>CM068370.1:68034837-68634837 GCA_034769895.1 Magicicada septendecula | reverse complement strand
ATGGCCGCCTGACGCATGCGCGTTGATAGCTTCTAATGTAAACAAAGTACTTGTTGAGATAATATGGCCTTTCTTCGGTTAAATGTTCTTCGCAACTGTATATGATCTTCTGGGGTATAGTTTATTGTCACTGGTGTATCATTGAATAGTTCACTTTGTGTAAAAATGTTGTTAAATGGGTATATCTACTGGTGTTTATGCGTGTCAGTTAACCTCGGATTTTCACTTAGTGTTTGGTGCGATTTCAGTGTTATTTCATTTAATTAGTTATATGTGATTTCGTTTATAGGTGTTATGTAGTTCATGGGTCAACTTCACCACTTCACTTTCATTAAAATAGTTAAAAATTTAGTTTTACATAAAATGATTCCGAACTCCGTTATAACGTAACGGCCATTAAAGGTTGGTTCTATCAAATATTCACATGAAGTGCTCTCTTCGAGGTATAATAATGAACTGTCTGTATTTCCTTCGTCTCATGAAAATCTTAGCCTATATAATATATCTCATACATTGTTTCAATTTGTCATAACTTCCGACACACTTTAAAAATGTACATTATGCTCATAAAATAAATTCGTTATTACTTAACTGTTTGAAATATAAAATACATATTCGTTTTCACTATTCTATTCTACTCACTTTGATAGTAATTAAGTTAGTATTACAAAGTTTTATCTGAAAATTATATTTCTTATAATTTTTTGGGATGTAGGTCTAAAATTATACTTCCTGTCTTCTAAGTAAATAATAGCCATTTTCCCTAATATAATTATTATTCTATTAAATCTGAAATTTGTATAATTATCAATTCTCACTTATTTTATTGCAATTTAGTATATTAATGATGGTTTTTTATTATAATTCATTTGTATATGACTCCCCTTAGGATAATGTCAGTGAATCTATTTCGGTTTTAATGGTATTTTATTAGACAATTAAATAATTTTACTCATATAATGACCATATCTCTAGAAAGCCTTATTTACATAGTATTTAATATGTTGAGTTTATCTTGCCTAAATATTGTCATTTTATCTGGTTTATAAGACTAGGTTTGTTAATTATTCTGCAGTTTAAATTTATTCTTTGGCCTAGATCTGATGTGTGGCTAATTTCCAAATGTTTTATTAATGTAGTTATTTTATATCCTTCTCTGACTGGTATAACATAAATTATTGATTATATAATTAACATATAACATCTCTCTATATCAAAACTGGTGTTTTGAATAACATTGTTTTGTATATCACCTAATAACATAAATAAAAAATATTCTATAACATTGGAATGGTATCTAATTTTAGATATGTCATTCCTAAATTAAAATGAACAATAAAATAACAAATTATAACACTAACATTTCTTATGGATAATCCTTATGTATCTAATTACTATATGTAATAGGAATCTGACATCCTGGTCACATATAATGGTTATCATCTTTTACTACTCAACATTAACAATTTGTTTTGTAATTCCCCATTTTACAAGATTTATGCCCCCTCTTTAAGTATAACCCTGGCTATCTAAGTTATATTCCATTCTATGGAATGTTCATACAGCTTTAGTAGCTTTTTATTAGTAACATTACTATTTCATTATCAAAGTAGACACTGTTCATAAAACTTAAAGTTTATTGCTTTGTACTGTAACTCATGCACCTTTTTAAAGTTTATTATTTATAATTTGATCACTTGCACTTGTCTATGGTGAATTATCAATATATTTACTAGTCTTTTTCTAGTTTTTAACATGAAATATTCAACCATGGGGGAACTGTGAAGATTTGTTTATACAAACTAAACAATAACTTTTTGAATGCACTAATATTTAATACTACTAACACTTTTAGTTTTTTGTCAGTTTTACAGTGATATGGTTTTTTAGGGTGTTATACTTTCTCTTTGGACATTCATTGATTTTGGGGTTTTTTGGGGGTTCTTTCCCTATGGGGTTTTTGTTTTATATGGGTCGTCTTCATTATTCTTCTTTCTTCTTTGAGTTTGGTTCTTCTTCTTTCTTCCTTCTTCGGTAGATTTAGTTTTGATTAGTCTTCTTTCTTCTTTAGTTTTAATTAGTCTTGTTTCTTCTTTCTTCAGTAGTTTTGGTTTTGAGTTATTCTTCTTTCTTCTGTCTTCAGTAAATTTGGTTTATTCTTCTTTCTTCTTTCTTCTCTCGTTTTAATTAGTTTTCTTTCTTCTTTGAGTTTGGTTCTTCTTCCTTCTTCCTTCTTCGGTAGATTTAGTTTTAATTAGTTCTTCTTTCTTCCTTCTTCGGTAGATTTAGTTTTGATTAGTCTTCTTTCTTCTTTAGTTTTAATTAGTCTTGTTTCTTCTTTCTTCTTTAGTTTTAATTAGTCTTGTTTCTTCTTTCTTCTTTGGTTTTAATTATTCTTCTTTCTTCTGTCTTCAGTAGCTTTGATTGTTCTTCTTTCTTCCTTCTTCAGTAGTAGTAGATTTGGTTGTTCTTCTTTTTTCAGTGGTTTTGGTTATTCTTCTTTCTTCTCTAGTTTTAATTATTCTTCTTTCTTCTTTCTTCAGTAGCTTTGATTTTTCTCCTTTCTTCTTTCTTCAGTAGCTTTGATTGTTCTTCTTTCTTCCTTCTTCTGTAGTAGTAGTTTTAATTAGTCTTCTTTCTTCCTTGATTTTATTTATTCTTCTTTCTTCTTTCTTCAGTAGTTTTAATTAGTTCTTCTTTCTTCTCTAGTTTTAATTATTCTTCTTTCTTCTTTCTTCAGTAGCTTTGATTGTTTTTCTTTCTTCCTTCTTCTGTAGTAGTAGTTTTAATTAGTTTTTTTTCTTCCTTGATTTTAAATATTCTTCTTTCTTCTTTCTTCAGTAGTTCTAATTAGTTCTTCTTTCTTCTCTAGTTTTAATTATTCTTCTTTCTTCTGTCTTCAGTAGCTTTGATTGTTCTTCTTTCTTCTTTCTTCAGTAGTTTAGTTTTGACTATTCTTCTTTCTTCAGTAATAGTAGTTTTAATTAGTCTTCTTTCTTCTGTCTTCAGTTGCTTTGATTGTTCTTCCTTCTTCTTTCTTCAGTAGCAGTAGTTTTAATTAGTCTTCTTTCTTCTTTGGTTTTAATTATTCTTCTTTCTTCTGTCTTCAGTAGCTTTGATTGTTCTTCTTTCTTCTTTCTTCAGTAGCAGTAGTTTTAATTAGTCTTCTTTCTTCTTTCTTCGGTAATTTTTGTTTTGGGTTATTCTTCCTTCTTCTTTCTTCTTTAGTTTTAATTATTCTTCTTTCTTCTGTCTTCAGTAGCTTTGATTATTCTTCTTTCTTCAGTAATAGTAGTTTTAATTAGTCTTCTTTCTTCTTTCTTCGGTAGTTTTTGTTTTGGGTTATTCTTCTTCCTTCTTTCTTCTTTATTTTTAGTTATTCTTCTTTCTTCTTTATGTTTGGTTCTTCTTCTTTCTTCCTTCTTCAGTAGGTTTAGTTTTGATTATACTTCTTTCTTATTTCTTCTGTAGTTTTAGTTTTGGGTTATTCTTCTTTCTTCTTTGTTCAGTAAATTTTGTTCTTCTTCTTTCTTCCTTCTTCAGTAGTGGTAGTTTTGGTTTATTCTTCTTTCTTCTTTCTTCTCTCTTTTTAATTAGTCTTCTTTCTTCTTTGGTTTTAATTATTCTTCTTTCTTCTGTCTTCAGTAGTTTTTCGCTGTGTATGCCTTTGTTTCTTCTAGTCTGGTTTCCTTGTCGGGGTATATTAATTGCCTGCTTCTATCTTACCTGGGTAATTTTGTTGTTAACATTTTTAGTTTCCTGGGTTTTTAAATTTGTATTATATTATATTATTTGCAGAATTTTTCTTTATTTAACCTTTCTTGTGAATATATTAGTAAATAGTGCTTTTAATTAATTCTCATCTGGATATTCTATATATTAGAGCTTTATTAATGATCATTGAGTAATGCATTTGTGTGGATTATCTGTCACGCTACAATATTCATTCACCAATCAATGAATTCATTCTTCATTTACCAATGTACAGATTATAAGTTAAATGTAGTCGCATTCATAAGCGAAGTTTTATATGTGTACTACGTTATTGACAACAAAGAAGTAGTTTCTATGGAAACTCACCGGTTCCCATTTTCGATCACGCACCAGCGATCGGCCGCAAACGTGCGACACGTCCTTATAAACATTTTTAATGTTAAAAATAATCTGTCGAAAGTGTTTATGTACCCTAATCGTAAATCTTGAACTTACGCGGAATAGCATTTACAATATTAGTTGCAGTAACTCTAGGAAATTTTAACTTGTGGTAATCACGATTAGCAGATCGATCGTCATAAACCACGCGGTGCTTACACGTTATCGATTTCGAAGAGCGACTGATCTGTCCGTTTCAAATAATAATTCTTGACCGAATTCTCGTAATCTGATTGGTTCTTCGGTAATCCCTACTTATGACTTTTCTACAAATATCCAAAATTCTTGTTCAAGAAAGCTTCCGATCGAAACAATTCTCGATAAAAAAAACCTGATAATTTTTATGACTAAAATTATAGCTATAAAACCTTTTTACTTAAAATATGCGTACATTTAATTACAGATTTTTAAAATGATTATTGTCATTACTCCGGTACTTTTGTTACAAACAATCTGATATATCTCATTTAAAATTTTGCCTGTGATAAAAGTCATATAAATTGACGCGTTTTTCATGATTATCCCGTAAAATAGTCAGGTACACTCGCACATGCGCACTCTACACTCGTCCAAGCATCGTTTCGCACCATTTCACTGTACTTAAAATTGTTTCATAACCCTAAAAATACTTAAAATTATCTTTTTTGACAATGTTCCTTGTTAACTAGTTTATACTGTTCAAACATGCAATCTCTACATGTTCACAGTGTCTTTATATGCTATCGTATTGTTGCGACCGTCTCACTGATCGTCGTATGGTACAGTGGAAAACAAAATACAGACACAAATGAAGTCACTAATTACCAGATTTAATTAATCACAAATAAGAGTTTGTAATCAACAATGTGCTCTCAAACAATAATTCAAGTAAAATTTGTCCACACACGCAATAATAATGTCAAGTCATAGAGTTCCAAACTAATTATAACACAGTAAACACTTTCCACTAATCTTCAACCACCAGTCGATATGCACTAAGGAAATCGCTCAACATAACTGACTAAGAAAGCCAGCTGCTATGGCTTATATAGGTAGCGCGTGTATTCGAGAATAACTTTCTATCCTTACTGTAACGTACCAGCATAATACGTATTTCAAGTAGTCTTGAACATTCTGGATGGTACTTCAGTGTTACGTTAGTGGACGGCCTCGATACAGACGAGGTTACTGGGCTAGTCGAGAATCGTGTAGTACGACACTCTCAACTGTCCTAGAATGGTCCGTAATTGTGTAAAAATATGATTTTATACACATTACATAAAATACACATTACACATTTTCTACTACATTACATATCCTACTAGAATGTCTATTGAAAAATATTTTTGTATATATTGCAACGGTACACAGGATATGAAGTTCATTTAAGTGGAATACTAATGCTATATAACATTTTATGATGGCCATAGACATGTTTTAAATTGATTTTGTTCTTTCTTTGTAAAGTAGTCATACGTTTTGAACCAAGCTATGTTTAAAAAAGTATATTATGTCAAAATGTTCACAATTTTATTTTATTTTATGTCATGTGAAATATTTGTGTGTAAATGCGCGGGTGCGCGGCTGATTTACTTAATAACTTCGAGGAAAATTAACATTTCGTTCTGAAACGTGGACAGAGTATTCTCATGGTTATAAGCTACATTTTCCATATAATCAGTTCTCCATAACTATAATTTTTATATGTTTTTTTTAATGAAATCAGTTTTCTTTTATTCTCGTTATCTCCTAGAAAGTAATAAAATTTGTAGATTAAATCTAGAGACAGGCCTTTGCAGAATCGGACAGAGTTTAAACCTGATTTCAGTCTATCTGTGTTCTCATCTGTGACGTTGCTAGAGTTTCAACCAATCAGAAGGTCTAAAAATTATTTGATTCTGTGCTTTGCAGAGAGCACATTGCCTAGTTTCTTCCAAAGACGTCATAGAAAGACGTATTCGCTGTCACGAGTTTTTCGTGACAAGACAGGTCGTTTTCCTTTAGACTTAGAAGTTTCAGTTCTTCGTATCTATTACCACTTACAGAACTCAAATAATAAATATATCATTCTAGTGCTTTTTGCGTACAGTGGAAGATTTTCCGGATTAGGGCTAAAATATCTGCCGAGATATTTTGATAGTAACGCGAGAACACTTCAAGAAGCCGGAGTTTGTGTAAGCTCAATACACAATATATTTTACCCAGTTTCAATCCCCGAGATTAAGTGAATTTAAATTATAAACAATAGCAGTTTATATCGCAGTGTGCGTGTGTGCAAAGACGTGAATTGTCAGCGTAGTAGTCATCGGTCGACGTGCAGAGTCGCAGCGGACCAGTCGAGCAGCGAGAGGAGCGCATGGTGTCTAAGCAAATAATTTGGAATTCAATGCAACAAGTAACATAGTTGTAAAACAAGCCCAAAGACTCATTTATTGAAAGACAATTTTTTTAAATAAACAATTTTATATTATAAAGTAATAAGACAATAGTAAATTTTAATGTTTAATTTAATAAATTTTCCTACCTCAAGATATAGACTCTGTCATAATAATTTTAATAAAACCTATCTATGCAGTTTTAATTTGTATCGTTGCAATATATTTAGTTATAGTAATATAAAAAATATAAAAAACTTTCACACTGTTTAAGACATTATTTTGTGTATTTTATGAAAATCTATATTTGTCTCTCACCAATGTACTAAGAAGTATTACATTAAATACGAGGTAAATGCAAGCAGCAATAAGGAAGGTCATTGACCTATACCCTACATGTGTGGAATAAAGCGCTTCGATCAATTACAGTAATTAAAGTGTTTTACACTGTTGTAAGCGTTTATACATGTGACACAGTTTTCCGTTTACACAACTGACATTTTAATACCTTAACCACTTCAGTTTAAAATAATTCACAAACTGCAATTCAAATGATATTATATATGTCATTATCTTTGTTTTGTACATTACTCTTCAATATTTCTAGCTGGCTTTCTGTCTTATGAATATTTCTTCAAATTATAAATACCTCCTACAAGTAGACTTTTATTAAACTATAGTATTGTGTTCTCATTTGACGCACGTGCCACACAATTATGCTGTATCTTTAAAGGTTTTAAATGAATTAATGAATAATTGATTTGTATTGATTATTGTATAAATTAACAAATAATCGACTTTATTTCGATTTAAATTGACGATTTTTGTAATGTTTACTGAGTCAGCTCTGTATTAAAATATTAAATGAATATCTAGGAAAATATTAATATTCACAAACATAATAATAATAATTGATTAATAAAAGAAAATATTCAAATCAAAACAAAACAAAATGATTTATTTAAAATTACACACCTATTAAAATAATGGAAATAAAAACGTTAAATAGCCTATAATAAACATGTGACTACGTAAACATTACAAAAATCAATAATTTAAATCAAAATAAAATCGATTATTCGTTAATTTATGTAATAATTATTACAAATTGTATTATTCATTAATTCATAAAAAAACCTCTAAAGTACAGAATAATTCTGTGAATCGTATTTCAGGTGATAACACAATAATACAGTTGAATACAATTATAATTGCAGAATTATTTATTATTTGAAGAAACATTTATGCCATTATATCGAATGTTTTTGCAACGATAATTTTTAACTATTTGAATAATACAAAAGTAAGAAAATTCCAACGTACCATCAA
Source organism: Magicicada septendecula (assembly GCA_034769895.1). Classification (NCBI taxonomy): domain Eukaryota; kingdom Metazoa; phylum Arthropoda; class Insecta; order Hemiptera; family Cicadidae; genus Magicicada; species Magicicada septendecula. The sequence goes on along the minus strand of CM068370.1, from coordinate 68,627,002 downwards.
AATTCGCTGAATAGAATCTGGGGGCGCTAATAAACACTCAAAAATTTTACTCGTTGTGTCTGACCACTCAACTTGTTGTGAAGTACTCAATCTCGATCACCAGATTGTTCCTTGTGTGTCAAAACTCTATGAGTCTTGTTATGCTCATGGCTCGGTTTAGCTCTCTTCGAGGGTAAGAAGGGTTTTTCTTTTGTGTTATGCATTTTATGGTACCCGTCTACTGTTATTTTGTAGTTAGCTGTTAATGTTTCTAATAATTATTTTTCAACGCTTGTTGCTGAAATATCTCAGGTAGTTAATTTTTAAATAGTTAGATTAGGTTCTTGTCAAAAAAACATTAATCAATTTAAAATTTTAACGATGGTGGCTTCCACCTGAAAATTCTACAGATACTAATCGTTTTCTTATGTCGCAAACTATTTTACGATAGATTTATAATTTTACGGACCATACAATAGAGGTCTATCGTATTGTAAATAATAATTAATTTTTGTGTGAAACGAATGGAACCACCTAGAATAGCCGAGAGCGTCCTCGACCCGTCCCTTGAAATAGTGTAGGAGGTATTGCCTCAGTCAAGTACGTTCCAGACTACTCTACAGAACACTTGAATACGCATTAAGTGGCCTGCAGATTGAAGATGGAAGATTTATAGAAGGCTGAGGTACCTATAAAGACCCATAGCTGCCGGCTTGTCCTTCTGTGGTGTTGAGCAATTTCTTTAGCGCCGATCGAGTGTTTGTAGCAAAGTAGTGTTGTGTTATAATTAGTGCGGAATTCTTTATAGTTGACATTATTATTGCGTGTGAACAATTATTACTTGAATTGTTGTAAGACACTATCTTGTTGATTACAAATTATTAATTGTGATAATTAAAGCTAGTTATTTGTGATTTCATTGGTGTCTTGCATTGTGTTTCCACTGTACCATACGACGATCAGTTAGACCGTCGTAACGTCGTATCATTGCGTTAATCGAAACTGACATTTGGATTCTCATTTATTCAATAACTACCACCTTATAACAATATTTCGGTCCACATCATATCTCTCCTGTTACATCGTTTCACTATGATAGGCAACTTCATCTCTTGAACTAGTATTCTTCCCTCGTGTACGTTTGCTGTAACTCATATTTCACCGAAGTATACATAAGCGTGGCTACTGCTGGCGTTTTATAAAATTTCAGCATCGTCTCTTTTTTGTTTTGTTTTTTCAGACATTGGTGGATCGTACCGGATACGTTATATAAAAAACTTCTAACTTTCGGTCCCGTAGACATAGGAAATCTTGTCTATAGAAAATTCAGGAAATCTCGTAAGTATAGGAAATTTTGCATCATAAATACTTAAAATAGTTAATCTGATCTAATATTTTGTTATCTGAGACAATCTTGACCCTTATGGGTTTTACTCCCGAGAAAGCCATTTAAATCCAAGAATTGATATTTTAAAATTATATTTAATGCTTATTTGTTGTAGTTTATATAGGCCACTTTGGAAACTATCTTTCGATCATAGTCAGTCAGTTCATCAGCGTTTAAAATTAGCTTTAGTATCACATTTTTCTTATATTTTTTAATTCTTCTAAGGAATCTCATCGCCGATGATTGAGCCTTTCTTACTTTCGCTTTGCAAATATCCGTGTTTTACTTCCATCTAATTCTAAACAGAAAGCCAAATTGAACATGCATACTCTAATTGTGTCTTGTATCTAAATATCTTTGATGAGTCTCTTATTAAATCTCTTATTAATTCTTATTATTAGTGATACTTATTAATTCTGTACAGAAATCCTCATCAAGTTATGTAGCCAAGATACTGGAAATACGGAAACTGGTCCAGTGACTTGCTTCTTAAGACCCTTTTTGTTATAATACTTCTACGAAGCTCTCCTTTCCTAGGAATAAGCCTTTATCCTTGTCTTCTTCACTGAATTTCTCCAAAACTAACTGCATTTATATTGTCTAAATGGAATATTTGTCTTTGCAAGTAATCTGTAGTTGGTGCTATCAGTAACAGATCATTCACAAATAAAAGCATATTAGACTAGTTATAATCATTAATCTTCATCCCCAGTGGAGCCACGCTGTCATTATATTATCATGTAATTAATGTAGGCCTACATACTGTTACGACGGTCTCACTGATCGTCGTATGGTACAGTGAAAAAATAAATACAAGATACCAATGAAGTCACTAATCACCAGCTTTAATTATCACAAATAAGAGTTTATAATCAACTGGTACAATAATCAGATCAAAATTTGTCCACGCGTAATAATAATGTCAACTATAAAGAATTCCACACTACAATAACACTTCTCCACAATACTTTGAACCTCACTTGAATAAATTGCCACTTAAACTGACCTCTAAGCGGCAGCTGTCGTAGTTTAAATAGATAGCACAAGTGTTCCAGAATAATCTATAATACGCGTCAACACTATTCAAAAACAGTAGTGCATTATTGATTGCGGCCTTGAACACAGTGCGCCGATCGGTATGGTCTGGAATAGCCTTGTTTGTTGACGCACGTTAAGTGTCACGTACGCACACAACATTACAGCTGGGCTCTGCTGGGATAGCCGAGAAACGTGTAGGACGTTCTGTAATGGTGTAACTATATTACGACGCACTTAATACAATACTAGTTTACAGTCAAGATATTTGTCCTTACTTGGAATATATTTGGAGCATCAAATGGTTAGCTTATCGCCAGCCATGTCTTTTTAAATCTCGCAAGATCTCTCTGTGTACTGGTTGGTTACTGCTAGATTGGCTTTTGGTTGATTGTGTTAGTGTCTTTTTGTGAACAAATGTGGTGTGTAAAGTTGTTTTATTTGGATGTTTTTAAGATGTAAAAGGTATTCTCAGAATTGTGCCATGTTGTGTTTGTGATTTGTATTTGTTCTGGTATTAGTTGTTTGTTTTTATTTTATGTTTTATATCTGTGGGGCTTTCCATATATTTATTATAGTGCCTTTGTGTGTATATGTTTTGTAAACCTAATTTATACAAATCCTTATATACGTAGTGACCGTCAATCAACAAATTTTTCCAATGAAGGGTTTGTGAGGATCGGTCAAAAACTCTACAGATATTTTAAATTATTTGTGTCATAATTTAAAATTTGTCTATACTTTGTAATCGATCCTCACAAACCCTTCATCAGAAAAACTAATTTATACAACACATCTGTTCACAATATCACAAGCACTTGTTCTAATTATAATAGCCACTCTTACAAGACTAATAACCATGGTATCAGGGAAGAGTAGAAGATTTTGTCTTTGTCTTACACCTATTTTTGTGCTGCAAACAGACAATGTTACCTTGATTTATGATATAAAGACTGAAAAACTCTACTTCTTGTATTCAGGAAGGTACTCTCTAACGTAGACAATAAACTACACTTCAACAGCTCCTAATGAAGAGGGTTCAACCCAGGCAATCCCCCTGGTTTTTATCAATCTTGCAAAGTCTTTGATTATGTAAACAGTACCAGTATTAACAACTAAATTATGTTTGTAAATATTATTATATACTAGTTCCGTTCTTAGTTCATCCTGATATAAACAAATCCACGTGGCAAATCTGAAACACTGTTGGTCAGGGGCGTTGACACTGTTCACACAGTCATGTATCACGCGCATGTCTGTATAGTCATGTGAGAGTTATCTTACCACTTAAATCGGGGCTCGTTGTTTTAAGACTTCCTCCTTGTCACTGTATTCTGAATCCTACTGAATTATTATGAAGCCAGTTGAAAGGATATGTTGACCGTCACAACACAACATATGTAAGCTGCCTGTTATAAAACAATTGTTAGAGGAGTGAAGAGAAACAACGGCGGACAAGCGTCGTCATTGTGTGGAGCATATAAACAAGGAAGAAGATAAGGTCTAGGATCTGATCCACATTACCGACGTCGTCGTGGACAGTCTTATCAATAATATCGCTGACTCATTTTATGATACAAGTTCCGACACAGATATAGAATTACTCTCTCACAGCAACTGATAGTATTCAGTACACTGGTAAGTAATTATCACAGCTTCTATTTTCGTTTTATGTAAACTTTAGCCTACTGTTTTGTTAACTGGTTAGCTGCCATTAACTGGTGTTATAAAATATTTCACAGTCACACAAATTTTTTTTTAGTCAGGACAAATTATTGCAATTTACATGTGTTTATACAGTATCAATATTATATGTATCCTCTCCTTACTGCTTCTGTCAGAGTGACACGCGTCTAGTTCAAACGCCAAATATCATTTCAGATGTGCCACGCCTGTTTTTTTACGTCAGGATTGAACTAAGAACGGAAATAGTATACTTTAGTTATTTAATTATTAGCAAACAACATAACACATTTACTTGAGAACTTGCACGCTACGCACAATCGTGTGAGTTGGAGCCAATGACCTTTTGACATTTAACCGTATCAATAAATACAAACATTTTCTTCTCAAACCGGCACGGTTGTAGGCCGCAGGTTCGTATTAGCCACAAAGCGCCCTACCGCCACTATAAAAAGAATGAACACAAAAGAGGATTAAAAATAAAATTCTCCTTTGAGACTCCACTTTTAACCTTCATCTAATAACGGGCTGTAACTTTCATATAAAGGCTCGATTATATATATTTCAGGACTATGAAAACAATTCGATTAGTTCCATGTGAACATACATACGTTCACGTACGCACAGAAAATTATACATAACAATTTTTTGTTACAGTTTCTTTTCTTAATTATAAGTAATTTTGTATTGTACAGGATGGTCCATGGGAATCTGACGATTTAAAAAACAAAACAAGTAATATAAAAGAGATTTTATTTACTTTTGTTTTATTATGTAACTAGCTGTTACCCGCGGCTTCCCACGCAAATATTGGACTACAAGTATTTTAATATAATTTTTATTGTCTGTGTCTACATGGCGTTCTGTCAGGTTGTATAACAATTTTATACTCATTAGTCAAATTCTCTCCAAAGCTGTTTTCAAAACTTGTACTAAATTAATATATTGTTGCAACAGTCTTTGGAGATTTAAAAGTACCCGTTTATAAAGCCTTTGGAGATATTTATAAAGTACCTGTTAAATCAAAAACGTTAAATTCTTTATTTTAAGTGTTACTGTGTTAGAGGCATTGTATAACACATTAAACGTTACGTTTACCTCAACCATGACTTTTATTTATTTCAGCAGTAAACTGAAAACCAAAAACCGTTGTCACCTAACTTCACAAATGAAAACAACACGTATTTTCGCTTTGCATTAAGTATAGGACAATTTACAATTAGTACACTTCTTCTTTTCCACATCGTAATGTATAGATACAATCGCATATTATATAAAACATCAAAAATATACAGCAGGAATGAATAAATGTACAGCTCCAATGCCGCTAAATAGGTTTTGTTTATATGGTAATTCTGGTCTCTATGGTGTTGTTGACATTTTTAGTAGTAGTATTTAATATATTTCATCACTTATTCATTGCATCATCAAAAATACGTATAAACATAAATTTTATAATCGTTTAATATAATTACAAAATATATAGACGTATCTGTATATAAAATTACAAAACATATCGATACAATCGCAAAGTAAAAACATTAAAAACTTTAGGAACAAATAAAGGTACAGTTCTGATGCCGCTAAATATAATTTGTTTATTTACTTGTTACTATTGTAATTAATTCTGGTCTCCATGGTATTGATGTCATCTTTATACGTGTCAACGAAAAGGCATAATTAAAAAGGGCCTAAATCGTGCAAACGGGGCAAAATATCAAATTTCAAGTTAGATAGTATTTTTTGCCTTGTTTCAAAGGTTACCTGTGCAAAATTTGGTGGCAGTCGGTGTAACGGTGTGGATTTGTATTCAGTACTCATAAATTCTCAGACTTTGAGTTTTGTATATATAGATTACAGCAAATTTGATGTCATTTACAGTTGTAAGTTCATTTTTTAAATAAGATCTCTCTTGAATGTCCTCCATCATTTTGTATGCACTGCTGCATTCTGTCCCGTAGATTTCGCATCGTTTCTTGCTCCATGTTGTTTGGTATGTTTATGATTTCTTCCTGTATAAAGGCCTGGAGTTCGTTAATGTCGTTAGATTAATTAAGAAACACTAGACTTAACGTTCCCCAGAGAAATTAGTCACATACAGACAGATCTGGAGATCATGACGGCCATTCGACATCTCTTCCTCTGGAAATCACGTGGCCTGAAATTGCACACAATATTACCCGATTTGCTTTGTCACGGTTATTTAGCTCGTGCATCACTAACATTTTATACGGATGAAAGTGCAGAATTCTTACGCCACTGCTGTGGGATAAACCTAGGGCTGGTGTGCTTTCTCACTGAGCGTTGAGGGCTACTTAACATCGCCTGCCTGACTCTGTCAATCTTTGGAGAGGTTGTCACGGTGTGCACTGGACCTGGTGGTTTGGTTGTCATTGCAGAAGCAGTAGTTTGGAAATGGTTTACCCACAACTTTATGATATTGTGACTAGGAACGGCACCATGATGTGAAGCAATAAAGTGACGGCGGAATAATTGTTGCGTAATCACAATTGAATCAACATTCTTAAAATAAGTTTTCACTACAAACTCATGGTGTGTAGGAATCCACTGATAGATTGTAAATGATGTGCTTCAGGTATGCAAGGCTACACGCTTGCACGCCAGGATTCCCAACCTATGTCCCTTTTAAAATCGTCAGATTCCCGTGAACCACACTGATTCCCGTGGTCCACACTTGTTTTTTCGAACACTCTGTTGGTCCCACCAGAGGCCATCTGATTTAGATACGACCGTAGTAGAGGGAAAGTGAGTGTTCGAAAACACTTCCGGGTTCCGAACGAAAACACTACCGGGTTCCAGTTCATGACGTCATAGAGGCACTGGCAGCTGGTGTCCGAGCTGTCCATGTGACGTCACTGTTTTGTGTGTGTGTATGTATGTGTGTGTATGTGTGACTGAAACACTTCCGTGTTCCAGTTCATGACATCACACAGAGGCCCAAGTCGCTGGCGTCCGTATGGCTAAAACCTGTTTCAAGACGTCACGGAGGCCGTGGTTTCTGCATGTCCAAAATTTGGTAGCCGAAAACAATGTGTAGCGGATGGGGGTACCCGGAATTCGGCGGTTGCCCGGACGCGGAGAGGCGATGTCATCGGGTACCGTTACTCGAAATTTTGGGGGTATCGGGTACCGTTACCCGAAATGTTTAAATCAACGGATGGGGGGTACCCGAAATTTGTGGGTACGCCCACATGACGCATGTATAAAACACTGGTTATGACGAAGCAGGAGGCTGGGTGGATATGCTAGCTGGTTCGACGACTACGTGATGTCTGAAATTTGACACCCGAAATGTTTAGAACAACGGATGGGGGTACCCCGAAATTTTTGTTGTTCAATATTTGACAACCGAAATGTTTAAAACAACGGATGGGGGTACCTGAAATCTCTTGGTGTCCGAAATTTAACACCCGAAATGTTTAAATCAACGGATGGGGGTACCCGACATGACGCATGTGCTCGACTGCGAGGCGAGACAGTTGGTTTCCGCAAAAAATAAATTATGGCCCCTCCGGGATTTGAACCCGGGACCTCCGGTACTCCAAACCGGCATGCATCCACTACACCAAGGGGCCGTTGTCGTTTAACTGTAATTATTTTTGTACTTATACTTCTCGTCTCTTACTTGCAACTATGAGGTGGACGAGTGATATCTACTGTTGTCCTATGTGTAAAACCATAAAAGCACAATATTTAAGTTTATTTATTATTAAAAATAAATAAACATTTTTTATACTTTTATTTTTTACCTCTCATCCTCTTCCTAGCGGCCAGAGGCGAATGAGAGACCGCTACGCTTTTATTAACGTGGTTTCCCCAACTTTACAGATTCGTAAAGCAGGCCTACTCCACGTTATCTATCGCTGTACTATTGACTAATACAGTCGTAGATAATGATAAGATACACTATGCAATGCTAAGTCAATGTATAAAAGCAGTACATATATTTTTTATTTATTTACTTTATTTTTATTTTTTTATTTTTTTATCGGGTGTATATGTTGTTCATACATGATGCGTATTCACATTTGCTGTACCGTAATGAGTAATTTTCACACCCATACTGGTCCTTGACGAGTTTACAGGTATATCTACCGTGCCAGTGACCCGTCTCGAACTACCAGGACTACGTTTATGAGTATTTCTACCGCGACAGTGACGTAGTCAAGGTTAACACTCACGCACACACTACGGTACCTAATTCTACGTTTATGGACATTTCTGTCACGTAGCATTCACACTAACACCATGATGAAAACATGTTCACAACCGACTATATTTTATTTCGTTGCCGCAACCATTCTGCATAAAACAAAGCTTTGCGCAATGCACAGTGTAAGGGGGGAGTGGTAACGGGTTGACGATGAGGAACAGGACATTGTATGGTGGGTACAAAGGATCTAGGAACTACAGGTGCTTGAATATCGTTTAAGTCAATCACCTCACCATGGTGATACATCTGTCGTAAGAAATTTGCCTTCTCAAACCCTTTTGTATAGACAACAGAACTGTCTGAAAAAAAGTCTGCAACGATGCGTACCATATTCTTGTACGGTACATTACCATCGTTCCACCGAATTCTGTGATAATGTGTTTCCAACCAGTCATTGATTTTTTGAAATTTCAGGTGCAGTCGTGCACGTTCGTATGGTGGAGCGAACAACACGATAACAAAACGTCCGGTTGTTATATCAACTGCAACGAACTCTTTGATTACATATTCATTTTTGTCACCACGAAACGCTTCAAACTCGGCAATAACCGTCCTATTCAAGTTCATTTTTCCGAGTGACACTTGTTCGCATCGAATACGTTAATTTTTTCAAATTCCCCCTCTACTTTTCCTTCCAATACCAGTTCATCGTAAAGACGATCAAATGTTAGCTGTTGGTCATGACGACTGCTTTCCAATCGAAAAAACGAGGGGAAAAAGAAGGATGGTGGTACATAACACCCCTTGGCTACTACCTGATTAATGTACGACTTGAAGTGATCTTGATCATAAAACAAGCGAACAAGATATTTCTTTAGTACTGTTAATAAACAACCAAAACGGATCCACTCGGGTTCTGTGAAAACAAATTTTTCGGTCTTACTACCTTTAATCCGAACAAACGTTTTCCCAAAGTTACGACTGATCATCACACTCTTCTTCTTTTCACGGTTTTCACCTTCTTCGTACAATAACATACTGGATAGTAGCTGTTCACGAAAGATCAACAAGTAATTCCACTCAGAAAAGTCAAGTAATATACGTTTCTTTTTTCCGTTTGTAAACAAAACACCCGGTTCATAGTTGAGTTCGTTAAACAGTCCGACGGTAACGAACTTAGTGTAAGAGTTAATAGGATATGCAAGAGATAAGTAAACGTTATACTCACAATGCCTGCCGCTGCTGCTGGCGCCGCTACCACAGTCACCTTCCATCGTTGAGACGGACTGATCTTGTTACAAGCTAGAGATCGCTAATACCTATCTTTATAAACTGGTAGAGGGGAGAACAAGTTTTTTATGACAAACGATGAACAGTATTCGACAACGCTGTGTACTGTACTATCCTATCGTGAATAATCAAAGCGTAAGCGGTGGTTTTATCTGGAAAATTGTTACTGGATTCAAATTCTAAACGCACATCAACGGCAGACGACTTGATTGGTTCTTCTTGTCTGGAACAATCGATGACAAACAACGGTGCTTTCGTTATAAATTCATTAGGTGTCAAAAGAGGCGTTCTGTTGCGACGGTCGTAGTATGATGTTTGAAAACGTGTATACATGTCGTACAACAGTGCGTAACGTTTTTTTTCGATATCCTGGTTCAGGTTATCGTACGGATAGTATTTATCGTTCAGAAATAGCTTGACATTCGATAAATTGCAGTGATCAAATTCCGACGCGTTTTTCGCTATATTGTTCTTTCTGTCCGTCTGAAATATTAGTATCACATACCGTGGTTTTTCCAACTGTGACGATGTCTTCAAGGTCCACGAATGCCGATTTGTCGTCGGTAGAACGGGATACTCGTGCAATTCCCAACTGCGGAACGGCATCACCAGTTCATGATCCTCCTCGATGTGCTCCAATAGCGGTATTCGGTACTTGTTTGACACGCGCATATAGGGCATCTTCCAGTGTACTTTGTTTATTACGAGATTACCGTTTGCAGTTGCACCTGATTCTTTTAGCACCATTGCGTTCTGATCGGTAGAGATACGCAACAGAATCAATTCTTGCTTAACGTTCAGCATGATGCGTGTATAGTCTTCGTTGAAACCGAGTAGCATTTTTAACGGAAGACAAAACGTAAAATCACCGGTACTCTCGTGTACTGTCAACGACTCGTCGGTTGTCGTCACCCATCCTGCATTGATTAGATGCTTTCTTTCATGCTCGTTGCTCGATAGTAACAATTTCACAGTGCTCGTAATTCCAACGTTTTTCGTACGATCTACTTCCACACCGCACACTTCGTAACGGATCTCCTCAAACAAGAAAGCCATTGCATTGTTGATTAATTTCACGTTCAACGCTGTGTCGGTAGCGTTAACCTTGGTCAATGTTCCTTCGATGTGCAGAAAACTCTCCGCCGGTAAAGTGAAAACATCCTGTTGTTGGATGGGTATACGTATTTCATCGTTGTTACCGTATCGGGTGGAAGCATACGGTGTGTGCGTACGATATTCGAACTCAACGATTCTGTTATCGAAAGCCGCTCCTCGTTCGATAGCTAGAATTTCACCCGACATTATTTTAATCGTATAATTTGAATCCAAGTGAAAGTAAGAAACGCTTGTTCCTTGATGTCAATCGCTTCAACGTTGAACACCGACTACCATGTTTCTTTCGTACACACTCCCTTTTTACAGGTGACGTTTGTCCGAAATACAATCCCATATTTTCAGATGCAGTCGTATCGTGATAACTTCACCGCGAAAATCAACTAAATCCCCGTCCTGATCAACGAGAGACAATATGATGTTGTCAACGCGTTGTACGTTTACCGGTAAGTATATTACGTTTGTCGGTGTTTCAACTATTTTGAAACCTGGTGCCACGGTCGGATAAAACGAATGCAACGTGTGCTGTTCCTGACCGTCCTTGTACGCACCCTGTACGATATTACTCCGTACGTGAACGGTGTTAACTTTGATTATGTCGACGGGTACGTTCGACTCGTGTGTTTTATGCGCTTCCAGCTGCTGATTCTCCTTGAATCCTAACATACTTGCAATGGTATTCGGTGTATGCGAAAAGTCGATGACATGCTTACAGTAAATTTCACACTTTAATGTGTTGTTGTTTGGACGTAAACTGATTGTTCTCTCGCCTAACTGTTTCTGCAGATACGTTTCGATATCACTGATTTCATAGGTGCCGGTAGGCAACTTGATGACGGACCACTGATCCTTGGAAATTTTTACTGGAAATGCATTATTTTTTCCTTCAGTAACGTTTGGTATTGAATTATACGATGTAAAATCCAATAGTCCAACGTACCATTCACCGTATAACTCGAGAGGTGGGAAAAAGTTACACACGAGATTCGCAGCGTCGGTACCCGTCACGGTAACCGTTAGCGACGACATGCTGAAGTTTACTGATCAGAAGACGATAAAAAGTCTAAACATAAATGACCGCAGATGACCGTGTGAGGAGGTTGCTTCCGTTCATAGTTGTAACGAACGTCGGCTGTATCACCAAAATATTGCATCAGCTCGAGAGGTGGACGTAAATTACCGAACCCGTCAAAATAGTGTACTCGATTTCCACGCTTCTTGTAACATACCCAGTGGGTTCCCGGTCCGCTCTCGTCGTCCAAATTTACGATGACGCTTTCGTTCTTCCACGGCGCTGTATCCGGTAATGCGTTACGCATGTAAACACCTCTAAAATACGGTATGTTTAGCTTTTTTGCGTATACACGTAATTCATCTTCGGACAACGGGCGGAGCGGTATGTGAATTAGTTTTTTCGGTACGGACGTAGATACAATCCGGACGCAGTTCTCTTCTTTTTCCTAACGGTTCGGACAGTTCTCTTCCTCCTCTTTTTCATCCCACCACCAGCACCACGACCACGACTACTCACATTCTTTTTATTTTTACGACGTCGGCCGCTTCCTATTGCTGATTTTGCTTTCATGGCCGCTGCAACTGCTGTCGCATAAGCTCGTTCGCTGATACCCGAATCCAACGCCTGTACCCGTCCCCACGCTTTTTCCGCGAGTTTACGATCTGCAATACGTCTACTTTCGTTGTCTTTGTATTGAGCGTAAGCGATGTCGTGTTCGCGACAGGCTTCGTCTAATTGGTTGATTCCGCGATCACCACGCGCTAATCTTTCTTCGAGTTTCGTGCCCGGTCCACAGAATCTGTAACCCGGCAGATGTAATTCGACAGGTAGTGCGTCCACCGCTCGATTGATAACTGACGAAACAACGGACGGTACAACGTTTTTAAGCACGTTTCCGACGCCCCACCCCTTTTTCCTCCTAACGTTGTTGTACATCGTAAACCGATCTCCAGTCTTTCTCTTCTGTGTTTTTATCGTATTCATCTATTAACCTTTTTATTTCCTTCGTGTCGAGTGTCCACTCGTCTTCTGAACTACGTGGCTTAGACAATTTCAATAAGTAGTAATCCAGTTGATACTGAAATGTTTTAACGACTTTATACATCTCGCTCTTTACGTATCGTCTCACGTCATTTAATTGTTGTAAGTTAACAGCATCGCTCTCCGCAAAACCATCCGCTACGTCTGTTATTCTCTTTTCCGCTGCTTTGAAAACACCATTTTTGCCCAAGCTAACGGTGTTCTGCAACATGTATTTTACGTTAACCGCGTCATCTGCAAAAATCGGTGAACTCACTCCCGACAACCAGCTCTGTCCAAACAAATAGCTATTCGATACTTTTTTAATGACATTCGAGTCTACGTAGTTTTTGTTGACCGCATCGGTCGCTTGTTCCGGACTTCGAACGTTGATTACCCATCGATCTCGTGCATCAATGACCTCACCTCTCTCTTGACTCGAGTGTTGTATACAGTTGTCATCAACGTAATATTTGTTGACTACGTCTTTAACGTCTACAGGAGTATCAACATTTTTCAATCTACACCCTTTAACGTCCACGCTTTTACGTTCATCATCGAGTAGCAGACAATGTGTTTGCATATAACTCAGGGATACAGCATCCTTTGCTGCATCCGGTTCGTTCAGATTGCGGATCTTTTTGTTTTCAACATCTATATGCCCATCATTCGTAATCTTAAATCCTACAGTATCGCGTAATTGTCTTTTTGTTTCTCGTCGCACGCTCACGGCGCTTTGATGTCTCCCGAACTTGTCCACAACCATTGTACAACTGCACGCTACAAATGATGTGCTAACCGTTTTAAGTAACGACACTGTGGTGACCATCGCGTGTGTAACACAATCGGATCGTCACCCTCTTTCCAACGAAAGATTTCTATACCGCAAAATGAACATCGAACCCTGTCAATTTCATTTGTGTAATGAAAGCCTGCGGCAACCATAGCGGTCGGACTGATGAAATGCACAGGCCATGATGTAAAGGTTTTCAGTCTCTCGTTTTCGACTTCAAAGTCAGGTGTCAAATCTAATCCGCACATGTCGACAGTGTTGACAACAATGAGTTGTTACACCGACGTTCATAAAATTTATACGATAATGTTGGCTTCACGTAATTCCTCTACTACTGAGATGATTTCGTTGTCGTGTCCGGTGTGACCGACGCGTTTTGAACTTACCAGCAGTCTTAACCGTTCAACCAGTTCGTTGGGATCGTTCCAGTGTACGTAATCGATACCACGTCCGCTGCGTGGTGGAAACAATCGAGCGATTATCTCTCTGTACTTTAAACCTTTGTTTGTATTTACTTTAGCACCGGGTAAATAATAACGTTTATAAGCGTTAGTGTCCGACAGTATAGACTTGTACGCTGCTAAATCGTTTTCATCGTAGACGCTCTTGTCGGGTTCTTTCATAAACATAAGTTCGTAGAGGCCCGGTGTGCCTCTGTATCGTTTTCCAGCTATGTAGAAGCTATCGTCTTGATTGATCTCCAACACCGAATTGCCTACCATCCATTTGTCTTCAACGTTACGAACACCGTACGTATGATCCATCTTCTTATCTCGATCATCAGACAACGCGAGCAGTAAGTATTTCCTCGCGAGCGGACCTTCGACAGATTGTTCAACGTATTCTTGTGCTTCGTGTCGACCTTCGGGTGTTGTTAAAAACTCTTCAAGAGTTACGTTCGGTGTTTCGACATCAGGCGTTTGTGCCAACACTTCCGTTCTGAGGAAACGAGGTTGTGATGGTGTTTTCGTCTCAACAGCTGCCTTCGTATCTTCATCTTCAACTTTTATTTTTTGTTTTATTTTATCACTGGAGTCATTCAACTTTTCCGAAATCTGGGTTAACGGTTCCAAAAGAGGTTTGTACTTTCTCGTTAACGCTTCATCGCTCTCTCTGATGTCATGTTTCAACGCGCGATACTTTTGTCTTATGTTATCGCTAATTGCATCGACTTCATGTGTCAATTGCTTGTCATCCATCTTGACACTGATGACTTTCTTGCACAAACTATTCTATTTATGTATAAAACGATCGAAACCCACTCTGTATCTACCTGCGTTTATCGGTGAGTCCTTGTTGATGACTATGAATCCGTAACGATCCTTCCACGCTTCGGCGCACATCGCTTTGAACTCTTCGTATTTCATATCTGTGTTAACGTGATCGTTGTAAACGTGACGTAAATTGAGATCATCTTGTCTGAACAAAACCAAGAAATTGGCATTATCACGCACCAGTTGCTTTGGCACCAGACTATACGTTTGGCAAAGGTACAAAGTGTCCACACCGCTATGCCGTCCCATAGCGAAATATTTTCGTATGTTATTCTGCCGTTCACATACCACATCATCGAACAACATGATTGAATTAGGTACAATTTCGTGCGGAGGTGGTACTTTATCGTTTTCACTGTATGTGAAGTACGTCATTCCTTCGTCAGCGAGAGCGTTAAAAACGTCTTCCAACATACGATATTTTGGTTGAAATAATGATTTGGAGAACACGTACAGGTTCTGAAATCGCAGTCCGTTTGAATCGAATAACATGTTAAAGGCAACGTTTGACTTCCCGCTACATGACCCGCCGCACACGATACATCGAACTGTGTTTGGAAACAGTGGACTGTGTTTATTATATGCAACTTCACCGTTGTACTTAGCAGAGTCTACGTTCTTAACATTCAACTTTAACGATTGTTGTTCAATCTTCATCTTAACTCGTTTACGTTCGGTTAAATACTGTGGTAATGCTATTATATCAGATCTTTTTTATGTATCCACGAATCGTGTTTACCGTCAAAGCCGAGCCAGCGCACTCGCACGCGATCACCTTTACGTTGTAATATTTTCTCAACGAGATACACATCACCAACGCTGGTTTTACTCAATTCTTGTTCATAAAACCCACCTTCCACAACGTCACCCGTATGATCTTTCAACAAGTACGTAACCGGTACGGTTGGCTGAACTCTGTGCACTGTATATATCTCGTTCGTCCAGTTTGGTGTATAACCTTTAGCGAATGTGATTTTGTATTTACTGATACGCACTCGATCGCCTATTTTAAACTTATGTTTCTTGCTCACTTTCCGCGGTACGGTATTTTTTCTTATTCGTTCCAACACAATTTGCTCGTTGCTCTTGTCGACTTGTCGCGGCTTCATCTCTATAGTTCTATGCACTCTGTCGTTGTATTCCATCACCAGTTTAGGCAAAAGCGACAACCACCGATAATGGCCTTGCTCGCTGAACGCGCGGTACATGTTCGTTTTCAACGTACGATTAAATCGCTCTACGATGGACGCTTTCTTCTCGCTATACGTTGAATAGTGTTTGACGTTGAATCTCTTTAGTAAAGCTTGTACGGTAGTGTTAAAGTACTCTTTCCCTTTATCCGTTTGCAGGTATTTCATTTTATTTTTTACAATTATTGGTTCGAGAGCATGTGCTACAACACCCGTGGGGGTGGGGGTGGTGGTGGGGGGGTAAACCCGGTCGTTGCGGAGCGACAGACAAAGTAATTGAACAAAATATGTAGGCGAGGTGCGGGGTGGTGGCGAGGCTCTGGGTGCGGTGTGGGGGTGCGGGGTATAATGTCATCGTCCGGTCGTGACCGAAAGCAGATGGTGGCCCGTGACGACGCGGGCTGGGGTAGGAAGCAAAATTATAGCCGTTACCGTTGCGGTGGAGGTGCGGGGTAGGGTGTCGTGACCGAAGGAGATGGCGCTTTAGAAGGAAGGAACGTGGTCGGGGGAAACAGAATAAATACGCCAGTGTTTCCCTGTGCAGTCATCAGTACTCGCCATGGAAGGAATCGTTGCGAACGCGAAGACAGTTGAAAATTTTTTACCAAAAAGAGACTTGTCAAGTCTTTCTTTAGGAGTAAAGTATCATATAATTCACATGAAATTTGTGAAAACGAAATTCGGGGAGTCAGTTGTGGTAGATTTGGAAGATACCGGAGCCTGTCCTCAGCCGGAGGATAAACTTTTCTATGTATACCTACCTAAAAGATGGTGTGACGTATTTACAGAGGAGCAATTGAAAGCTGTGAAGCCTTGTGTCCTATCACTATGCGTAACCTCACACACTCCGCTGGCGAACGAGAAAGTGAGCGTGCAGTTGGATATTGATTATGTGAGTATGATATTTCAGTACCACTAATAATTACTTATACAGAAGTGGTTATGTATTAATTTTTTCTCTTTTTTTCCAGACCAAATAAACGAGAACAGGATTGATTTATTATAATAATAATAATAGTAATAATAACATTAATAGTAAAATGTTTTTAAATGATGAAGTAGACTTCTCTATTTTTTTTGTCGTTTTTTAATGTTAACTATTCATTTTCAGAGAAAGAACAAGGTGTTGCTTGGATCTAATATTGTAGAAAAACTTTTAAACAGAGAAATAAATGGTAATAATAGATTATATTGTCAATGCAACATGATTAAATTCGATTATAATTTTAGAAATAATCGTAAGACACTGAGTAGATGGATATCAATACGAAACGAAAAGAATATTTACAAAATGAAAGTATTTATTCGTAATGAGTTTTTCAAACTCTTCAAAACATCAATTAGTTATTGTAACAACCATAATATTGAATATCTTCAAATAAAAGATTTGCTAATTGCTAAAACAAAGCTGGTTAATCAGATATACTATATGATGTATAATTTTACTGGTACAGCGTATACCTCGCTAGTAAAAAAATATGAGTGGTCAAGGCATGACTCTAGCGGATGTCCGCTTCGTAACCGTTGTCGCGTCTGTTGTTATCTAAGATATCAAAATGACTTTAATTCAGAATACATGTTTTTTTAATACCACACTAACTATCATTTGATGTGTCTACATTCTTTTGTATTTGATCAAGTATTATTAATTGTAGGAAATTATATTCTGTTTTTAATTATTAAAAAACGTATGTGGTTTATAACATAAAAAGTTGAGATAAACAATCATTAAAGTGTTAATTAAATTTTTATGTGTAATTAAATTTTTTAAAAGATTTCTCTCATAGTTACAGAAACCTTGTTTCGATGTTATGTGTTTGTGCGAATGCGAGGGAGATGTATGTCGTTCACCACCATATGGTGACCACTGTAACATTCTGAGTGCTTGTGAGTGGAGAGAATTTACACTCTGAAGAACAATTGTTTTAAAAAATTATTTTGACGAAAAAATGTAATTGGTTAAGGCATAATTCCACTGGATGTGCGCTTTATAAGCGTTGTTACCACTGTTATTATCTAAAATACTAAAAAGAGTTGAATTCAAGGTTTTGGTGTACCATTTTACACATGTAGTTAACACCATATTAATTATCATTTGATGTGTGTCTACATTCAGTATGTTATTATTAATATATTACACATCAACATTGTAATATTGTATGTTATTAATTATTATTATTATTGTTAGACATATAAGGCTTGTTTTGGTTGTAGTAAATGTAATTATTATTTTGTTAATTATATGTGTGTGTGTGTATGTGTGTATATATATATATATATATAGAGAGAGAGAGAGAGAGAGAGAGAGAACCTTCAAGGCTGCAAAAGAGAGAGAAAGCGAGAGAGAAAAAAGATTATTTTGTATAATTATGTAAATATATATATATATATATATATATAGATAAAGTGTCTATTTTGTTTAGTTATGTATATAGAGAGAGGGCGTATGTTTTGCTCAATTATAATTGTCTTGTGAATATAGAACATGTGTGTGTAGAGAGAGAAAAAACTTATAGCTTATGATTTGATTGTAAAAGCTTTTGATATTATTAAAAATTATATATACATATAAACCATAACCTATGTTATTTTTATTATTATACCCCTTATACAAAACAATTATTCCTATCATACTTGAATAATCGCAAAAGCAGTAGAGATGTACGTCTCTCACATGGAATGTAACAGCAAAGAAACCGGTTTTTATAGTAGAGAAAGAGCGCTGCAAGTTACAACAGCTTGCCTGTGCCGGCTCTACGTCAACCTCACACACACACACACACACACACACACACACAGAGCTTTATAAAACACGGACGCCAGCTATCAGTTCCTCTTTGAATACATTAACGGAACGTGGTAGTGTTTCACACACACACCGCTTGTACCAGCTTAGATGCTGTTTGACTGGTTTACAGGAGAATCGTCACAGGAGTAAATATATTTATTCAGTTAACAATTTTAGTAACGCATGATAAGAATATATGTTTTCTAAACAGTATTCAAATCGATGCATCTGTTTTATATTAACACAATATAAACATTATAATAATACAATATCCGGTTTTGAGTACCGGAGGAACCGCGTCGGGATGTCATTAATCACCAAATTTCGGAACCCGTCAGGTACCTATTGTCCCAAATTTTAACCGATCAATTTCGCGTAACGGTTTCTCCTCCCCGTCCAGAGTTTAGACATACAGGACTTGTTTTAGGGTGTACCCCCCATCCGTTGATTTAAACATTTCGGGTGTCAAAATTCGGACACCAAAAATTTCGGGTAACCCCATCCGTTGATTTAAACATTTCGGGTACTAAATTTCAGACACCGAAAATTTCGGGTACCCCCATCCGTTGATTTAAACATTTCAGACATCACGCCCTCTACGTCGTCGTCATGTGGGCGTACCCACAAATTTCGGGTACCCCCATCCGTTGTTTTAATCATTTAGGGTACCAAAATTCTGACATTAAAAAAATTTCGAGAGAGAACGATTATTTTGTTACATCAAAATAAACCAGAACGCGGAAGTGTTTTAACATTCGGACACCAGCTGCCAGGGCCTCTGTCATGCAAATTTCGGGTACCCCCATCCGTTGATTTAAACATTTCGGGTAACGGTACCCGATACCCCCAAAATTTCGAGTAACGGTACCCGATGACATAGCCTCTGCGCGTCCGGGCAACCGCCGAATTCCGGGTACCCCCATCCGCTACACATTGTTTTCGGCTACCAAATTTTGGACATGCAGAAACCACGGCCTCCGTGACGTCTTGAAACAGGTTTTAGCCATACGGACGCCAGCGACTTGGGCCTCTGTGTGATGTCATGAACTGGAACACGGAAGTGTTTCAGTCACACATACACACACATACATACACACACACAAAACAGTGACGTCACATGGACAGCTCGGACACCAGCTGCCAGTGCCTCTATGACGTCATGAACTGGAACCCGGTAGTGTTTTCGTTCGGAACCCGGAAGTGTTTTCGAACACTCACTTTCCCTCTACTGACCGTTCCCCCTCGCAAGGTAATGGCAACCCAGCGATAGGTATCCTGCCTAGTAGAAACCCTCCCAAATAAAAAATCCGCCGTTAAACTGTAGGGCCCATATACCTGTGAGAGACTCAGTATCACACGCACCACGGGTATATGCGGGGAGGGTACAAACCAGTCGAAAGACTGAAGGACTACGAACTATTACTACTGTTGCTCTTGTGCGGCCTGGAGAAGATTCCCGAGAGTGGGATTCGAAACGTTGTCGGTGTCGGTGTTGGTGTCGATGTTAAGTAGCAACCGACCACGGCCTAACATTTGGTAATATTTCCACTAATCGACTATGAAGGCCACAATAGACTTACGCCTAACATAATGGTCACTGTATCTGCTGGTTTTCTATTTTTCCAAATATCAAACCTCCTCCTAGTTCTGTTGTTATGTAATTTATTCTTCTGTCCCTGATTTCTCTTAGAAATGCCTCTGAAGTCCATAGTTTGTAATGTACGGTCCGTCGATCTCAACGTTACTAAATCCCACTCCTCTACATTAAGGTTAGCGTAAAATCAACATCTAAAGGTCTGGTCGAGTTAACCACGTCTCTCTCTCCATCATCGTTCTCTTGGTTTTGCCCCCCCCCCAAAACCTTTCTTTCGAAAATGTTACTTTAATGTGTCGTAACACGTGCACGATAGATTTTGCTCTTTTTCTTCCAATCATTTTTAAAAGTGATCTATCTTCGTTCACTTCTTCGAGGACTTGCTCATTACTTTTCTTCTTCGTCCAACTCGTCCTCCTCTAGACCCTCATTTCCATTGCTTCCAGCTTCCTCCTTTCTATTTCGCCGAGAGACCACGCCTCACATCCATAAGTTAAGACACTCCATACAAATGTTTTTGCAAATCTTTTCCTTACCCCTATTTGTGAGAATTTCCTTATCCCCCTCTTTTACTTAAGTGATTATTTGTAAGTAAATTCCTGCTGTCCTGAAACGCCCGCTGTGTCAGAACTATTCTCCACTTAATCTCTGTCCGATATCTACTTTCACAAGTGATGGTGTTTCCCATGTAACAACATTTTTTAACCTGTTCTAAAATTATATTACCCAATTTAATATCAAGTTTTACATACTCTTTCTTCTTCCCTATCACCATAGGTAAAGTGTAGGTTATAATAAGTTCATTTGAAAGACTCTCTAGGATGATGTTCCTTATTGTTATAGGGACAATTCTGAAACTTGAAAGAGAACATTAATGGTTTAAAAGTAAGCCATAAAAGATTTTACGTTAATATTGTAGCTACCTGTAGTTACGACAAGTCATTCTGTCGACGTATTTATGTCAGTGCTAAATTGAATTAGCGCTACAGCCAGTAAGAGAAGCGACAAAACAGCTGAGATAACACGACCCTTTTACAGAGCACGCGGGCGCGCGCGCGCACACACACACACACACACACACACACACACACACACACACACTCACTCACTCACTCACTTAGTTGGTGTCGTCTGAACGCCCAAACGTCTTAACAAAGACTCAGTCTCGTATCTTCCTTCTCAGGAGGTTTTGCAATAAATCAATTTGACAACTATCACAGCACACTTTTTCTATGCTTTGATATGTGGTTTGTCGTAGCGCCTCGACATTATTAAATTAGTCTGTGACTTCTTTATTTGACCTGCGAACATTTCTTTGTCCCTTATCATTGTTGAAACTACTAAAGATCAACACTGAACATAGTCATCGTAATTATTTATATTTCTTAAAAAGTCACACATTCTTATAATAATATTATAAGAAATAGTTTAATACTATAATAGCACAACAGATTAATAGGTAAATGCTACTAGTGTTAATAATAATAGTATAATACGAAGATTTTTAAAAATATATAAACACTTAGTACTTTTCACAGTTTTTTTTTTACCTCTGACAGCTGTTTATCAGTAAACAACTAAACTAAACAAAAAAGTTTTTTTTAGTTGTTCACTGATCTCTTTGACAATAGCTTAATAAGCTGAAACAGCTGTCAGAGATAAATAAAACCTGTGAAACGTATAAAGTGTTTATATATTTTAAAAAAAACATTTGTATTATTCACCAAGTGCCCAACTTGGGCATCAATTAATAGTATAATAGTTTTTACTTTTATATAGAATAATCATAATTATAAGAATAATAGTAATTAGCTAACGACATTATTGGCCGTTTTGTTAGGCTGTGGTCTAAAGTCTATACTAACAGACGTTTCGGTGTCACCATCGGAGGCCATCATCAGTGTCGGTAACAAATTGCACGGTGTCCGCCCCTCTGTTCAGCCCAGTGATGAAGTAAAGTCCGTTTGGTGAATTGGCGGACACCGTGCAATTTGTTACCGACACTGATGATGGCCTCCGATGGTGAGACTCTAGACCACGGCCTATCACCCTGGCCAATAGTGTTTCCAACTATGTGGACGCCGGCCGTTAAATCCTTAGGAACTCAATAATAGGTTTTTTTTGTTATTTATCACAGAGATTACACAAATTTTCAGTACAAAGCGCTGCATATTTTTAGAAACGTCTTCGATGAACTCACAAAATTTTGAAACCTTTCATTTTGTTTTAAACTACACGTGCTGCTGCCATGGCTGGGCACACATAGGCCTAATCGTAATTAGAGTGAGACTATCCGTTTCGCGAATTGTTTATACAAGCTATTAGAATCTGTTACTGGGGGAATACTGTCAGAGTTAAGTAATCACACTAACACTGTACTCAGTATGAGAGTAAAACTTGCCCACTATAACGAAATGAGAATTCCAAACCGCGGAAACAAATTGTTGAAATTATTACTATTATCCGCCGCCGGGCTGTTCGGCCGTGGTCCACAGTTCTCGTTATTGACAAGCATTTGCCGATTCACCCCAAGGATGACGTAGAGAATACGTTTAGCCTGAGAAGGCTCGCTTTTATAAACTTTTGTACCAGCACTATCTATGCTGGAAAGCAGCATCAAGTGCTATATGATTGGCTTGGGAGCACAGCATGGCAGATCCTATTCAATAGGAGGCTTTGTCCGCTTCGATTCATCGCCATGTTTGAAGATTTCCACGGACTCCATGCACAGCCGAGGATAGTAGGCATTCACCAAGAATAAGATCTTGGTCTCCTCAAAGAGGACGCGATGGTCAGCGTTGGAGGGTGCATGCTCGGCTACCGCAGACTTCTCCGGCTGCCTCAAGCGACAACAGCGGCTGTGTTGGTGAACTGAGGCGTACATTGTTGGACACGCAGAGATCAAATACGAATGAGGATCTAATGGCCAAAATCAAAATTGATTTGAAAAGACAGAAGTAGTAGAATGGATAGCAGAATGGAAGAAACACATTTATGTAGCATTGTTGAACAGTTTGTCATTTGGAGGGCAAAAAGGAAAGAACAGGTAGGACGGCCAAAGAGAAGATATGATTTCCCAAGCGGCGTAGCGTGGGTACATAACACCTGTCGCCGGTTGTGACAGGCCTAAACTTTACCTAAAGATTAATTTGAATTCTTTCTTGCACTACGTGTTTTTTTCAGGGACAAAATATTCTTTTTAGAGCCAAAATATATATTTTTTAGAGTATTTTCTATCATTTCGTGGCAGAAGAAGAGGGTCCCGGTTCAACGGGGTCTGGCTCCCATTAAACTTACACAGAATAAATCAGAACACGAATAATCCAATTAAAAATATTAAAGACAAACAGAGGAATACATAACTAAACGAACAAAACACAAATAAACAGAATTATCACTGTTGCACACCACTATATAAAAATTATTCCGGTTAGCGCTTTCAAGCTTCACAGCTCATCGTCATATCGATAATAAAAACTTATTAAGTTTTTAATAAGGATAAAAACTTACAATTTAAAGAAGAGATAGGAGGTAAGAAAATAAATTACTTAGATATAAACATAGAAATTAAAGATAATGAGAAACTACAGTTTGGGATATTTAGGAAAGAATAGTATTCTGATATAATTATACAAAGAGAGTCTTACCACCCTAATAGATATAAAATAGCGGCAATCAATTCATTTTGTTATAGACCTCAGAAGTGTTTAAAAGAGACCGAATCAAAAGATAGGGAGTTAAAAACGATAAAGGAAATTGTAAGGAATAATAACTATAACACCAACATAGTTGATAAAGTTATGAAAAGTGTTAACATACAAAAAGCTAAAATAGAACCAGAACAAAAGAATTATGCAGGGTCATTAATATACATAGGTTCACATACTAGAAAAATTAGAAAATGTTTTAATAAATACGGAGTAGATATAGCTATTAAAAAATGTGAAACGGTATTTGATAAGATAAGGAATAAAAATATAGAAAAAATCCCAGTATTACAGAAAAGCGGAATTTATAAATTAAAATGTAAAGATTGCAACAAAGTGTACCTAGGTGAGACAGGACGAAAATTCGTATGCAGGTTGTCTGACCACAAACGTGCAGAAGGTAATAGAACAACGAATTCGTTATATGCAAGACATTTCATAGAAGACAACCATAGGTTTGTTAATCCTTTAGAAGACTACGAAATTGTAAAAGTAATAAATAACACAGTTAAAAGGAAGCTTAGGAAGGAGTTAGAAATATTGAAAGAAAGAGAAAAGGGGTTAGACAATTTAATTAATACTAAAATTAAATTTGATAATGAAGAAATATTTTATAACATAATTAAAAAGTAAGTGATAGAGGACAGAGAGATAAGATTAAGAATTAAGTTGCATAGGACTAATTGGATGTTTTTAAAATAAGGGTGTGTGACTGGGCAGCATGTGTGAATGAGAAAGGCGGTTACGTTTAAAAGGAATGTACATACACACACACACACACACACACAAACACACATACACATACATAACACTTAAACAGAAGGAATTTGCTAGAAAAATATGTAACTGTCCAGATGGGGGTGACAGGGCTCAGAGGTTGGGAGGGACATTTTAATTATAGCTTGTTGTGTGTGAGCAAAGTGGGGTGGGGTGGGGATGAAGGGTTTGTTTTTTACGTCTGTTTGTTTATTTTCGATCTGACGATGAGCTGTGAAGCTTGAAAGCGCTAATCGGAATAATTTGTATATAGTGGTGTGCAACAGTGATAATTCTGTTTAACCACTAACACAACTTTCTTCATAAAACACAAATAGGTAGGTAGTAGCTGATGCACGTTGGTTCCGAAAACGAACATAGCTGCTAACTGAGCGTTTTGCTGGTTTATACAGCGACAACACATTGGGTGGACGAGTGTGTCCCCCAGTGACAACTACTACGAGCTACGAGGTCAATGACCGTACGCAGAAAAACATTCCCAATGTCTGAGCCGGCAACACAAGACGGTGCAAGTGCCCAGCAGTTCGAAAGCAATGCTACTCTTTTTCCCTACTGATATTTTGTGATTTCAAATTATTTAATAACTAAAGTAATTATTCTGTGATATAATTAATATTATTTTCGCTTATTTATAGTACTGTTTCCGCCGGCTACAGTGGTTACATGAACCACTGCATTATCACAATTGACTGCAAGAATTGGAGAAAAAAAAGAACCAGGAGAAGACAGTATTGGAAACAAACTTTCTAAATTCCTGTTGGTGTAGTATCGAAAACGATTCGCTAACTGACACGGTCTTCGTCAGTTAGCAAATCGTTTTGCACGCTGAAGATGGCCTTCAGAGTAGAGGCCGAAACGTCTGTTATTAACATCAGGAGTGGACCAGGGTCCAACAGCCCGGAGTTTAGTCAGTTTGTTTCCAACACTGTTGATGACGGCCGTGAAAGCCTTAGGTACAGAGTAAGAAGGAGAAGATTATGACAGTGTCGTCAACGATTACCATAAACTAGGGGTACATGGGTTACTTGGCGTGACAAGTCTCTCGTCGTCTAAGTAAAACTGGGAGGGAAGTTCTTTCTATTTACTGCAAGCTTATGTTAGCATCACACCCTCTCTAGCCAATCCTCTCTATATTTGTTCCTTTACTTCCATGTTCCGAAAGGAAATTTAAGTATGGTGATCGGGAAAAAATTGTGTTCGAGATAAGGGTTGATTCTGATTGTACATAAAGGCTTGATTCTGATTCTCAAAACATAAAGACTAGTCATTTTCCGAAAAGTTGTGTGTGTGTGTGTGCGTGTGTGCGCGCGCGCGCGCGTGTGCGTGTGCGTGTGTAGAATTTTTTTTATGGCGAACGATAACTGCCGCGAATTCAAACAGAATCAAATAATTCTTTGCATATGTGCCCGAGTTGTAGAAGACTTAAGGCCTATTGATTTTGGTGAAGATCAGTTACGGGAAACGGGTAGTTTACCTGCAACGTTTTACGTTTCAACAAGAGTAAAGTACTTAATTTTGATAAATAAAGTATCCTGAAAAGAAGGTCATAATAATCTAATGTAGAAAGGCTGATAAAATATCTATAAATAAAAAGGGTAGTTGAAGGGGAGGGGTAATTTTCCATAAATGAAAATGATAGTTGAAGGGATAATTTTTACTTCCATGTTCCACAAGGAAATGGAAGTATGGTGATGGCGAAAAAATTGTGTTCAAGATAAGGGCTGATTCTGATCATACTACACTCAAAACATTAAGAAAAGTCATTTTCTGAAAAGTGTCTGTGTGTAGAATTTTTTTCTATGGAGAACTATAACTCCCGCAAATTCAAACAGAATCAAATAATCTTTTGCATATGTACCCGAGTTATAGGGGATTCAATGCCTACTGATTTTGGTGATGATCGATTAAGGGGAAGGGGTAGTTTACCTGTTTTATGTTTTAACAAGAGTAACTTTGTTCTATGGCGAACGATAGCTGCCGCAAATTCAAACAGAACCGAATAATTTGTTGCACATGTGCCTCAGTTGTAGAGGACTCAAGGCGTATGGATTTTGGTGAAGATCGGTTAACGGGAAGGGGTAGGTTACATGCAGCGTTTTATGTTTTAACAAGAGTAAAGTACTTAATTTTGATAAATAAGTATCCTGAAAAAGAAGGTCATAATATTCCACTGTCAAAAGGTAATGAAATATATATAAATAAAAAGGGTAGTTGAAGGTGGAGGAGATAATTTTCTAAAAATGAAATGATATTTGAAGGGGGGGATAATTTTATACATGTGTACTACGTTATAGGCAACAAAGAAGTCGTTTCTATGGAAATATTTCATTTCAATTTGTCAAACATAAAACTCGATTTACAAGGTGGGAGATATTTTTTTTAGAAATATCAAACCGAATTCAAGTAAATGATTTTAAATAAAAATCTTCGAACATGGAAGTCATGTGTGGTTCTCCATACCGGTTTTTATGAATACGATTTTATTATACAAGCCAAACATATTTTTAAAAAATTAGGCCATATGTATTTTTTTGTAAGTAGCTTTCTTTCAGGTCATATATTGTCAGCCCACATGTTATGTGGATTAGAATAACTATACACGGGGACACAATAAAGTACTGCAATATAACTTTCTAACGATGACGGTAGTTGACCTACTTGTCGGCAGAGTGCTCTACACAATTACTGTTATCTACATTGTTTTACATATTTCTTTAACTAATACCACCATCCACAGGTTTATTCCTACGGAAACTCCAATTTAAAGTGTTTATAACGTCTATTATAGCAATATTACAGTTTTTATGTCAGTGTATTTGTGTCGATGCAATTTAAAATTGCAATTATGAATAATAGAACGTTTTTATAAGAACATAAGGAACTATGATAATACAGTTTGAAAACTCTGGTGTAGTGTATATTCTATGTCTTTGTCTGTCTGTCTGTCTGTCTGTCTGTCTGTCTGTCTCTCTCTCTCTCTCTCTCTCTCTCTCTCTCTCTCTCTCTCTCTCTCTCTCTCTCTCTCTCTCTCTCTCTCTCTCTCTCTCTCTCTCTCTCTCTCTCTCTCTCTCTCTCTCTCTCTCTCTCTCTCTCTCTCTCTCTCTCTCTTTATAAATTATGAAGGATAGTTATATCTTTCAGTGAACGTATATATACCACTACACGTCCTTAAGTTTTTATGTTCTTTTAATAACGATAATGTGATGTATTTATAATATACACACACTTATTACTTACTAATGGTACTTATAATCTCAGTCTTCTATTGTAGTGTATTCATTGTTCATAACGTAAAGATACCATACATATGATTTAAAATAACGTTTTAAATTACTCATGCAATGATGAAATAAGATCTAATATATATATATATATATATATATATATATATATATATATATATATATATGAACAATACCGAATATACAAACATGTAAAAGCCACGAAAATCTATTGAAAATCATGACAGAACTCAAAAATCGTATTTCAAAAAAACATTTGAGATATTGCGGCAAAATAAAAATCAACATAATCAGCTGATATATTACCTAGACCTCAATGTAAACATAAACACCACGTAATAAAATCAGTTCTCAGAAACGTTGGACACAAACGTACGTTTCACGATCATTAATCAGTGTTTGCAAATTCGTTTTCTGTAAATAGTAACTGTTTCGCAAGATCGTGACCGCGAGTGCATAGTGTAAATATCCTGACGATGGTCTCTGTCCGAAATCGATATAAACTAAGAATGTGAGCAATTTAAAGCTTTATTCTTTTAATAAACAAGATTTTTGTTATACCAGGTGCAAATATTATACAAAATTAAGTCATAATTTTATTTTTGATAATTTAGTACAGGATTATTGGGGACGATAATTGATGACCTGTTTGTCGCAATCAATTACTATAATGGAGTTCAGTGTTTTACACATTTCTTTTGTGATACCTCCACTTGGATAGTTTAGTAGTGTAAAGATTCGCTTTAAAGGTTTAAAACGTCTACTATACTAATGTCAGTATTGTAATTTGAGTGCATCTGTGTAAGTAAATATAAAGTTGCAGAAACTCTTGTAATTAATGAAACAGTTTTACAAGAACACGAAATAATTCAAACTCATAACGTTGGCATGTAAGTCTATATATTCTCTCTCTGTCTCTGTATCTGTCTGTCTCTTTCCTTGTTTCTCGCCCTGTGCCTTCTCAAAAGCCTGCAGCTTCTTTCGTTTCAGAGCTAATAGATTTAGTTTCGTTATATTTTTTCTTTATTCCTTGATCTTGACCACATACTCTTGTCTTGGTCACCTTGCTCATCCGTCCAACAATCATCCTTTTCCTACAAGAATGTCGAAACTATTCCACGATCGTTTTTCCATCACAATTATAGCTAGCTATTGTCTTTAGAAATAAAATACAAACACTACTTAAATTTCTTCTTCTGTTAATGGTAGCATCTCGTGTGGTTAAGATTATTATTAACGATATCATCATCATTATTCCTGCATCTCCTAAGTGGAGCATAGGGCATCAATGAACTTCCGCCTCCGGACTCTGTTCCGCGCCATCGTCTTGATCTCGGGCCAGGTCTTCCCTCTTTTCTCCATCCCTTCCGCTATTACACTCCTCCTCCATGTGTTCCTTGGTCTGCCTCTTCTCCTGCTACCTTGTGGGTTCCATCCCAGGGCTTGTCTTGCTATGTTGTCTCTATCTCGTCGTAATGTATGCCCAATCCATTTCCATTTCCTACGACGCATCTCAATGTCAATGGGTGTTTGATGGGTTCTTCTCCACAGCTCTTCATTGGAGATAACTTGTTGCCACCATATCCTCAGGATATTCCGCAAACCTCTGTTCACGAATGTTTGGAGTCTGCTAATCAGTCGTTTGTTAGTCTTCCAAGTTTCACACCCATAGAGCAGTACCGACTTGACATTTGTATTGAAGATGCGTAGTTTGGTATTCAGTTATTAGTTATTAACGATATGCAGCATGATAAAGGTATTCAACATACCTTCTATTCATTAGCCAAGATTTAAAATATTTGATAAAAATTATTTTGTATTTTTATATTTTTATGTCGACAGGTAAACGATTATAAAATCTAGGATACAAAACATGCATAAACTTGTTATATATTTCAAAGTTTGCATTTCAATATATTTCAATAATTTTGCATATATAAATTCTTGTAAAATTTAAAGTAACGAGACTGAAACAAAAAAGGCAAACGGAATTGATGTGTACATTTAACATTAAGTTTAACATTTAACATTAACTTACTTAAACCAGTTTTTCTAGTAGTCTTGTTATACTTTACAAAAACGGTTTATTGTTACTGAAACAGAAGAGAGATGAGTAACGCCGTTCGTGTGGTAGGATAGGTTGTGTTGTGGGGAGAATATTAATTCTTGGAAGCGTCGGCGGTGGGCCTTACAGAGCGTTGGCAGTACCGTATTAATTTTAAATCGATTTATCAGTGATATTTCGATAGATACAGTATTGATCGACCTAACTAATGTTCAGTCTCGTTACCTCGTGTTATATCTTGCCCACCTCCTTTCAATTAGCTACTATTTTCCGTTACTCTACCAAATAATAAAATAAAGAAATAAAGTTTGTTTTTGTTTTCATTCTTCCTCTTCTTTTATCGGGTTCGGAGTCAAACTTTAGCCTCTGTAATCATCCGCCTCCATTTTTTCCTGTCCTTGGCGATTGATGTCTACCGTTTTATTTTAAGTAAAGTATCAGCATCCCTTGTCACTGCGTCAATCCAGCGATGCTTAGTTCTTCCGACAGGCCTTTTTTCGTGATGTTTGAGACTTGTCCAGAAGGACAAGCCTCGGGCTGATCTGAGGTAAGATCCCTTCAGCCGGATGGTAGGATGTGAGAAGACGCACGCCAGTGCAGGCCGGAAGCGAAGCTGGTGGAGACACATTGAAGGTAGAGTAGTGCGTGCGTGCGTGTGTGTGTATTTGTGTGTAGATGTACCTTGTAGGTCTAAAGGAAGTGGCTGATGGAAGTGTCATTAAGTTTAGTTTGTATATAAGGGCGTGCAAGACAGGGACGAGTAGCGTGGGTCGCCAAAGCTGGAAGGTGGCGACAGAGAGGCGTCAGGAGGCCTTCTACCCTCGTTTTGACTAAATAGTACCTTCCTAGGTATTCGGTTGTATTTCACCTAACAATGTGTCCTGCCCATTGCTATCTATGCGGTCGGATGGTGGTGGCCAGATCATTGTCTTTATATAGCTTGTATAGTTCCTTTTTGTGACGTATTCACCATATCCTATAGATTTGGATTTGTCCATATATTCTTCTCAAAGTTCTCCTTTCAAAGATATTGACTATGTTACCTATGATATCAATTTAATATGTTACCTAAGATATTGACTCGTTTGTTCAGGGTTCAAGTGTCGCTGCTGTATGTTATCACTGGTCTACAA
This sequence comes from Magicicada septendecula, assembly GCA_034769895.1. Taxonomy (NCBI): domain Eukaryota; kingdom Metazoa; phylum Arthropoda; class Insecta; order Hemiptera; family Cicadidae; genus Magicicada; species Magicicada septendecula. The sequence goes on along the minus strand of CM068370.1, from coordinate 68,595,743 downwards.
TCAATTTTCATTGGCTCATTTATATTACTTCTTCGTACGGTTAATACGAGGGTCAGTTGAAAAGTTCGCGTAGCGACATATATAGCTTAATGGTAGAACTAAAATCTTTCGTCTGTTGCAAGATGTATACTACGCGTGAACACCTGTTAATATTCAGATATATCTGTCAGTTTATTCATTCTTTAAAAGCTGTTTGAAATTTTCCTGTCACGCGTGTTTTTAAAATGTTCAAAATCAAACATCGTGCTGTGATGAATTCTCTGTTAAAAACGTTTTAGCGCCAATGGAAAATCAAAACGAAATTGTAGACGTGTTAGGAGATGCTGCGCCTTCAGAAACAACGGTAAGTGGGGCACACACGAGTTTAAACGTGGTCATACAAATACATGAAGACGATCCCAGCAGTGGACGTCCAAAAAGTGCAACAAAACATAACATTATTGAAAACATTTCGTAGGGTGTTGGAAGACCGCAGATTGAGGAGTGGATGACTTTGCTGAAATCATAGGAATCTCATTTGAGCGTGTGCATGATACATTAATTCAAGAATTTGGTGTGAAAAAGCGTTGTGCAAGATGGCTGCCGCATCTGGAGTTTTTTGATGTTTTTGGGCGTCCAGTGTAGGGGGGGGGATCAACTTCAATGCCTGTACGACTACGTTTAAACTCAAGTGCCTACTTACAAACCGTTGGTTTTGAAGTCTCAGGATGTCCTGACATATTTACAATTTCGTTCTAAATTTCCGTTAGCGTTAAACAATTTTTAACAAAGAATCACACCACGAAGTGTGATTATGTCAGTTTTCGAAACATGCATGACACGTCAGTTATAAACAGCTTCTAAACAATTAAACAATGGATAAATTAATAGAGAGATTTGGAAATTAAGAAGAGTTTACATAAAATAGAAATCTTGCAGTACACTAAAAATTTGAGTTTTACTGCTAAACTACGGATGTCGCTCCGCGAACTTTTCAACTGTCCCTCGTAATATGAAGTACAACTAAGTGGATGAAATGTTAGTAAAAACAAATTGTACTTAAAATCAATGTCAGTTATTTGTTATCACTTTGTGATGGCATCATATGTAGGGCCTATGGTGTTTTATATATTTCGTTGTAGGTAAATTTTATTTATTTATTTAATTTGGTTTCTTTTGTATATACTCTAGTACATATATACTATACTCTATCATATTAGTAAGGTTTGATTCTCTGTCAGTCTCTGTCAGTTGTGTGACAAATCATTGTTTTATTTACGTATTTGGTATTTTTTTTTTTTTGTCGGTTACAGATTAGTCGGTTGGTTTTCAGTAGCATTATGATATGAATATTTTATCGGAGTAAAAACCCAGTTTTGCATGACCATTTATAAGAAATACAAGACAATAATTTTTTGGAGTAATTATCCATCATCATCGTCATCTGAAAGGATCAAACCAAGGATGGTTTGTTCCGGTCTCACGCAGGGAAAGTATAGAGATGGTCACTCCAGCGCTTCCTCGGACGTCCCACACCTCTCCGTCCCTTCGGCTGATAGTTTCACAGTTGTTTGAGGATGCGGCAGTCATCCATTAGGCAAAGATGTTCCCACCAATTCAGCCGATACTGGACAATCCTGTCGAGTATATTCATAATATTCAGTTCCTGCTGTATACCAGTGTTTCTTCTACGGTAATTATCCATAGTGAATCAATTCGTGAAGTAAAGTTTCCTTTGTATAAGACAAGCGACTGTTTAAGTTTAAACAGAGAATGAAAACAAACTTAAGCAATGTGACTACAGTAAGTGTGGTAGGTAGGTAGCCTACACTTTTCAATTTGTGCTGCTGTATTAATACAGCGGTGGAATTATACACCAAGACGCCGCGACAACCCCCATGAGGCTGGTGCTTACTCGCTGGGGAAATCACTTGGACCCCTGAGATGTGTATTTACATAAACAGTTCTTGTCTGCAACAACACGTCGAATTCAAATTGTAATTGTCTGTACGTGCATTCTATTAATATCAGATTAGTTCGTTTAAATATAATTTAATGATGCAAAATTGTTACTCTATGAGACGAAATATTTACTGAAAATAACTAGAACTTGATCGATTAGTGATAAACATAAACAATGATTGCCATTACAAAGTAATACCGTAAGTTATCCATTATGAATTAAGACTTTTATTCGCATTGTATGTTTCAACCAAGCAGATACAAACCAGTTAGGAGAAGAAGCGTAGGGAGACCAAAGAAAAGATGTGAATAAATCCTATGAAGCTGGAAGAGGTCCAAAGCCTAATCCTTGTTGATGAAGGAGGAGGAGGAGGAGGAGGAGGAGGAGGAGAAGAAGAAGAAGAAGAAGAAGAAGAAGAAGAAGATGATGATGATGATGATGATGATGATGATGATGATGATGATGATGATGATGAAGTAGAAGACAATATATATATTAATCTAATTACATTTAGGTACGAAAGAATATAGTTTTTTCTGTGAATAATCGTACAGGTTTGTTTCAAAGTTCCAATTTATTTTCCATTTCGTATGTGGTAGAGGAATTTTTAGCATTGCGAATTATAATGTAATTGTCTGAATATTCTGCTGAAATTCGTTTGACAAATCTCCGGGCTATTAGGCCGTGATCCACTAGTGACGCATAAAACAGACGTTTCGCCTTCACCGTTGGAAGCCACCTTCAGTCTAACGTTACAAGTTACTGGTACTCGAGTCGTTACACTGAAGATGGCCTCAAACCGTGGGACCGAAACGTCTGTTCTACGTGGCAGTAGTAGGTACTTGAGTCGTTACACTGAAGATGGCCTCCGGTGGGGCCTAAACGTATTCGGCGGTAGTGGACCATAGCCTAATAGCCCGGAGAGTTGTCAAACGAACTTCAACAGAGTTGAGGCCTGCCGCGAGAGCCTACGATACCAATTGTCTGAATATTGTTTACTTTTGCGTCTATCACAAACGAGAGCAACTGTTGTCACTGCCTAATAATAAATACCTGTCCGGAATTGTTCAGGGCCAGACATAAACGTGTGTAATATTTTTCTCTGTCTCTGACATCGATTTCAGTTCTGCGTGAAAATCGGCGTAAACTATGTAACAATGTAAAGGGAACTACACGTGTATGTATATTTGTTATTATCATTATTATCATTCATCTGAGACTGACTGATAACACGTTAACACATTATTATCATTGATTATACTTGAAGACAAGATTTTATTTAAATATTTTAATGTATGCAGACAATCTTGTGATCATCCAAGAGAATAAAAGTGACCTCCAAAGGTCGTTGTTTTATCTTACTGACATTTTGGCAGATTACAATCAAACCATTTCTATATACAAAACAAAAATTATGGCTTTTTCTGGGGCTAATCATATTAGAACAAAGATTGTCATACAGGACTCGCCAATAAAACAGGTGCCAGATTTCAAATACTGTATCTAGTGTGTAGCATCACATCACATACCAAGATAATAAGGAGGTTGAAAGCAAAATTAGCCAGTCGCTTTGTGGCCGTATAATTAAACATTTAATAAAGAAAACAATGAAAGATACACAATTTAAATATTATAATGTAATAGCCATACCTCAACTACTGTATGGTAGTTGGACTTGGACTAAAAAGGCCAAAGTCATATGTGGAATACAAAGAGCGGAAATGAGGTTCTTGAGGGCTGTAAAGGGTTGTACCAAAAGAGTTTTTACCGAAAACGATCACTCATTACATTATAGTCTCCAATTCACGTGTATAAGTATTTAATTGTTGTATTTGTACTTGGTTACTCACCGTCTTGTGACTTCTTTAAACTTCCAGTAACAATGCGGTTCAAGGATAAATCCTCATCATCTGGTTATAAAAACACCAATTCTTCCGGAGAAGTCGTCAAAAAATCAAAAATTATTATCAAGCATCACAAAGCACTTCACGCCACGTCGCGACGTGGTGCGCACCACTACACACGATCTGCCATGTGTGTGGGACGTGGCGTGAAGTGCTTTGTGATGCTTGATAATAATTTTTGATTTTTTGCCGACTTCTCCGGAAGGATTGGTGTTTTTATAACCTGACGATGAGGATTTATTCTTGAAACGCGTTGTTACTGGAAGTTTAAAGAAGTCACAAGGCCGTGAGTGACCAAGTGTTTACAAATTAAATAAAAATGATCATATTAGAATGACCCTAGACATAGCTGAAAGCTCAAATGAGAAAATCTCCCGGTACACAACGGAGTGGAGGTTACACGTAGAGAGAATGGATCCAACCGGACTTTCAAGCGGAGCACTTGACTACCATGCAAGGGGGGAGAGAAGTGCGGGAAGACCCCGTAAGCAATGGTTGGATGACTTACGTTGAGACTGGAACAGGGTACTAGCGTAAGCCGTAAAGGATGACGACGACGACGACGATTATTATCATTGCCTTGAATTCGCTGATAGTTCCAGTGTTATTGTTACCAGTATGTTAATTGAGATTAAGCTTCTGCAAATTATTATCTGAATTTCAGTCTTGTGTTGTCTTGACAAATATTACTAAAAGCAAAACACAATTTCAGCTAACTACAAATCTACGTGTACTTACAGGTTACAGAATACCGAATATCAGCTGTTACGCAAGTTCTTAAACTGTCACGACCAGTTTCAATATTGTTGAAATTATATTGTTACGACGGACTACTGATCGTCGTATTGTACAGTGGAAAACAAAATACCAGACACCAATTAAGTCACTAATCACCAGCTTTAATTATCACAATTAAACAGTTTGTAATAAACACGATAGTCTCTTACAATAAATCAAATAAAAATTGTTCACACGCAATAAAAATGTCCACTAATATAATACACAATTATATTACAATCGTCCCGCACAATTATAAAACACTTCGCCACAATACTACAATACTTCAAACCGCACTTTGTATATCGCTACTTAAACGCACTGTATAATCATTGTGTAATCGCCCGACAATAACTATAATACTACCGAACCGGACGCCAATAATTCGCAATTCAAAACTGAACTGAACGTCGCTGAGTACTTGTATTTATACCCCGCCGAGGTTCCAGAATATTCGCTGTTGCGCGTCAAGAATTCTACTAGAAAACACCAGAACATAATTGTTTGCGGCCTTACACACAGCAGACGCGGACCGGTGAGTCCGGAACAATCTCGCAACGCATGTTTAGAATCACGTACGCACACGACATTATAGCCGGATACCACTGGATCGTTCGAGAAACACGTAGATTGTTCTATAATGTCGTAACATAACCATTATAAGCCGTGGTCCACAGTTGTTGGTATTGACCATCGATGTATACTATATGGATCGCGTGCTGCATTCACTGAATGCGGTCCGACCGCTGCATCAGTGGTTGGCAAGAACACTGCGTATTCTATATACTGTACCTGTACAAAGTCTGACATTTCTGCTTTGTTATAGCTTTTGTTGCTTTAGCGGATTACATTTTGCGTTAAATGGTATAGCTGTGTCATTTTAACAATTAATGACTCCAAAGTGGGAGGTTTTAATAAGTTCTTTTCCAAAATAAACTCATTTGTTTCACTGTAAGATTTCAGTATTCTGACACATTATTTAGTTTATCGCTAAGTCCTGTTGCGTTCATAAACAGTTCTCTTGCGTTCTTATTTATGAACATTTATTATTGAAGCCAGACGAATAAAGATAAGAATAAGGGAAACCAAAGAATAAAAGACGTGAGCCGTAAACTTTAAAATGTTTATTTCGCAAAAGAAGCTGGCGTATACGCTCGCCATGGTCGTCAAAGTGTTCAATAAGCAATGCTAATTTAAATTAATTTTTATTATTTTATTTTATTAGCTACCTATTAACTGTATAAAAATTGTTTACATTAAAATTACTAAATAATACATATTTATTTAACTTTTGGCAGACACCAAGCTTAGAGAACGTAGCTGCAGCGGCTCTTTCCTTAGCAGTATTATATCACAAGATTTTATAAAATACTGTCACTATTAATTTGATAAGTTTCACTTCACGGCTGTCTTCAGAAAAATCATTGTTTGAAATATGTTTTCTAAACACTGTGCCGGCAAAGTTTTTGCAAGCTGATATAATCATTTTTTGGTATTAAGTTTACTGTCAGATACAATCAATAAATTATACATATATTTTACAATCTTTAAAACGTCTAATGACGCTCTAATTAATTTTCCGCTTGATACAAAATCAGTAAAATGAGTGTAAACGCTTAAGTTACTGTCATCTGTTATCAGTTAGGCAAAAGTAAAAACAAACTCTTATAATAATAAAATCTTCATAAGCACACATTTTCAGTAGAACTGTCCCAAATGTAATAATTGTAAACTGTTAAAACAAGCGCATTACTGACTGAATGACTCATTTAATACACGTGTTAACTTAGCGCCAAACGCTTTATTGCCAACCATTGTGTGGGAAGCTATACGTGCTTCGGACCGTTTTCTGCCTTTCACTTTGCCTGTCAGCGCGCCATCCATATAGTATACATCGATGGTATTGACAAAGCATTGGAGCCCGTTAACAATGTCTACATTGGCACGGTGTCCGCCAGTCCACCTCAGGGATGAGGGAGAGACACGTTCGTAAACGGTAAATAAAGACGTTCATATACCGGATCAAAACCATCAATAAATTGTAAACGAGAAAGTTCGTTGAGAATTGAGAAAATGTAGCATTGGGCGTAAAATGCATTGTAACCCTTGCTGCACGAGAGATGTAGGTCACTAGCTGTATTGATGTTTAACTGCTCTGACTATGATCTTTGTGCCCCGCAGTCATTTATAAAGCTGTTGACGCCTTTTGCACTCACGTCCGCGTCGTCTGGTATAGTGTGAGTTGACGTCTATTCACGACGCCTGTTTTTTTTTTTTTTTTTACTCGGTAGTATAACCAGGAAACGCATATCGCTTTTGTTGATCTGGAAAACGTATTTGATAATGTATGGAACTTGATGGACAGAAGAGGATATTATGGAATTTTATGGACAGAAGAGGATATCAACAGCGTTTAATAAATTCAGTTAAGATCCTTTATAAAAGTACATCTGTAGTCCTGGATCTGAATGGTAGGCTCTCAGGTGACATTCCAATAAATAAGGGAGTTAGGCAGGGATGTTGTGTTTCCCCAACATTTTTAATATATACATTGACGACATGTTGAGAACACGGAAATCCAGAGTGATTTTAAAAATACAGCTTCACAAATTAATTTGTATGGGTTCCCTGCTATATGCAGATATACATAGTTCTTATACAAGAAAATAAGGATGATTTACCAAAGAACTATCTTTCAATTATAAGAAGTGGCAAGAGAGTACTCACTGACGATAAGAAAGACCAAAACGATGGCCTTTGAAGGTAAATGTCCAGTTAGGACTAAGATAGTTATAAACAACAGCATTTTAAAATAAGTGAGCCGTTTCAAATACCTCGGCTGTGCAGTAAGTTATGAATCAGAATATGATATAAGAAAGAAGATAACTAAATTTAGGAATATTTGTGGTACTATTCACAGAAATCTTAGAAATAAAACAAGACACAGCACAAGGATTAAATTTTATAAGACAATTGCAAAACCCGCATTGAATTATGCGAGTGAGTCGCTGGTCATGATAAAAAAGGAAAATGGCAACATTCGAAGTGCTGAATTGCAGTTTCTTCGAAATACGTTAAGTTGTACATTGCAAGATAGAATAAGAAATGAAGATACCAGAGCAGAATTCGGAGTAAAGGACATAAATGAAATTATTTCAATTTACAGAAGACAATGGTGGGATCATCTGCAAAGGATGACAGAGGATTGATTGCCGACAACAGCACTGAACTATAAAACGATTGGTAGAAGACACGTGGGTCGTCCGAGGATGAGATGGGTACCGGAACAGGTTTATATAACCTAATCCTTGAAGAGGAGAAGAAGAAGAAGAAGAAGAAGAAGAAGAAGAAGAAGAAGAAGAAGAAGAAGAAGAAGAAGAAGAAGAAGAAGAAGAAGAAGAGAAGAAGATACTTTAGTCTCAAGAATGTTTTAATTTTTTAATTCTTACAATACTCCTTACGAGCGGTGTGCGTTGTCTGCAGTTGTGTCTACTTGTCAGACTGTTCAACCGCTTCTTTAGGAAAATTACCATGCCTCTTGGACCGTCGCCCTCTTTTTGTTAATCGAAACGTTTCGACTGCAGCTGCGGCAGTCATACTCATTAACCTTCTGTTCTGCTCCTCTGGCGACTAAATGACGATACAATTTTTTTTTCGCGCAGTTTGAAACCTTGTCCCGAGAGACAAGTCTCAAGCTGATATGGGCCAAAGGTGTGAGGTTAAGTTGAGTGGAGACGTACGTCAGAGAGGCCCGAACGCGGAGGAAGTTGGAAGAACGAGTAACGTGTTGATGTGTGTCAATGTAGCGTGAAAGCCAAACGGGTCTCGCAAGAGGCTGATGGGAGTGCCAAAATAAAACTAAAAAGAACAGTCAAGACGGGGTCAAGTAGCGTAAGACGCTAAACATGGAGGGGAGCGTCAATGCGGCGTCAAGGTATAGGCGTGGGACCACAAAGAGGAGGGCAAAATATATGGTGTGAAGGTAGGAAAATTTAAGGAATTAGGAGATCAAGAATGATGCACTGTGGAGTACGTAAGATGTGTCAATTCATGTGTTTCTGTGTCAGCGAGGATTCTTTGGACGAGGGCCATCGCCAGTAGTGAGAAGACGGTTTCTGAGGAAGGAACGACTCGATCCCAAACCGTCGCACTTATATAGCTGTCCAGGTGCGGGCTGTTATCTGATTGGCCGAGAGCTTGGATAATCCCGTTGCTCGCCTTTGTCAACAATGGAGTTAGACGTTATAACCGCGGTAGCGATTCAAGAACCTCTGAGTGCCGGATACCAGTCCTTATTCAGCCTCAAGCACTCTTTCTTCCTGTTGAGGCTGCTATTGTGTTTATGTACCTCGATCGCTTCCCGGTGCAGCCGCGAAGGTTAGTGCAATGTAGAGAATAAGATTTTCGTCTCCTCAAATTTCACTACGTGGTCGTCATTGGTCAGGTCTTCGCAAGCGCCAACTTCTCCGACTACCCCTGTCGACAGGCCCTCCTGTGTTCGCCGATGCGCGTACTCGCGCTGCGCTTCGTTGTGCCAATTTACACTTGTCCGCACCAACACGGGATACTGTATACGCCACCCAAAGCCAATGGATCTCTCTCATCTTTAGCTGACTTCAGATGTTGGTTGGATGCTCCGTGCTGGTCTAAAGACAGATTTCACACATTGTCTTCGCAGTAACCTGACTATCTGCTCCGTCACTTTGTTATACATGAGAGACAAGCCTTCCTTGCTTATGTAATGTTATGATGTTTAAACATAGTCAGGTTTTTAATCTTTTATTTAATATTCTTGTACCTGAAAAATAAAACATGGTAGGAAATTTTATAAAACTGTGACTGTTCCTACATTCTTGTATGCTAGTGAGACATGGTCTCTTGGTAAAAGGGACGTGCAGAGGATTCAGGTACCCAAAATGAAATTTCTAAGAGGGACACAAGCTTGTTCTCTCTTGGATCGGAGAAGGAACGAGGATATTAGACACGATTTAAACATTCTATAATTGCACCAGAAGATTAAAGACCACAGAAGGAGATGGTGTGAAGACTTGAACAGCATGCCCGATATCCGTCTATCTGTTGCTGCCTTGAGTTATCACCGTACTGGAAGAGAGATATCGGTAGAACGAGGCGTAGATGAGTTCCGGAACAGATCTAAAGCCTACTCCTTGGAGTGGTAATGATGATGATGATGATTTCATATTCTTGTGGTGGCAGTTTTTGTTTCATTAATCGTCAGTATGGTCATCTCCACTTCACATTTTAGGTATTGTTGCCTGTCACGGTTGCCATATTTGTCTCATCGACCTATGTTTCATCTTCTTTTTGCTGTAAATATTCTTGACTTTAAAGTAATCTATTTTCTTTCGTCCTCTCCAAATGTTTGCTATATTTAGTTCTGTTGTCTGTTATTTTTTTATTTAAATTAATTATTTGAAGTTCTCTGATTATTTCATTCTTTATCATACGTCTCCGGTTACATCCTCAGGCTCCTCTTAGAAGTTTCATTTCTTGACTTGTATTTTTCTCTCTTGTGCTTTTGTTGTAACCCAGATTCCTCTGCCGTACATAGGCGTAGGTTCTGGTAACGATTTATAAAATTCCAGCACGGTTCTGTTCTTGTTTTTGTTTTACAGACGTCGCCCGATTGTACCGCGTATGTTATTAAAAACTTTTAACTTTCGTTCCGGATCTTTACTGTAATCATAGCAAATCCTAATTACGGTACTTCAAACGTCTTATCTGCTCTAATGTTTCGTGTCTAAAATAATCTTGGCCCTTATGGGTTCTACTCCCGAGAACTCCACGTAGGTACGTGAAGTCGGATGGCTGAGGTGTGATTCCTTTGTTTCCTTCCCAGACTACAAGAAGAGACAAAATCATGTTATTCCAACTTTGTCGTGTTTACTTGCAAAACGTGTCATGTTCCAGACGAGGACTTTCAGTGTTTCTACCATTTTCAAGTCCTAAACCACAACTCGGGTTCCTTATCAAACATATTTTTAACACAACACCATATTTTTTCACAACCATAAATATTATAAATATTAACGACGATTTTATTAATAATCCACTCTTTATATTGAGCTTTTAAAAAATCTACCAATGTACTTTTCACGGGCATTTAAGAAAATATATCTAACTTTTGATAATACTGATTATATTCGTCATTTATTGATTTGCATGACACCCATACAACCATTCACAAGAAGCAGTTCCGACAAACCGGTGCATAGTTTTAAACATACGAGGAGCCAAATATTTATAAATTAACAATTCAGTCCTAGGCTCACGTGAACTTATATAATTACGGCGACGCCTTCTAAATACATTACGATAACTACGATGACGATAATTATTCCGATACCACCGACGCAGACGATACCGATACATACGACGCGTCCAATACATACGTCTCCTCAATCTCGACCTTAACCTCCGGATTCTCGTACGACCGGCCATCTTCAACAAAAACAATTTGCATTAATTAACGATAACCTAGCTAAGAAGGGTTTATCATTACAACCATCAATACTAGCATTACTAATAAATATTATTGCTCCATTAAATTTAAATATTTTATCTAAATCACATCTAACTGGATAAGCATAATTACGGCCTTCAAGCAATCTCTTCAACGTACTTAACGGATAATAATCTAGAATAAACTCTTCAAACACAATTACCTTATGCAAACATTCATTACAACCTTGCATAAAGAACATGTTTTAGGTTTTGGGTTGTGTTTTAGGACTCGAAAATGGTGGAAACACTGAAGGCCTCGTCCGGAACATAAAAAGTAGCAGTTTAGCAACTAAACACGACAAAGTTGGAATAACAGAGGCTGCTAATTCAAATAACAAGATGAAAAATCATGTTAGGCTAGAATTGAGAATGCTTATCTTAAATCACAGAATCGGTCAATACAGGAACGTGCGTTTCAGCAGGCATGAAAAAATAGCATACGTCTATTGTCTAAATATTCACGAACACTCTCTGTTACAAAAACAAAAAAATAAAAATAATTTAATGAAAAACACAAATTTTCAACCGATTTATTATTTAACTTCAGTGATTGCACAAAACAGCGGAGTTCAGCGTAGTTGTTGGAAAACATTTTTTTTTTTTTTTTTTTTTTTTTTTTTGGGTACAACAAATTGAGTTAGGTGGAGTTAAATTGAAACAACGGAATCGGACGCCAGAGATCGATTCCACGGCACCACAGAAATCATTCCTTATATATTGCTTGGTAAATCAATTTGAGATAAATTCTGTTCCCCTACAGCCAGACGTTATTTCTAAAAAATTAATTTTTATTTTCAACTCAAATAATAACCTAAAGTAAATTATGTTATCTTACTTATGTTACTTATGTTACTTATGTTATCTTATCTGTTTCATTATTCACCAAAAAAAATAATTTTCTGTGTAATATATAATATTGCGATATTATTCAATATAGTTTGTTCTGCAAGTAGTGTATTGAGTTTTTGTCGTTTCAACACCTGACTCACGTTTCACTGAAAAATGTCAGCATCATCAGAGGTTTGTAAGTAAATCAGTAACAATCGAAATAATTCTATGTTAATATAGAAACTAACGAATAATCGAATTTGTTTCAATTTTAATGAAAATAACGGATAATCGATTTAAGTCGATTAGTTAACGATTTTTTAAATGTTTATTTACTTAAACAGCTGTTTTGTCTGTTATATTGGAAACATTTAACGTTTATATTTTATTTATTAAAGAAATTTATAATTTTAAATAGATCATCTTGTTTTGTTTTTATTTGAGTTTGTTCTTTAATTGATAAATTATTGTTATCGTGTTTGTAAATATTAATATTTACCCAAATATTCAAATGTTCACCTTTTAGTATGCTTTTAATTAATTTTACATTTTCACTGGCTGGAAATTGGGGGTTATTATTTAGACAGTGTGTGACTAAATTAGATTTATAAATATTTGGTTTTAAAAATTCATTGCGGTGTTGAAGAAATTTATCGAGTAGTTTTTTTCTTTGTCTGGCCTACGTAAAATTTATTGCAATTTGGACATTCTATTTTGTATATTCCATTTTATTGTAAATATTGGATTAAGTGTTAAGTTTTATTTGATTAAAAATTATATTATCTGTATTAGAAGATATTTAAAAATTTATATCTTTAAAAATTTTATATTGTTTTTGGGTTATATTTCCATAATAAGTAAATGTTGTACATTTTATATTATTATTAATAGGCGAATTTTTAGATGTAGTGTTATTGGGAATTTGATTAGTGACTTTACGTTTTATTTTATTTTCTAATTTATTGATAGTTTTTTTTAATTTTGTATCCATTTCTAACTGCTATTTGTTGAATAATATTTCTTTCTTTGTAATTTAGTGAGATCCTAAGAATTCGGTAAATGATGGAATTAAATTAAACCAGTTGAAACGCAATACACTACTTGCAGAAGAAACTATACTGAACAATATTAAAATATTATATAATTTCTGCAAGAAACTTTGAATTACGTATATAGAAAATGATGTGTACTATATGTATACATAGAGAGAGGGATAGAGAGAGAGAGAGAGAGAGAGAGAGAGAGAGAGAGAGAGAGAGAGAGAGAGAGAGAGAGAGAGAGAGAGAGAGAGAGAGAGAGAGAGAGAGAGAGAGAGAGAGAGAGAGAGAGAGATCACGGCATCATTCAGGCTCTCACAGCAGATGGATGCTTTAAGAATATGCGTTTGAAAAAAAGTCTTGATTACAGAGAGTGCACTCTGCGTTTACTGCAGAGTAGAATATGATGATGCTATCTATGCATACGCTGTTTACTCGCGTTACATAACACACAGGTCTTGAATACGTTCTTTGTAGACGTGTAGAAAATGCTCTTTAAAACAAACTTGGTAACTAAGTATTGTCTTAATTTGCAATAGAATCGTCCCATTAGCAAAAAAAAAAAACTTTGTGTGCAGAAGGAAATATAAATATAATATAGTATTTCCAATGTTATCGAACAGGTGGAAACCACATATTAGAAACGTGATAATCAGAAATGCTAACCAAAGATGGCTTCTCAGGGGATGCTGCTTAGGAATAAAGAGAAAGACCGTTCTAAAACAAAGTGGAGGGACGGTGCTGAGGAGAACAATAAAATATTAGGCATTTGTTTCGACAGATTCCAGTGGTTTAGACGCGTGTGCAGGTCAAGTATGGGTTCGGTTTGTGATGCCAGACGAAGAATAATAAGAAGGGTTGGAGGAGGAGAGAGAGAGAAGGAGTTGTAGGAGGAGGAGAAGTGGAGGAGGAGGAGAAGGAGGAGGATGCGATGCGATGAGAATGGACGAAAGGAAATCAAGGATTTCGTGCAAGACGTCTAGCAGTATGACTCAGAAGACGAAGACTAAGCCTGGAATGACTATGATGTGTTCATGAGCTGGCTACTAGAATCGGGAAGATTTGGTTAGGAGCAAAGCGTCTCGCCCAAGGTAGTGACTGAAGTGAGGTCCAACGCATGACGGAAAACGTTTGTGTAGTGATTTGATGACTAATTATTCTAGAAGTCTATGTTTTATCACCAAAGAAACATGGCCGGGTACAGTTTAGCCTGTGTACAACTTTAGGCCTAACACTCACCAGGTGTCGTCCGCTCACAAACAACTCCCCAGCGTCCACACGTCAGTCTTGGTTTGATGTAAGGTTGAGACCGACAGACGGCTGTGCAAGTATTTACACAACTTGTCGAGGCAGTTACAATACGTGGGCGACGTAGGATTTGGAAATTTCCTTCGCACGGATTTAAAAGACTTTGCAGCTAATAAACTAATTTACTAACGGCTGAGAATGTCTACAACAGGAAGGACACTGAAACACTGAAAGTAGTGATGTGACCCCTTGTTACAATTAAATAAAGAAACAAATTCCAACTTTGTCGTGTTTACTAACGGATGAGAATGTCTACAACAGGAAGGACACTGAAAGTAGTGATGTGACCCCTTGTTACAATTAAATAAAGAAACAAATTCCAACTTTGTCGTGTTTACTTGCTGAACTGACTTCCTGAAAGGACTTGAAAATGGTGGAAACACTGAAAGGCCTCGTCCGGAACATGGCAAGTAGCAGTTCAGCAAGTAAACACTACAAAGCTGGAATTACAGAGGCTGTTAATTCAAATAACAAGATAAACAAAGAAACAAATACTAGGTTTGGATGTCAATAACTGGACAAAAAGTGATTGTGTTTGGTAAAAGAAGTCTCCTCACAAACCTTGTATTTGGGAAATGTCGATTTAATTCTAAAATATTTATGTTCTAATGTAAATACCAAGGAAACTAATTCTGATGGCAGAATATAATATTCACTTAAGAAAATCCTAAGGAACTACTAAGTAAAAAGGAAAGCAATCCAGAACTGTATAAATGGCCCATTCGATCTATTGACTTATACATTTCAGAAAGACACGGACTCTCAGGAAGGAAACGTAGGAATGACGTCACAGATTTGAAATACAAACTCTGAAATGAATGGTCAGACTAATCAGGGAAGACTGCGAAAATACAGATGACTAGAATGTATAGAATTGTTTATGCTTTACAAAGACCTACTGTCTAAACACGTATAGTGGTACAAACATAATCACGTGCAGGGAGATGATAAAGTATGAAAAGTGAAGAAACCCTGCTCATCAAGATGGGGAAAGTTCGATATAAAACTAGTAGGGGAGACGGTGCTGAGGAGGACATTAAATATTAAATATCACTGGCAGGATTCAGTGGGCTGAGACGCCTGTGCAGTATAAGTACCGGCCGAGTTTGTAGTTCCAGATGGAGAAACAGAAGAAGGGGAGAAGGTAGAGTGGAAGAAGGGGATGAAAAGGAGAAAGATGATAATGATGAGTAGGAAGAGAAGAAGAAGAAGAAGAAGAAGAAGAAGAAGAAGAAGAAGAAGAAGAAGAAGAAGAAGAAGAAGAAGAAGAAGAAGAAGAAGAAGACGATGACGATGACGATGACGATGATGATGAGGAGGAGGAGGAGGAGGAGGAGGAGGAGGAGGAGGAGGAGGAGGAGGAGGAGGAGGAGGAGGAGGAGGAGGACGACGACGACGACGACGACGACGACGACGACGACGACGACGACGACGAGGATGATTGGTGACTGTCGAACAGGAGGGAGAAGCTGGTGATGACAATTACTACGACAACGACGACGGCGACGATGATGATGGTACTGTTGACGAGTAGGAAGTGGTTGAGCGGGAGTTGGAGATGCATAACGGGAGGAGAATGGTAATGATGATGATTATGATGCTTATGTCCCAGACTCAAAGAGACAGTAAACGAAAAAACATAATTACCACTTCAGAATTCACATTAGTCAGGAAATTAAATGTAACATTTACTGTGCGAGGGATATAGGTCGCGTTCATTTGCTGTAATGATATTTAACTGTTCTGACTGTGTGATCTTTAAATGTCACCGCCGCGCTGAGATGGAAGACTCACCCATAAAAGTGTTATACATGTTTCTTAGCGGAGTCTTATTGAGTTCTTCTTTTTCATTTTGTTTCTTCTAAGCAGTCTATACTTTTTATTAATTAATATATACAAAGAGTGTTTGTTAATGAACTAGATGACGCTGTCGTATGTCACTCGTTATAAAAACTATGTTGTAAAACTCACCTTGAATCAAGATAAAATAAAATTAATGTAGGTTTATTGACCAGATACATACTAAAAGGTATGTATTACACCGAACATATTAACGAGACTAATTTTGACCACTTTAAGTATAGTAGTGTTGATTACTCTTAACTTGTTTTTTGTTTTGTATGAAGACGACCCGACAGACGACGCCCCTCCAATACCGAATTCTAGATACGTCACTGGTTTGGATAGCCAAGAGCAAGCAAGACGTTCAACGAATGATTCTGCACAAATTAACAACGCGGGTAACCAACGTAACACGGTGACCTCTACAGATGACACTAAAGTTATGACTATCGGTACAGCACTAGTGAAATCCCTGCAAATTGGTAGTTGGGTGATAAAATTTTGGAGGAGACAATAGAAGTAAGCTATAACGGATATAAGAAAGAAATAACAGTAATAAGGAAACCGTACGTTTATCCGTTCCTGCAGTACATTTTTTATGTTTTTAATATGCGATTGTATCGATATATTACGATGTGGAAAAGAAGAAGTGTACTAATTTTAAATTATAATATTTCTTAATGCAAAGCAAAAATACATGTTGTTTTGATTTGAGAGGTTAGGTGACAAAGGTTTTTGGTTTTTAGTTCATTTCTGAAATAAATAAAAGCCATGGTTGAGGAAAACATAACCTTTAATGTGTATATACAATGCTTATAACACAGTAATACTTAAAATAAAGAACCTAATGTTTTTCAGTCGACAAATTAACAAAACTACAACAGCAAATGTAAACTAAAATATACAAATATTTATAGTTAATGGAAAACACAGAAAACACTATTCAGTAATGATAACATACGCTCTACATATTGTTACGACGGTCTACTTGATCGTCGTAGGTACAGTGGAAACAAAATACAAGACACCAATTAAGTCACTAATCACCAGCTACAATTTTCACAGTTAAACAGTTCGTAATTTACAACACAGTTTCTTATAACAAATCAAATAAAAATTGTTCACACGCAAATAAATGTCAACTAATATTAAGACACAATTGTATTACAATGTATCGTCCAATTATAAAACACAACACTTAACTAATTACCACTTGAACGCGCACAGTAATATCGCCCGATAATAACTCTCGAACCGCACTGTAAATACATCGCAGCTGTTCCAAATTGCGTCTTATCGCCAGTGTGAACTACGTAATTAATTACGGCGTTAACATAGTCCGCGCGGCTGGCGGCTTCGAGAAAACTCTCGCGAATACGACTAGAGTCACGTATCCCACACACATTAGAGCGAGATTCTTCTACCACATTCGACAAACACGTAGATTGTTCTGTGGTGGCGTAACACTGCCTCCTCCTTAAGCCTGTTCGTCCCGAACTGGCAAACCTTCTCTGAAGAAATACTCGACCAGGCGATCTAGGTGGACGATCTTGCGAAAAATAATTCTCCGGTTCTTCGAATTCTGTCTCGTGTGCTCCGAACATCAAGTTGCCAGGAATGCGAGTCTTCCAATCAACCACTAGTTTTGCTGGAATCACTCCCGTTGCGTTGTACTGATGACCTAAACACCAGTGTCTGATCCAAGTCTGTTTGGTTTTCGTCAACAACCTCTTGCGTAACCTCATCTTCACCCACTTTTCCCTCGGGCGCTTCCATCAGTTCAGGAACAAGCAAGAGTTTTGTCTCGACACCCGTAGTTGCCTTTCGAATCACTGCTTTTGTCGTTACACTTATTTGTACTTCCTCTGCTAGTTCTTCCTCCATTTCCGTTTGCAATAGGGAGGGTTCCTATTGAACAGACCTGTTGACCTTTTCTTCAGCCAATGCCACTTGCTTAATCGAATGGTTGGTAGACCCTGTCATTTTAGCCATGCAAAGCTTTATCTTCTCTTGGCCAACCTTCAGGACATTCTCCCTTAAGTCCACAACGAATTCGTAGGCATTCATAATGTCCATGCCAAGAATTACTTCATCGACAATGTCTGCAACGAGCATTTGATGGCTGAACTCGAGAAGCCCCAGGCGTACACGTACGTCTACCTTTCCTAGCACCTTGACGGCGCTTCCCGTCACAGTCTGTATTGTACAAGAGCTAATTTGAGGCCATCGGTTGCCGACTAATTCAGGGCGCACAATGGACCTGTTGCGCCCGTGTCAACTGTAAATGATGTTGGTTTTCCTTCCGCAAATCCATTAACAATCAAGTTTCCACTGGTCTTATGCAGCGTGGAAACTGTGTGCTGTTCTGGGGTTTTACTTTTCCAATTGATGCGATCACTCTCTTCTCTCGGTATCCTCTTCTCCTAGCAATCTACCTGTAGATGACCACGTTTTCCACAGTTATAACATTTCGGTCTTCGGTCTTTTTCCATCGTTCAAATCGTTGCGACTCTCTTGAATTTCTGAATTGTTTGTCCGACATTATTGTTTTTCTGCACCCATAGTAACGGCAATGTGATACAGGGGTCTTCTGACACCAATGTGATGGCACAAACCCATTAATGTAGCCGGACGCTGACTTGGCAGCTTCAAACTCTAGAGTGTGAACAAGGGCTTCTGAGCTACTTTGGTGCCTTACCATTCGTAACACTTGCTGAAATTTACAATCTCCGATGCCATCAACAAATGTCTGCACCGCAAACCTTATTCGAAAATCTTCTGGTGCTTCAGGATAGGCCAATCTAATCAATCTGTCGATACTTGCTTCAAACTGTTGAAGACTCTCCCCGGAACGTTGTCGTCTTGTTCTCATCTGAGCGTAGTAGACATCTCGCAAATGTTTATCACCGTAGCGTAA
This sequence comes from Magicicada septendecula, assembly GCA_034769895.1. Lineage (NCBI taxonomy): Eukaryota > Metazoa > Arthropoda > Insecta > Hemiptera > Cicadidae > Magicicada > Magicicada septendecula. The sequence continues at coordinate 68,576,663 of CM068370.1, read as the reverse complement.
TTCTAGAGCTTTCATGAACTCGGCATAGATATTCTGGCTGTCAGGTGGGACTTTCTGTAGTAATTCTGTCGCAGGTCCTTTTAATGCAAGAACGAGTGAAACAGCCTTGTCTTTCTCTGTCCAATTATTTGCGCATGCAGCAGCTTCGAATTGGCGGAGGTACGTTCCCCAGTGACTGCTTCCGTCAAAGGTTGCAGCTTTGACATGAACTGTCCCTACTGCAGGCAAAGTTACTTTCTCTACTGACTTATTTTCTGTATCTTTTTCTGTCTTTATCATTGGTAGAGTCTGTCCAGAAATTTTTTTTTATGTATCTTTATGAAGTGGACAATTTCACTTTTAATTTGTTCTCTTATGTTTGCCATTGAGTTTTTTACTGCAGATATTTTTGTTGACATAGCTTCTTCCACAGTCAAGACAGATTTTTCTACTTCAGCTATTTTATTTGACATGGATTCTTCTACGTCAGATATTCTGGTAATCTGATTATTAAGCTCACCTCGTAATTCACCTACGTCACCACGTAGGAGACCCAACTCTGCGGCAGTATGTTCTTGCATCTCCTTTTGCTCATGAATTAACGCTTTGATGTCACCTGTTTCACGTTTACGTTCCTCTGCTTCCTGCTTACGTCGTTTCTCTGTTTCTTCCCTTTCTTGTCTTCGTTCTTCTTTTTGTCGTCTTTCTGCTTCTTATGCCTCCTACCTGCGTTTCTCATCTTGTCGTTTCTGCGTCTGTAACAGCAGCGCCTGTAAATTTTCCATCATCTGACTGGCATCCATTGTTTTCCGATTAATTACGAATTACACTCGTCTTGTACAAAGTGTCCTCTGTTTCCACTGTTAACCGTTCTATCCCAGTTCTGACACCACTGTTACGACGGCTTACTTGATCGTCGTAGGTACAGTGGAAACAAAATACAAGACACCAATTAAGTCACTAATCACCAGCTTTAATTTTCACAGTTAAACAGTTCGTAATTAACAACACAGTCTCTTATCACAAATCAAATAAAAATTGTTCACACGCAAATAAATGTCAGCTAATATTAAAACACAATTGTATTACAATATACCGTCCAATTATAAAACACAACACTTAACTAATAACCACTTGAACGCGCACAGTAATATCGCCCGAAAATAACCCTCGAACCGCACAGTAAATATATCGCAGCTATACTGAAATTTAAGGCCGCTGCTGCCATGTATTTATACCTTCGCTCACAGACCAGACGTTCCAAATTACGTCTTAGCACCAGTGTGAACTACGTAATTAATTACGAGCTTGACACAGTCCGCGCGGCTGGCGGCTTCGAGAAAACTCTCGCGAAGCGACTAGAGTCACGTATCCCACACACATTAGAGCGAGATTCTTCTGGCACATTCGACAAACACGTAGATTGTTCTGTGCTGTCGTAACAATATTGTACATAATGGGCGTTTGTTTTTGGTTAGCCACAAAGCGAGTACTTGTTGAAAAAAGAATATTACTAAAAATTCTGCCACTTCTGCCACAAAAAAGTCGATTAGGTAAGTAATAGGTATTTCTTGGTAGTTAAAAATGTGAATGAAAACGGTTTTAAAAAGGTTATTAGTGATTTAATTGGTGTCTTTATTTTGTTTTCTATTGTGCAATACGACGATCATCGAAACCGTCCTAACAAAATTATAATTTAATAAAATCAGTGAAACGTGACACGTGTTTTAATTTGTATTTAAACGAGTTTTTGTTGCGGTGCACGACTCGGTGGTTTCGTTTGCCACTCACAGTCGGAACCGCTGTGCTGCTATCATGATATCGAGTCAAGGTCACCCCCTTTGCTGGGAGATATAATACAGCAGTCTTGCCTGGGACCCGTTCGTTGGTTAACTAACAAAGACACACTATACTCTGGAGCTCGAAGGAAGGCGACGAGGGCCGGCTGCGCGCCAGCAACACAGTATCACGTGATCGTGTGAGCCAATAGGCGTCAGTCATTCGTTTCTGCTGTGTGAGCGCACTTCGTGTCGCTTTAGCGTTTTTTTTTTTAGTGGTTTTGCTTTAGCGTTTTAGTGTTGTGAGTTCCATTAGTTAGTTTATTACTAGATGTGGCTGACAAAGAGAAAACACACCAAGTTTAGTACAAATAAGCTCGGGAAATTGTATTTAGGGTGTACCTAAATCCCAGACGAGAAGCGCCTATCGGTAGAAGAAAGTGACAGTTGACGAAAACAGTCTGGCAACATCGCAGTAAATCGCTCTGTCTCTCTGCGCAGTAAGATCTCTGTCTGTTGCCTTCGTTCATGCTCCCGAATCTAACACTACATATGCAAGCAAGCAAGCGCGGACATAAAACCTTCTCGCCCACGCACTCAGTTACTAGATCAGCTGAATTCTCTTTGGCGTAGGTGGAACGTGAGTTATACTACCCGACCACGGACATGGCTGGCTCTAGCAGAAGGGCGGAATGTTAAGCATGGCAACACTGGAACAAACTGATTTTGAGGATGACTAGACGATCTCTTAATTTATGTATTTCAGTAATCAAATCGCATCATTTTTAATTGCCGGTTACCAGGAGTTTTATCATTCTTAGATTTTTGCAAATTAAAAGTTTATGTACAATACTGTTATATTACTTAAGAAATATAATAATTAACTTATTCATATGGTACGAATTCTATAATTTGAACAATTTAGGCCTAATACCTAGGCCTTAATTTATTAGGCCTAATGCTAATTCACTAATTTCTTCAATTTAAACCTATAGTACTGAGTGCGCACAGACCTATAATAACTTAGGTTTACATATAAATAGGCCTACTCATGATTTTAATAATACAGTAGCCTACTACGAAATTAAATCATAATCTAAAATGTTCACTTTAGCTATTTTGTTACACAATGCTTATAGGCCTACTTAACATTATTCATCCTTTACTTTTTAGATGATGAAAACTAACAATGCACTACTTTCAGACAATAATAACAATAAATGAAAAATAAATGCTGCACTTTTATTATACGTATCATGTATTCTATTTTTAAAAATTTTAATTACTTTGGGTACAGAAATGATATTTGGAATGTCTTACAACGTCATTTTATTGCAGACATTGTTGTAACAGCAGACTTTTATTTAGTACTTTTATTTTGTTTGTTAAGCAAATACTGTTGCAAACATGTTTCATTTGAAACAAAAGTTATTGTTAGAGTTCTTTTGAGAGATAGAAACGTAAAAGCTAGAGAGAAACAATGTAACAATGTGAAACAACAAAAGTGCTAAAACGGCCGTAACAGCAGGCACGTGTAACAAACGCGGTGAATATAGAATTACGTGTGACAGCGCTTAGGCTATAGTTTACTGGTAAATGCCAGGCACAGGTGTCTCGCGCGTGTGTGCTTTTTTCTCAAATTGTTACTTTTATTGTTGACTGTGTGTGCTGTTATGTCGGTGTCAAATGTCAAACTGGAGACAGAGAGGAAGCATTAGAATATGTTACTAACAAGAGGTCTATAAACCAGACGTTTGAAATTGTTGTAGTTATACACAAAGGTACCCGGTAGGCAAAAAATAAAAAAAATTCACATTTTCTGTTTTTTCTATTAAATTATATAGTGTTTCTTTCTGAACATTTTGATATATAATATGTGGTATTTTGGTTGCTATAAAGTAGTGAACAAAATTATTTATAAGGGAATGTACATGAAAACTTAGAACGAGACGCGGAGTTGATGCAGTGAACGTTATTGTTACTATTAGTTCTAATAGTACACAGCTTATAAACTTATATTTTAGTTTCTATAGTTGGCTATAGAATTTTTGAGTTGGCTAACCTGATAACAGCTGAATTCACAGTCAGCTGTGACTTCTTTGTTGTGATTTGTGAATAAACAAAAACCAACGTAATTTTGTGTTTTTGTGAGTTTTATTTTGGTGTTTGTGATATTTAGTATTTGTGAAATGCCTAGAAGACCTAGAAAACCACGCACTGTCTTCAAAAAAAGAAGAAATGTAGGTATACCTCTGAATAATGAAAGCCTAATTGAAGAAAGTAGGACTAGCCATAACCAAACAATTTCAACTGGTTAATATTCACTTGAGCCTAGGCCTAGGTCTAGCCAACCAAAACCAACAAGTTCTGACAGTGCCTCCAAGAAAAAACTTGGTAATACTGATGACAATTATGAAAAATACAATACAAACCTAAATAAAGAAAACATAATTGTAGACCTAGATTTGTTGAAACAGGCATTATCGCAATCAGTGATGTGTTCTAAATGTCATTCACTTGGTACCGAAGTGCGTAATGTTTCAAACATAGGTTTAGCTTCAAAACTTGAAATTTATTGTAATAATTGTAATTATTCCCATGACTTTTCTACCTCTGATAAAGTAAAATCAACAAAATTATTTGATATCAATGTTCGGCTGGTATATGGCCTTCGTTTGATTGGTAAAGGGTGAGAAGCTGCAAAGACACTTTGAGGCATTATGAATTTACCAAGCCCTCCTTCAAGGTTTTCACCTTATGTTGAGGTTTTGGAGTCTGCAATAGAAGATATATGTTTTGAAACGACGAAAGATGCTGTGGAGGAGGCAGCGGGAGTGAATGAGGGAGTACGGGACATCCCTGTCGCCATAGATTGAACATGGCAGAAACGTGGCCATACGTCATTGAACGGAGTTGTGACGGCCACCAGTTTTGACACAGGCAAGGTTGTTGATGTGTCTATCATGTCAAAACATTGTATTTGCCCTGATAAAGCAAAACATCTAACCACTTGCATAGCTAACTACAGAGGATTCAGTGGGGGAATGGAAATTCAGGGGGCTGTTGAAATTTTCAAAAACTCTGCGTCTGCATACAATGTCCGGTATACAAAATATTTGGGTGACGGCGACGCAAAAGGATTTCAAGCTATACAAGACATGAAGCCATATGGAAATGAAACACCTATTAGTAAGTTAGAATGCATTGGCCACATTCAGAAAAAGATGGGCACTAGGCTAAGAAAGCTAAAAGCAGAAAATAAGGGCCTCAAATTGTCAGATGGTAAAACGTTAGGTGGCAAAAACCGATTATCATCCAGTGTGATTGATCAAATTCAAACATATTATGGTCTTGCCATAAGAAGAAGTTCAACAGTAAATGACATGAGACAGGCTATTTGGGCCCTATATTTTCACAAGATATCTACAGACACTAACCCCCAACATGGCTTGTGTCCAAAAGGGAAAGAAAGTTGGTGTAAGTATCAAAAAGCCATAGAAATAGGCGAAACTTACAACCACGAAAAGAGTATTCCAGAAGCTATTATGGAATTCATCAAGCCAGTTTTCAAAAGTCTATGTGAAACAGAACTACTAAAAAAGTGTTTGCACAAACAAACGCAAAATACAAAAAAAGTGTGAATAGTGTGATTTGGGCAAGACTGCCAAAGGTTGGCTTTTTTAGAATCAAAACCCCACACTTTGGAGTGCATGAAGCTGTATCTACATTCAATTGTGGACAGATTACTAAGTGTAAAGTTTTAAGTAAGTTAGGAATAGATGTGGGAAAGAATACAATTGAATCGATGAAAGCGACTGACAAGGAAAGGCTGCGAAACTCCCTACGTGCTACTGCGGAGATAAAAAAAAACAAGGCAAGCAAAGAGGCAAGCCAAAAGAAGATTAGAAGATGAAGAAGAAGATCCAGACAATCCAATCTATGGAGCTGGGATGTTTTAAAATAAAAAAGTAAGTGCTTATTCCATGTTTTATGCTATTATTAGCTTCGTAATTTTCTATTGCGGTTTGCCGAAACCTGTGTTTTTTCAACTTGGTACACACTGTTTTCAAAAACTAATTAAGATAACAGTATGAAATTTGCACCACGTTTTCCTTACAATCTGATGCAGACTTTAACACACGGATTTTTTGATCGACCCATAAATTTTGTTTTTAGAAATTTTTAATCATTAAATTTTATAAACATAAAAGTTACATTACAAAAAATTATATTTTTGTAATAAAAAGTTTAATAACAAAATCCCTGTGGAAAAGCGTACTATAAGATGCAAAGAATACATGGTAAAAATTGTATTCAGTTATCTCCAGTACGTTTTGAGAAAAGTGCACCAAAGTGCAATTTTTGTACACCAAATTTACCAATTTTAGATGTAAAAGATAGACGTTACCGGGTACTCTTTTTAACGCTCTGCAAAATTAAAATTGTGTACAATAGAATAACTGTAGTAATGCAGAGCCTCACGACAGCGAAGGCGAGGAAGGATGTAAGAAACCTCATCACGTTGGAAACATTGTTTGCCTGGTTGTTAGGCTATGGCCCACTGTTTGTGTTTACTGACGTTTCGTCCCCGCCACCGGCGGCCATCTTCGGTATTGGAAGCAGTTGGTACTGTATACGCCAACTAACTCTAGTGGTGACGTAGGTACTGTGTTTTTGCGTTCCGTTGCGTTGTGGTAGTGGGCCGTCTTTGCAGCCGTGGCTGGACTGCAGCTTCCGGGACATGCCCGATGGCAGCCAGATGATAACACTGTTGGACTTTCATGAGATAGGGGCGTACTGCTTGGAAGGACACGCCAACGCGGTTAACCGCAAAGGCGCCGGATATTTTTAAACAATTTATTTGATTTAATTCTGGTCATAGGGTATGCTTATAAGCACTGCCTCTGGGGACGAAGCGGACGGCAGATGCTGCCCGCATCGGACACAGTAGGCAGACGCCTTGAGGCGTCGGTCGTTCCCCGCGAGGCAGGAAACCTCCATGCCGGTGGCAAACGGTAACAAGGCCAAGCAGTGTGCTAAGACATGCTTGTGGAAGGATGTTCCTGAGGAGTAAATGTAACAGAAAGGAAAGGAAGATACTGGGGGATATTGTGTTTTTGCCTAAGAAGTCGCACTCATATAGATAGTCCTGCCGATCTGATCTGGAAAGCAGCATCAACCAGACAGCTTCAAGTGCTATTTGGTTGACTTGGGAGGACAGCACGCCAAATTCTATTCTATAGGAAGCTTTCTCCCTTTCGATTCATAGCAGCGGAACAATGTTTGAAGACTCAACGGACTCCGTGTGCAGCCGAGTGCAGTAGGCACTCTCCGAGGGCAAGAAGAACGCAATGGTCAGCGTTGCAGAGTGCATGCTTGTCCACCGCAGACTTGTCCGAGTGCCTCAAGCGACAACAGCGGCTGTGGTTCAAACAAAAACAGTGCACAACGGCCCAACAACCCGCCCAATAATGTTTCCATCTTTGCGCGATGATCAGCGTTGCAGAGTGCATGCTTGTCCACCGCAGACTTGTCCGAGTGCCTCAAGCGACAACAGCGGCTGTGGTCCAAACAAAAAGAGTGCACAACGGCCCAACAACCCGGCCAATAATGTTTCCATCTTTGTGCGATGATCAGCGTTGCAAAGTGCATGCGTGTCCACCGCAGACTTGTCCGAGTGCCTCAAGCGACCACAGCGGCTGTGGTCCAAACACAAACAGTGCACGACAGCCCAACAACCCGGCCAATAATGTTTCCATCTTTGAGCGATGATCAGCGTTGCAGAGTGCATGCTTGTCCACCGCAGACTTGTCCGAGTGCCTCAAGCGACAACAGTGGCTGTGGTCCAAACAAAAACAGTGCACAACGGCCCAAAAACCCGGCCAATAATGTTTCCATCTTTGTGCGATGATCAGCGTTGCAGAGTGCATGCTTGTCCACCGCAGACTTGTTCGAGTGCCTCAAGCGACCACAGCGGCTGTGGTCCAAACACAAACAGTGCACGACGGCCCAACAACCCGGCCAATAATGTTTCCATCTTTGCGCGATGATCAGCGTGGCAGAGTGCATGCTTGTCCACCGCAGACTTGTCCGAGTGCCTCAAGCGACAACAGCGGCTGTGGTCCAAACAAAAACAGTGCACAACGGCCCAACAACCCGCCCAATAATGTTTCCATCTTTGTGCGATGATCAGCGTTGCAGAGTGCATGCATGTCCACCGCAGACTTGTTCGAGTGCCTCAAGCGACCACAGCGGCTGTGGTCCAAACACAAACAGTGCACGACGGCCCAACAACCCGGCCAATAATGTTTCCATCTTTGTGCGGTGATCAGCGTTGCAGAGTGCATGCTTGTCCACCGCAGACTTGTCCGAGTGCCTCAAGCGACAACAGCGGTAGTGGTCCAAAAAAAACAGTGCACAACGGCTCAACAACCCGCCCAATAATGTTTCCATCTTTGTGCGATGATCAGCGTTGCAGAGTGCATGCTTGTCCACCGCAGACTTGTTCGAGTGCCTCAAGCGACAACAGCGGTAGTGGTCCAAACAAAAACAGTGCACAACGGCCCAACAACCCGCCCAATAATGTTTCCATCTTTGTGCGATGATCAGCGTTGCAGAGTGCATGCTTGTCCACCGCAGACTTGTTCGAGTGCCTCAAGCGACCACAGCGGCTGTGGTCCAAACACAAACAGTGCACGACGGCCCAACAACCCGGCCAATAATGTTTCCATCATTGTGCGATGATCAGCGTTGCAGAGTGCATGCTTGTCCACCGCAGACTTGTTCGAGTGCCTTAAGCGACCACAGCGGCTGTGGTCCAAACACAAACAGTGCACGACAGCCCAACAACCCGGCCAATAATGTTTCCATCTTTGTGCGATGATCAGCGTTGAAGAGTGCATCCTTGTCCACCGCAGACTTGTCCGAGTGCCTCAAGCGACCACAGCGGCTGTGGTCCAAACACAAACAGTGCACAACGGCCCAACAACCCGGCCAATAATGTTTCCATCTTTTTGCGATGATCAGCGTTGAAGAGTGCATGCGTGTCCACCGCAGACTTGTCCGAGTGCCTCAAGCTACAACAGCGGCTGTGGTCCAAACACAAACAGTACACGACAGCCCAACAACCCGGCCAATAATGTTTCCATCTTTGTGCGATGATCAGCGTTGCAGAGTGCATGCTTGTCCACCGCAGAATTGTTCGAGTGCCTCAAGCGACCACAGCGGCTGTGGTCCAAACACAAACAGTGCACGACAGCCCAACAACCCGGCCAATAATGTTTCCATCTTTGTGCGATGATCAGCGTTGCAGAGTGCATGCTTGTCCACCGCAGACTTGTTCGAGTGCCTCAAGCGACCACAGCGGCTGTGGTCCGTACACAAACAGTTCACGACAGCCCAACAACCCGGCCAATAATGTTTCCATCTTTGTGCGATGATCAGCGTTGCAGAGTGCATACTTGTCCACCACAGACTTCTTCCAGTGCCTCAAGCGACCACAGCGGCTGTGGTCCAAACACAAACAGTGCACAACGGCCCAACAACCCGGCCAATAATGTTTCCATCTTTGTGCGATGATCAGCGTTGCAGAGTGCATGCTTGTCCACCGCAGACTTGTTCGAGTGCCTCAAGCGACCACAGCGGCTGTGGTCCAAACACAAACAGTGCACGACGGCCCAACAACCCGGCCAATAATGTTTCCATCTTTGTGCGATGATCAGCGTTGAAGAGTGCATCCTTGTCCACCGCAGACATGTCCGAGTGCCTCAAGCGACCACAGCGGCTGTGGTCCAAACACAAACAGTGCACGACGGCCCAACAACCCGACAAATAATGTTTCCATCTTTGTGCGATGATCAGCGTTGCAGAGTGCATGCTTGTCCACCGCAGACTTGTTCCAGTGCCTCAAGCGACCACAGCGGCTGTGGTCCAAACACAAACAGTGCACGACAGCCCAACAACCCGGCCAATAATGTTTCCATCTTTGTGCGATGATCAGCGTTGCAGAGTGCATGCTTGTCCACCGCAGACTTGTTCGAGTGCCTCAAGCGACAACAGCGGTTGTGGTCCAAACACAAACAGTGCATGACAGTCCAACAACCCAGCCAATAATGTTTCCATCATTGTGCGATGATCAGCGTTGCAGAGTGCATGCTTGTCCACCGCAGACTTGTTCGAGTGCCTCAAGCGACCACAGCGGCTGTGGTCCAAACACAAACAGTGCACGACAGCCCAACAACCCGGCCAATAATATTTCCATCTTTGTGCGATGATCAGCGTTGAAGAGTGCATCCTTGTCCACCGCAGACTTGTCCGAGTGCCTCAAGCGACCACAGCGGCTGTGGTCCAAACACAAACAGTGCACAACGGCCCAACAACCCGGCCAATAATGTTTCCATCTTTTTGCGATGATCAACGTTGAAGAGTGCATGCGTGTCCACCGCAGACTAGTCCGAGTGCCTCAAGCTACAACAGCGGCTGTGGTCCAAACACAAACAGTGCACGACATCCCAACAACCCGGCCAATAATGTTTCCATCTTTGTGCGATGTTCAGCGTTGCAGAGTGCATGCTTGTCCACCGCAGAATTGTTCAAGTGCCTCAAGCGACCACAGCGGCTGTGGTCCAAACACAAAAAGTGCACGACAGCCCAACAACCCGGCCAATAATGTTTCCATCTTTGTGCGATGATCAGCGTTGCAGAGTGCATGCTTGTCCACCGCAGAGTTGTTCGAGTGCCTCAAGCGACCACAGCGGCTGTGGTCCGTACACAAACAGTTCACGACAGCCCAACAACCCGGCCAATAATGTTTCCATCTTTGCGCGATGATCAGCGTTGCAGAGTGCATACTTGTCCACCGCAGACTTGTTCCAGTGCCTCAAGCGACCACAGCGGCTGTGGTCCAAACACAAACAGTGCACAACGGCCCAACAACCCGGCCAATAATGTTTCCATCTTTGTGCGATGATCAGCGTTGCAGAGTGCATGCTTGTCCACCGCAGACTTGTTCGAGTGCCTCAAGCGACCACAGCGGCTGTGGTCCAAACACAAACAGTGCACGACGGCCCAACAACCCTGCCAATAATGTTTCCATATTTGTGCGATGATCAGCGTTGAAGAGTGCATCCTTGTCCACCGCAGACTTGTCCGAGTGCCTCAAGCGACCACAGCGGCTGTGGTCCAAACACAAACAGTGCACGACGGCCCAACAACCCGACAAATAATGTTTCCATCTTTGTGCGATGATCAGCGTTGCAGAGTGCATGCTTGTCCACCGCAGACTTGTCCGAGTGCCTCAAGCGACCACAGCGGCTGTGGTCCAAACACAAAGAGTGCACGACGGCCCAACAACCCGGCAAATAATGTTTCCATCTTTGTGCGATGATCAGCGTTGAAGAGTGCATGCTTGTCCACCGCAGACTTGTTCGAGTGCCTCAAGCGACCACAGCGGCTGTGGTCCAAACACAAACAGTGCACGACGGCCCAACAACCCGGCCAATAATGTTTCCATATTTGTGCGATGATCAGCGTTGAAGAGTGCATCCTTGTCCACCGCAGACTTGTCCGAGTGCCTCAAGCGACCACAGCGGCTGTGGTCCAAACACAAACAGTGCACGACGGCCCAACAACCCGACAAATAATGTTTCCATCTTTGTGCGATGATCAGCGTTGCAGAGTGCATGCTTGTCCACCGCAGACTTGTCCGAGTGCCTCAAGCGACCACAGCGGCTGTGGTCCAAACACAAAGAGTGCACGACGGCCCAACAACCCGGCAAATAATGTTTCCATCTTTGTGCGATGATCAGCGTTGAAGAGTGCATCCTTGTCCACCGCAGACTTGTCCGAGTGCCTCAAGCGGCAACAGCGGCTGTGGTCCAAATACAAACAGTGCACGACGGCCCAACAACCCGTCCAATAATGTTTCCATTTTTGTTCGATGATCAGCGTTGAAGAGTGCATGCTTGTCCACCGCAGACTTGTCCGAGTGCCTCAAGCGACCACAGCGGCTGTGGTCCAAACACAAACAGTGCACGACGGCCCCACAACCCGGCCAATAATGTTTCCATCTTTGTGCGATGATCAGCGTTGCAGAGTGCATGCTTGTCCACCGCAGACTTGTCCGAGTGCCTCAAGCGACCACAGCGGCTGTGGTCCAAACACAAACAGTGCACGACGGCCCCACAACCAGGCCAATAATGTTTCCATCTTTGTGCGATGATCAGCGTTGCAGAGTGCATGCTTTTCCACCGCAGACTTGTCCGAGTGCCTCAAGCGACAACAGCGGCTGTGGTCCAAACACAAACAGATCACAACGGCCCAACAACCCGGCCAATAATGTTTCCATCTTTGTGCGATGATCAGCGTTGAAGAGTGCATGCTTGTCCACCGCAGACTTGTCCGAGTGCCTCAAGCGAAAACAGCGGCTGTGGTCCAAACACAAACAGTGCACGACAGCCCAACAACACGGCCAATAATGTTTCCATCTTTGTGCGATGATCAGCGTTGCAGAGTGCATGCTTATCTACCGCAGACTTGTTCGAGTGCCTCAAGCGACCACAGCGGCTGTGGTCCAAACACAAACAGTGCACGACAGCCCAACAACCCGGCCAATAATGTTTCCATCTTTGTGCGATGATCAGCGTTGCAGAGTGCATGCTTGTCCACCGCAGACTTGTCCGAGTGCCTCAAGCGACCACAGCGGCTGTGGTCCAAACACAAACAGTGCACGACAGCCCAACAACCCGGCCAATAATGTTTCCATCTTTGTGCGATGATCAGCGTTGCAGAGTGCATGCTTGTCCACCGCAGACTTGTTCGAGTGCCTCAAGCGACAACAGCGGTTGTGGTCCAAACACAAACAGTGCATGACAGCCCAACAACCCGGCCAATAATGTTTCCATCATTGTGCGATGATCAGCGTTGCAGAGTGCATGCTTGTCCACCGCAGACTTGTTCGAGTGCCTCAAACGACCACAGCGGCTGTGGTCCAAACACAAAAAGTGCACGACAACCCAACAACCCGGCCAATAATGTTTCCATCTTTGTGCGATGATCAGCGTTGCAGAGTGCATGCTTGTCCACCGCAGACTTGTTCGAGTGCCTCAAGCGACCACAGCGGCTGTGGTCCAAACACAAACAGTGCACGACAGCCCAACAACCCGGCCAATAATGTTTCCATCTTTGTGCGATGATCAGCGTTGCAGAGTGCATGCTTGTCCACCGCAGACTTGTCCGAGTGCCTCAAGCGACCACAGCGGCTGTGGTCCAAACACAAAGAGTGCACGACGGCCCAACAACCCGGCAAATAATGTTTCCATCTTTGTGCGATGATCAGCGTTGAAGAGTGCATCCTTGTCCACCACAGACTTGTCCGAGTGCCTCAAGCGGCAACAGCGGTTGTGGTCCAAACACAAACAGTGCACGACGGCCCAACAACCCGTCCAATAATGTTTCCATCTTTGTGCGATGATCAGCGTTGAAGAGTGCATGCTTGTCCACCGCAGACTTGTCCGAGTGCCTCAAGCGACCACAGCGGCTGTGGTCCAAACACAAACAGTGCACGACGGCTCCACAACCCGGCCAATAATGTTTCCATCTTTGTGCAATGATCAGCGTTGCAGAGTGCATGCTTGTCCACCGCAGACTTGTCCGAGTGCCTCAAGCGACAACAGCGGCTGTGGCCGAAACACAAACAGTTCACAACGGCCCAACAACCCGGCCAACAATGTTTCCATCTTTGTGCGATGATCAGCGTTGAAGAGTGCATGCTTGTCCACCGCAGACTTGTTCGAGTGCCTCAAGCGACCACAGCGGCTGTGGTCCAAACAGAAACAGTGCACGACAGCCCAACAACCCGGCCAATAATGTTTCCATCTTTGTGCGATGATCAGCGTTGCAGAGTGCATGCTTGTCCACCGCAGACTTGTTCCAGTGCCTCAAGCGACCACAGCGGCTGTGGTCCAAACACAAACAGTGCACGACAGCCCAACAACCCGGCCAATAATGTTTCCATCTTTGTGCGATGATCAGCGTTGCAGAGTGCATGCTTGTCCACCGCAGACTTGTTCGAGTGCCTCAAGCGACAACAGCGGTTGTGGTCCAAACACAAACAGTGCATGACAGTCCAACAACCCAGCCAATAATGTTTCCATCATTGTGCGATGATCAGCGTTGCAGAGTGCATGCTTGTCCACCGCAGACTTGTTCGAGTGCCTCAAGCGACCACAGCGGCTGTGGTCCAAACACAAACAGTGCACGACAGCCCAACAACCCGGCCAATAATGTTTCCATCTTTGTGCGATGATCAGCGTTGAAGAGTGCATCCTTGTCCACCGCAGACTTGTCCGAGTGCCTCAAGCGACCACAGCGGCTGTGGTCCAAACACAAACAGTGCACAACGGCCCAACAACCCGGCCAATAATGTTTCCATCTTTTTGCGATGATCAACGTTGAAGAGTGCATGCGTGTCCACCGCAGACTAGTCCGAGTGCCTCAAGCTACAACAGCGGCTGTGGTCCAAACACAAACAGTGCACGACATCCCAACAACCCGGCCAATAATGTTTCCATCTTTGTGCGATGTTCAGCGTTGCAGAGTGCATGCTTGTCCACCGCAGAATTGTTCAAGTGCCTCAAGCGACCACAGCGGCTGTGGTCCAAACACAAAAAGTGCACGACAGCCCAACAACCCGGCCAATAATGTTTCCATCTTTGTGCGATGATCAGCGTTGCAGAGTGCATGCTTGTCCACCGCAGAGTTGTTCGAGTGCCTCAAGCGACCACAGCGGCTGTGGTCCGTACACAAACAGTTCACGACAGCCCAACAACCCGGCCAATAATGTTTCCATCTTTGCGCGATGATCAGCGTTGCAGAGTGCATACTTGTCCACCGCAGACTTGTTCCAGTGCCTCAAGCGACCACAGCGGCTGTGGTCCAAACACAAACAGTGCACAACGGCCCAACAACCCGGCCAATAATGTTTCCATCTTTGTGCGATGATCAGCGTTGCAGAGTGCATGCTTGTCCACCGCAGACTTGTTCGAGTGCCTCAAGCGACCACAGCGGCTGTGGTCCAAACACAAACAGTGCACGACGGCCCAACAACCCGGCCAATAATGTTTCCATATTTGTGCGATGATCAGCGTTGAAGAGTGCATCCTTGTCCACCGCAGACTTGTCCGAGTGCCTCAAGCGACCACAGCGGCTGTGGTCCAAACACAAACAGTGCACGACGGCCCAACAACCCGACAAATAATGTTTCCATCTTTGTGCGATGATCAGCGTTGCAGAGTGCATGCTTGTCCACCGCAGACTTGTCCGAGTGCCTCAAGCGACCACAGCGGCTGTGGTCCAAACACAAAGAGTGCACGACGGCCCAACAACCCGGCAAATAATGTTTCCATCTTTGTGCGATGATCAGCGTTGAAGAGTGCATGCTTGTCCACCGCAGACTTGTTCGAGTGCCTCAAGCGACCACAGCGGCTGTGGTCCAAACACAAACAGTGCACGACGGCCCAACAACCCGGCCAATAATGTTTCCATATTTGTGCGATGATCAGCGTTGAAGAGTGCATCCTTGTCCACCGCAGACTTGTCCGAGTGCCTCAAGCGACCACAGCGGCTGTGGTCCAAACACAAACAGTGCACGACGGCCCAACAACCCGACAAATAATGTTTCCATCTTTGTGCGATGATCAGCGTTGCAGAGTGCATGCTTGTCCACCGCAGACTTGTCCGAGTGCCTCAAGCGACCACAGCGGCTGTGGTCCAAACACAAAGAGTGCACGACGGCCCAACAACCCGGCAAATAATGTTTCCATCTTTGTGCGATGATCAGCGTTGAAGAGTGCATCCTTGTCCACCGCAGACTTGTCCGAGTGCCTCAAGCGGCAACAGCGGCTGTGGTCCAAATACAAACAGTGCACGACGGCCCAACAACCCGTCCAATAATGTTTCCATTTTTGTTCGATGATCAGCGTTGAAGAGTGCATGCTTGTCCACCGCAGACTTGTCCGAGTGCCTCAAGCGACCACAGCGGCTGTGGTCCAAACACAAACAGTGCACGACGGCCCCACAACCCGGCCAATAATGTTTCCATCTTTGTGCGATGATCAGCGTTGCAGAGTGCATGCTTGTCCACCGCAGACTTGTCCGAGTGCCTCAAGCGACAACAGCGGCTGTGGTCCAAACACAAACAGTTCACAACGGCCCAACAACCCGGCCAATAATGTTTCCATCTTTGTGCGATGATCAGCGTTGCAGAGTGCATGCTTGTCCACCGCAGACTTGTCCGACTGCCTCAAGCGGCAACAGCGGCTGTGGTCCAAACACAAACAGTGCACGACGGCCCAACAACCCGTCCAATAATGTTTCCATCTTTGTGCGATTATCAGCGTTGAAGAGTGCATGCTTGTCCACCGCAGACTTGTCCGAGTGCCTCAAGCGACCACAGCGGCTGTGGTCCAAACACAAACAGTGCACGACGGCCCCACAACCCGGCCAATAATGTTTCCATCTTTGTGCGATGATCAGCGTTGCAGAGTGCATGCTTGTCCACCGCAGACTTGTCCGAGTGCCTCAAGCGACAACAGCGGCTGTGGTCCAAACACAAACAGTTCACAACGGCCCAACAACCCGGCCAATAATGTTTCCATCTTTGTGCGATGATCAGCGTTGAAGAGTGCATGCTTGTCCACCGCAGACTTGTCCGAGTGCCTCAAGCGAAAACAGCGGCTGTGGTCCAAACACAAACAGTGCACGACGGCCCAACAACCCGGCCAATAATGTTTCCATATTTGTGCGATGATCAGCGTTGAAGAGTGCATCCTTGTCCACCGCAGACTTGTCCGAGTGCCTCAAGCGACCACAGCGGCTGTGGTCCAAACACAAACAGTGCACGACGGCCCAACAACCCGACAAATAATGTTTCCATCTTTGTGCGATGATCAGCGTTGCAGAGTGCATGCTTGTCCACCGCAGACTTGTCCGAGTGCCTCAAGCGACCACAGCGGCTGTGGTCCAAACACAAAGAGTGCACGACGGCCCAACAACCCGGCAAATAATGTTTCCATCTTTGTGCGATGATCAGCGTTGAAGAGTGCATCCTTGTCCACCGCAGACTTGTCCGAGTGCCTCAAGCGGCAACAGCGGCTGTGGTCCAAATACAAACAGTGCACGACGGCCCAACAACCCGTCCAATAATGTTTCCATTTTTGTTCGATGATCAGCGTTGAAGAGTGCATGCTTGTCCACCGCAGACTTGTCCGAGTGCCTCAAGCGACCACAGCGGCTTTGGTCCAAACACAAACAGTGCACGACGGCCCCACAACCCGGCCAATAATGTTTCCATCTTTGTGCGATGATCAGCGTTGCAGAGTGCATGCTTGTCCACCGCAGACTTGTCCGAGTGCCTCAAGCGACAACAGCGGCTGTGGTCCAAACACAAACAGTTCACAACGGCCCAACAACCCGGCCAATAATGTTTCCATCTTTGTGCGATGATCAGCGTTGCAGAGTGCATGCTTGTCCACCGCAGACTTGTCCGACTGCCTCAAGCGGCAACAGCGGCTGTGGTCCAAACACAAACAGTGCACGACGGCCCAACAACCCGTCCAATAATGTTTCCATCTTTGTGCGATTATCAGCGTTGAAGAGTGCATCCTTGTCCACCGCAGACTTGTCCGAGTGCCTCAAGCGACCACAGCGGCTGTGGTCCAAACACAAACAGTGCACAACGGCCCAACAACCCGGCCAATAATGTTTCCATCTTTTTGCGATGATCAACGTTGAAGAGTGCATGCGTGTCCACCGCAGACTAGTCCGAGTGCCTCAAGCTACAACAGCGGCTGTGGTCCAAACACAAACAGTGCACGACATCCCAACAACCCGGCCAATAATGTTTCCATCTTTGTGCGATGTTCAGCGTTGCAGAGTGCATGCTTGTCCACCGCAGAATTGTTCAAGTGCCTCAAGCGACCACAGCGGCTGTGGTCCAAACACAAAAAGTGCACGACAGCCCAACAACCCGGCCAATAATGTTTCCATCTTTGTGCGATGATCAGCGTTGCAGAGTGCATGCTTGTCCACCGCAGAGTTGTTCGAGTGCCTCAAGCGACCACAGCGGCTGTGGTCCGTACACAAACAGTTCACGACAGCCCAACAACCCGGCCAATAATGTTTCCATCTTTGCGCGATGATCAGCGTTGCAGAGTGCATACTTGTCCACCGCAGACTTGTTCCAGTGCCTCAAGCGACCACAGCGGCTGTGGTCCAAACACAAACAGTGCACAACGGCCCAACAACCCGGCCAATAATGTTTCCATCTTTGTGCGATGATCAGCGTTGCAGAGTGCATGCTTGTCCACCGCAGACTTGTTCGAGTGCCTCAAGCGACCACAGCGGCTGTGGTCCAAACACAAACAGTGCACGACGGCCCAACAACCCGGCCAATAATGTTTCCATATTTGTGCGATGATCAGCGTTGAAGAGTGCATCCTTGTCCACCGCAGACTTGTCCGAGTGCCTCAAGCGACCACAGCGGCTGTGGTCCAAACACAAACAGTGCACGACGGCCCAACAACCCGACAAATAATGTTTCCATCTTTGTGCGATGATTAGCGTTGCAGAGTGCATGCTTGTCCACCGCAGACTTGTCCGAGTGCCTCAAGCGACCACAGCGGCTGTGGTCCAAACACAAAGAGTGCACGACGGCCCAACAACCCGGCAAATAATGTTTCCATCTTTGTGCGATGATCAGCGTTGAAGAGTGCATGCTTGTCCACCGCAGACTTGTTCGAGTGCCTCAAGCGACCACAGCGGCTGTGGTCCAAACACAAACAGTGCACGACGGCCCAACAACCCGGCCAATAATGTTTCCATATTTGTGCGATGATCAGCGTTGAAGAGTGCATCCTTGTCCACCGCAGACTTGTCCGAGTGCCTCAAGCGACCACAGCGGCTGTGGTCCAAACACAAACAGTGCACGACGGCCCAACAACCCGACAAATAATGTTTCCATCTTTGTGCGATGATCAGCGTTGCAGAGTGCATGCTTGTCCACCGCAGACTTGTCCGAGTGCCTCAAGCGACCACAGCGGCTGTGGTCCAAACACAAAGAGTGCACGACGGCCCAACAACCCGGCAAATAATGTTTCCATCTTTGTGCGATGATCAGCGTTGAAGAGTGCATCCTTGTCCACCGCAGACTTGTCCGAGTGCCTCAAGCGGCAACAGCGGCTGTGGTCCAAATACAAACAGTGCACGACGGCCCAACAACCCGTCCAATAATGTTTCCATTTTTGTTCGATGATCAGCGTTGAAGAGTGCATGCTTGTCCACCGCAGACTTGTCCGAGTGCCTCAAGCGACCACAGCGGCTGTGGTCCAAACACAAACAGTGCACGACGGCCCCACAACCCGGCCAATAATGTTTCCATCTTTGTGCGATGATCAGCGTTGCAGAGTGCATGCTTGTCCACCGCAGACTTGTCCGAGTGCCTCAAGCGACCACAGCGGATGTGGTCCAAACACAAACAGTGCACGACGGCCCCACAACCAGGCCAATAATGTTTCCATCTTTGTGCGATGATCAGCGTTGCAGAGTGCATGCTTTTCCACCGCAGACTTGTCCGAGTGCCTCAAGCGACAACAGCGGCTGTGGTCCAAACACAAACAGATCACAACGGCCCAACAACCCGGCCAATAATGTTTCCATCTTTGTGCGATGATCAGCGTTGAAGAGTGCATGCTTGTCCACCGCAGACTTGTCCGAGTGCCTCAAGCGAAAACAGCGGCTGTGGTCCAAACACAAACAGTGCACGACAGCCCAACAACACGGCCAATAATGTTTCCATCTTTGTGCGATGATCAGCGTTGCAGAGTGCATGCTTATCTACCGCAGACTTGTTCGAGTGCCTCAAGCGACAACAGCGGCTGTGGCCCAAACACAAACAGTTCACGACGGCCCAACAACCCGTCCAATAATGTTTCCATCTTTGTGCGATGATCAGCGTTGAAGAGTGCATGCTTGTCCACCGCAGACTTGTCCGAGTGCCTCAAGCGACCACAGCGGCTGTGGTCCAAACACAAACAGTGCACGACGGCTCCACAACCCGGCCAATAATGTTTCCATCTTTGTGCGATGATCAGCGTTGCAGAGTGCATGCTTGTCCACCGCAGACTTGTCCGAGTGCCTCAAGCGACAACAGCGGCTGTGGCCCAAACACAAACAGTTCACAACGGCCCAACAACCCGGCCAACAATGTTTCCATCTTTGTGCGATGATCAGCGTTGAAGAGTGCATGCTTGTCCACCGCAGACTTGTCCGAGTGCCTCAAGCGACAACAGCGGCTGTGGTCCAAACACAAACAGTGCACGACAGCCCAACAACCCGGCCAATAATGTTTCCATCTTTGTGCGATGAACAGCGTTGCAGAGTGCATGCTTGTCCACCGCAGACTTGTTCGAGTGCCTCAAGCGACCACAGCGGCTGTGGTCCAAACAGAAACAGTGCACGACAGCCCAACAACCCGGCCAATAATGTTTCCATCTTTGTGCGATGATCAGCGTTTCAGAGTGCATGCTTGTCCACCGCAGACTTGTTCCAGTGCCTCAAGCGACCACAGCGGCTGTGGTCCAAACACAAACAGTGCACGACAGCCCAACAACCCGGCCAATAATGTTTCCATCTTTGTGCGATGATCAGCGTTGCAGAGTGCATGCTTGTCCACCGCAGACTTGTTCGAGTGCCTCAAGCGACAACAGCGGTTGTGGTCCAAACACAAACAGTGCATGACAGTCCAACAACCCAGCCAATAATGTTTCCATCATTGTGCGATGATCAGCGTTGCAGAGTGCATGCTTGTCCACCGCAGACTTGTTCGAGTGCCTCAAGCGACCACAGCGGCTGTGGTCCAAACACAAACAGTGCACGACAGCCCAACAACCCGGCCAATAATGTTTCCATCTTTGTGCGATGATCAGCGTTGAAGAGTGCATCCTTGTCCACCGCAGACTTGTCCGAGTGCCTCAAGCGACCACAGCGGCTGTGGTCCAAACACAAACAGTGCACAACGGCCCAACAACCCGGCCAATAATGTTTCCATCTTTTTGCGATGATCAACGTTGAAGAGTGCATGCGTGTCCACCGCAGACTAGTCCGAGTGCCTCAAGCTACAACAGCGGCTGTGGTCCAAACACAAACAGTGCACGACATCCCAACAACCCGGCCAATAATGTTTCCATCTTTGTGCGATGTTCAGCGTTGCAGAGTGCATGCTTGTCCACCGCAGAATTGTTCAAGTGCCTCAAGCGACCACAGCGGCTGTGGTCCAAACACAAAAAGTGCACGACAGCCGAACAACCCGGCCAATAATGTTTCCATCTTTGTGCGATGATCAGCGTTGCAGAGTGCATGCTTGTCCACCGCAGAGTTGTTCGAGTGCCTCAAGCGACCACAGCGGCTGTGGTCCGTACACAAACAGTTCACGACAGCCCAACAACCCGGCCAATAATGTTTCCATCTTTGCGCGATGATCAGCGTTGCAGAGTGCATACTTGTCCACCGCAGACTTGTTCCAGTGCCTCAAGCGACCACAGCGGCTGTGGTCCAAACACAAACAGTGCACAACGGCCCAACAACCCGGCCAATAATGTTTCCATCTTTGTGCGATGATCAGCGTTGCAGAGTGCATGCTTGTCCACCGCAGACTTGTTCGAGTGCCTCAAGCGACCACAGCGGCTGTGGTCCAAACACAAACAGTGCACGACGGCCCAACAACCCGGCCAATAATGTTTCCATATTTGTGCGATGATCAGCGTTGAAGAGTGCATCCTTGTCCACCGCAGACTTGTCCGAGTGCCTCAAGCGACCACAGCGGCTGTGGTCCAAACACAAACAGTGCACGACGGCCCAACAACCCGACAAATAATGTTTCCATCTTTGTGCGATGATCAGCGTTGCAGAGTGCATGCTTGTCCACCGCAGACTTGTCCGAGTGCCTCAAGCGACCACAGCGGCTGTGGTCCAAACACAAAGAGTGCACGACGGCCCAACAACCCGGCAAATAATGTTTCCATCTTTGTGCGATGATCAGCGTTGAAGAGTGCATCCTTGTCCACCACAGACTTGTCCGAGTGCCTCAAGCGGCAACAGCGGTTGTGGTCCAAACACAAACAGTGCACGACGGCCCAACAACCCGTCCAATAATGTTTCCATCTTTGTGCGATGATCAGCGTTGAAGAGTGCATGCTTGTCCACCGCAGACTTGTCCGAGTGCCTCAAGCGACCACAGCGGCTGTGGTCCAAACACAAACAGTGCACGACGGCTCCACAACCCGGCCAATAATGTTTCCATCTTTGTGCGATGATCAGCGTTGCAGAGTGCATGCTTGTCCACCGCAGACTTGTCCGAGTGCCTCAAGCGACAACAGCGGCTGTGGCCCAAACACAAACAGTTCACAACGGCCCAACAACCCGGCCAACAATGTTTCCATCTTTGTGCGATGATCAGCGTTGAAGAGTGCATGCTTGTCCACCGCAGACTTGTCCGAGTGCCTCAAGCGACAACAGCGGCTGTGGTCCAAACACAAACAGTGCACGACAGCCCAACAACCCGGCCAATAATGTTTCCATCTTTGTGCGATGAACAGCGTTGCAGAGTGCATGCTTGTCCACCGCAGACTTGTTCGAGTGCCTCAAGCGACCACAGCGGCTGTGGTCCAAACAGAAACAGTGCACGACAGCCCAACAACCCGGCCAATAATGTTTCCATCTTTGTGCGATGATCAGCGTTGCAGAGTGCATGCTTGTCCACCGCAGACTTGTTCCAGTGCCTCAAGCGACCACAGCGGCTGTGGTCCAAACACAAACAGTGCACGACAGCCCAACAACCCGGCCAATAATGTTTCCATCTTTGTGCGATGATCAGCGTTGCAGAGTGCATGCTTGTCCACCGCAGACTTGTTCGAGTGCCTCAAGCGACAACAGCGGTTGTGGTCCAAACACAAACAGTGCATGACAGTCCAACAACCCAGCCAATAATGTTTCCATCATTGTGCGATGATCAGCGTTGCAGAGTGCATGCTTGTCCACCGCAGACTTGTTCGAGTGCCTCAAGCGACCACAGCGGCTGTGGTCCAAACACAAACAGTGCACGACAGCCCAACAACCCGGCCAATAATGTTTCCATCTTTGTGCGATGATCAGCGTTGAAGAGTGCATCCTTGTCCACCGCAGACTTGTCCGAGTGCCTCAAGCGACCACAGCGGCTGTGGTCCAAACACAAACAGTGCACGACGGCCCAACAACCCGACAAATAATGTTTCCATCTTTTTGCGATGATCAGCGTTGCAGAGTGCATGCTTGTCCACCGCAGACTTGTCCGAGTGCCTCAAGCGACCACAGCGGCTGTGGTCCAAACACAAAGAGTGCACGACGGCCCAACAACCCGGCAAATAATGTTTCCATCTTTGTGCGATGATCAGCGTTGAAGAGTGCATCCTTGTCCACCACAGACTTGTCCGAGTGCCTCAAGCGGCAACAGCGGTTGTGGTCCAAACACAAACAGTGCACGACGGCCCAACAACCCGTCCAATAATGTTTCCATCTTTGTGCGATGATCAGCGTTGAAGAGTGCATGCTTGTCCACCGCAGACTTGTCCGAGTGCCTCAAGCGACCACAGCGGCTGTGGTCCAAACACAAACAGTGCACGACGGCTCCACAACCCGGCCAATAATGTTTCCATCTTTGTGCGATGATCAGCGTTGCAGAGTGCATGCTTGTCCACCGCAGACTTGTCCGAGTGCCTCAAGCGACAACAGCGGCTGTGGCCCAAACACAAACAGTTCACAACGGCCCAACAACCCGGCCAACAATGTTTCCATCTTTGTGCGATGATCAGCGTTGAAGAGTGCATGCTTGTCCACCGCAGACTTGTCCGAGTGCCTCAAGCGACAACAGCGGCTGTGGTCCAAACACAAACAGTGCACGACAGCCCAACAACCCGGCCAATAATGTTTCCATCTTTGTGCGATGAACAGCGTTGCAGAGTGCATGCTTGTCCACCGCAGACTTGTTCGAGTGCCTCAAGCGACCACAGCGGCTGTGGTCCAAACAGAAACAGTGCACGACAGCCCAACAACCCGGCCAATAATGTTTCCATCTTTGTGCGATGATCAGCGTTGCAGAGTGCATGCTTGTCCACCGCAGACTTGTTCCAGTGCCTCAAGCGACCACAGCGGCTGTGGTCCAAACACAAACAGTGCACGACAGCCCAACAACCCGGCCAATAATGTTTCCATCTTTGTGCGATGATCAGCGTTGCAGAGTGCATGCTTGTCCACCGCAGACTTGTTCGAGTGCCTCAAGCGACAACAGCGGTTGTGGTCCAAACACAAACAGTGCATGACAGTCCAACAACCCAGCCAATAATGTTTCCATCATTGTGCGATGATCAGCGTTGCAGAGTGCATGCTTGTCCACCGCAGACTTGTTCGAGTGCCTCAAGCGACCACAGCGGCTGTGGTCCAAACACAAACAGTGCACGACAGCCCAACAACCCGGCCAATAATGTTTCCATCTTTGTGCGATGATCAGCGTTGAAGAGTGCATCCTTGTCCACCGCAGACTTGTCCGAGTGCCTCAAGCGACCACAGCGGCTGTGGTCCAAACACAAACAGTGCACAACGGCCCAACAACCCGGCCAATAATGTTTCCATCTTTTTGCGATGATCAACGTTGAAGAGTGCATGCGTGTCCACCGCAGACTAGTCCGAGTGCCTCAAGCTACAACAGCGGCTGTGGTCCAAACACAAACAGTGCACGACATCCCAACAACCCGGCCAATAAAGTTTCCATCTTTGTGCGATGTTCAGCGTTGCAGAGTGCATGCTTGTCCACCGCAGAATTGTTCAAGTGCCTCAAGCGACCACAGCGGCTGTGGTCCAAACACAAACAGTGCACGACAGCCCAACAACCCGGCCAATAATGTTTCCATCTTTGTGCGATGATCAGCGTTGCAGAGTGCATGCTTGTCCACCGCAGAGTTGTTCGAGTGCCTCAAGCGACCACAGCGGCTGTGGTCCGTACACAAACAGTTCACGACAGCCCAACAACCCGGCCAATAATGTTTCCATCTTTGCGCGATGATCAGCGTTGCAGAGTGCATACTTGTCCACCGCAGACTTGTTCCAGTGCCTCAAGCGACCACAGCGGCTGTGGTCCAAACACAAACAGTGCACAACGGCCCAACAACCCGGCCAATAATGTTTCCATCTTTGTGCGATGATCAGCGTTGCAGAGTGCATGCTTGTCCACCGCAGACTTGTTCGAGTGCCTCAAGCGACCACAGCGGCTGTGGTCCAAACACAAACAGTGCACGACGGCCCAACAACCCGGCCAATAATGTTTCCATATTTGTGCGATGATCAGCGTTGAAGAGTGCATCCTTGTCCACCGCAGACTTGTCCGAGTGCCTCAAGCGACCACAGCGGCTGTGGTCCAAACACAAACAGTGCACGACGGCCCAACAACCCGACAAATAATGTTTCCATCTTTGTGCGATGATCAGCGTTGCAGAGTGCATGCTTGTCCACCGCAGACTTGTCCGAGTGCCTCAAGCGACCACAGCGGCTGTGGTCCAAACACAAAGAGTGCACGACGGCCCAACAACCCGGCAAATAATGTTTCCATCTTTGTGCGATGATCAGCGTTGAAGAGTGCATGCTTGTCCACCGCAGACTTGTTCGAGTGCCTCAAGCGACCACAGCGGCTGTGGTCCAAACACAAACAGTGCACGACGGCCCAACAACCCGGCCAATAATGTTTCCATATTTGTGCGATGATCAGCGTTGAAGAGTGCATCCTTGTCCACCGCAGACTTGTCCGAGTGCCTCAAGCGACCACAGCGGCTGTGGTCCAAACACAAACAGTGCACGACGGCCCAACAACCCGACAAATAATGTTTCCATCTTTGTGCGATGATCAGCGTTGCAGAGTGCATGCTTGTCCACCGCAGACTTGTCCGAGTGCCTCAAGCGTCCACAGCGGCTGTGGTCCAAACACAAAGAGTGCACGACGGCCCAACAACCCGGAAAATAATGTTTCCATCTTTGTGCGATGATCAGCGTTGAAGAGTGCATCCTTGTCCACCGCAGACTTGTCCGAGTGCCTCAAGCGGCAACAGCGGCTGTGGTCCAAATACAAACAGTGCACGACGGCCCAACAACCCGTCCAATAATGTTTCCATTTTTGTTCGATGATCAGCGTTGAAGAGTGCATGCTTGTCCACCGCAGACTTGTCCGAGTGCCTCAAGCGACCACAGCGGCTGTGGTCCAAACACAAACAGTTCACAACGGCCCAACAACCCGGCCAATAATGTTTCCATCTTTGTGCGATGATCAGCGTTGCAGAGTGCATGCTTGTCCACCGCAGACTTGTCCGACTGCCTCAAGCGGCAACAGCGGCTGTGGTCCAAACACAAACAGTGCACGACGGCCCAACAACCCGTCCAATAATGTTTCCATCTTTGTGCGATTATCAGCGTTGAAGAGTGCATGCTTGTCCACCGCAGACTTGTCCGAGTGCCTCAAGCGACCACAGCGGCTGTGGTCCAAACACAAACAGTGCACGACGGCCCCACAACCCGGCCAATAATGTTTCCATCTTTGTGCGATGATCAGCGTTGCAGAGTGCATGCTTGTCCACCGCAGACTTGTCCGAGTGCCTCAAGCGACAACAGCGGCTGTGGTCCAAACACAAACAGTTCACAACGGCCCAACAACCCGGCCAATAATGTTTCCATCTTTGTGCGATGATCAGCGTTGAAGAGTGCATGCTTGTCCACCGCAGACTTGTCCGAGTGCCTCAAGCGAAAACAGCGGCTGTGGTCCAAACACAAACAGTGCACGACGGCCCAACAACCCGGCCAATAATGTTTCCATATTTGTGCGATGATCAGCGTTGAAGAGTGCATCCTTGTCCACCGCAGACTTGTCCGAGTGCCTCAAGCGACCACAGCGGCTGTGGTCCAAACACAAACAGTGCACGACGGCCCAACAACCCGACAAATAATGTTTCCATCTTTGTGCGATGATCAGCGTTGCAGAGTGCATGCTTGTCCACCGCAGACTTGTCCGAGTGCCTCAAGCGACCACAGCGGCTGTGGTCCAAACACAAAGAGTGCACGACGGCCCAACAACCCGGCAAATAATGTTTCCATCTTTGTGCGATGATCAGCGTTGAAGAGTGCATCCTTGTCCACCGCAGACTTGTCCGAGTGCCTCAAGCGGCAACAGCGGCTGTGGTCCAAATACAAACAGTGCACGACGGCCCAACAACCCGTCCAATAATGTTTCCATTTTTGTTCGATGATCAGCGTTGAAGAGTGCATGCTTGTCCACCGCAGACTTGTCCGAGTGCCTCAAGCGACCACAGCGGCTTTGGTCCAAACACAAACAGTGCACGACGGCCCCACAACCCGGCCAATAATGTTTCCATCTTTGTGCGATGATCAGCGTTGCAGAGTGCATGCTTGTCCACCGCAGACTTGTCCGAGTGCCTCAAGCGACAACAGCGGCTGTGGTCCAAACACAAACAGTTCACAACGGCCCAACAACCCGGCCAATAATGTTTCCATCTTTGTGCGATGATCAGCGTTGCAGAGTGCATGCTTGTCCACCGCAGACTTGTCCGACTGCCTCAAGCGGCAACAGCGGCTGTGGTCCAAACACAAACAGTGCACGACGGCCCAACAACCCGTCCAATAATGTTTCCATCTTTGTGCGATTATCAGCGTTGAAGAGTGCATGCTTGTCCACCGCAGACTTGTCCGAGTGCCTCAAGCGACCACAGCGGCTGTGGACAAACACAAACAGTGCACGACGGCCCCACAACCCGGCCAATAATGTTTCCATCTTTGTGCGATGATCAGCGTTGCAGAGTGCATGCTTGTCCACCGCAGACTTGTCCGAGTGCCTCAAGCGACAACAGCGGCTGTGGTCCAAACACAAACAGTTCACAACGGCCCAACAACCCGGCCAATAATGTTTCCATCTTTGTGCGATGATCAGCGTTGAAGAGTGCATGCTTGTCCACCGCAGACTTGTCCGAGTGCCTCAAGCGAAAACAGCGGCTGTGGTCCAAACACAAACAGTGCACGACAGCCCAACAACCCGGCCAATAATGTTTCCATCTTTGTGCGATGATCAGCGTTGCAGAGTGCATGCTTGTCCACCGCAGACTTGTTCGAGTGCCTCAAGCGACCACAGCGGCTGTGGTCCAAACACAAACAGTGCACGACAGCCCAACAACCCGGCCAATAATGTTTCCATCTTTGTGCGATGATCAGCGTTGCAGAGTGCATGCTTGTCCACCGCAGACTTGTTCGAGTGCCTAAAGCGACAACAGCGGTTGTGGTCCAAACACAAACAGTGCACGACAGCCCAACAACCCAGCCAATAATGTTTCCATCTTTGTGCGATGATCAGCGTTGCAGAGTGCATCCTTGTCCACCGCAGACTTGTTCGAGTGCCTCAAGCGACCACAGCGGCTGTGGTCCAAACACAAAAAGTGCACGACAGCCCAACAACCCGGCCAATAATGTTTCCATCTTTGTGCGATGATCAGCGTTGCAGAGTGCATGCTTGTCCACCGCAGACTTGTTCGAGTGCCTCAAGCGACCACAGCGGCTGTGGTCCAAACACAAACAGTGCACGACAGCCCAACAACCCGGCCAATAATGTTTCTATCTTTGTGCGATGATCAGCGTTGCAGAGTGCATGCTTGTCCACCGCAGACTTGTTCGAGTGCCTCAAGCGACCACAGCGGCTGTGGTCCAAACACAAACAGTGCACGACAGCCCAACAACCCGGCCAATAATGTTTCCATCTTTGTGCGATGATCAGCGTTGAAGAGTGCATCCTTGTCCACCGCAGACTTGTCCGAGTGCCTCAAGCGACCACAGCGGCTGTGGTCCAAACACAAACAGTGCACAACGGCCCAACAACCCGGCCAATAATGTTTCCATCTTTTTGAGATCATCAGCGTTGAAGAGTGCATGCGTGTCCACCGCAGACTTGTCCGAGTGCCTCAAGCTACAACAGCGGCTGTGGTCCAAACACAAACAGTGCACGACAGCCCAACAACCCGGCCAATAATGTTTCCATCTGTGTGCGATGTTCAGCGTTGCAGAGTGCATGCTTGTCCACCGCAGAATTGTTCGAGTGCCTCAAGCGACCACAGCGGCTGTGGTCCAAACACAAACAGTGCACGACAGCCCAACAACCCGGCCAATAATGTTTCCATCTTTGTGCGATGATCAGCGTTGCATAGTTCATGCTTGTCCACCGCAGACTTGTTCGAGTGCCTCAAGCGACCACAGCGGCTGTGGTCCGTACACAAACAGTTCACGACAGCCCAACAACCCGGCCAATAATGTTTCCATCTTTGTGCGATGATCAGCGTTGCAGAGTGCATGCTTGTTCACCGCAGACTTGTTCCAGTGCCTCAAGCGACCACAGCGGCTGTGGTCCAAACACAAACAGTGCACAACGGCCCAACAACCCGGCCAATAATGTTTCCATCTTTGTGCGATGATCAGCGTTGCAGAGTGCATGCTTGTCCACCGCAGACTTGTTCGAGTGCCTCAAGCGACCACAGCGGCTGTGGTCCAAACACAAACAGTGCACGACGGCCCAACAACCCGGCCAATAATGTTTCCATCTTTGTGCGATGATCAGCGTTGAAGAGTGCATCCTTGTCCACCGCAGACTTGTCCGAGTGCCTCAAGCGACCACAGCGGCTGTGGTCCAAACACAAACAGTGCACGACGGCCCAACAACCCGACAAATAATGTTTCCATCTTTGTGCGATGATCAGCGTTGCAGAGTGCATGCTTGTCCACCGCAGACTTGTTCGAGTGCCTCAAGCGACCACAGCGGCTGTGGTCCAAACACAAACAGTGCACGACGGCCCAACAACCCGGCCAATAATTTTTCCATTTTGTGCGATGATCAGCGTTGCAGAGTGCATGCTTGTCCACCGCAGACTTGTTCGAGTGCCTCAAGCGACCACAGCGGCTGTGGTCCAAACACAAACAGTGCACGACAGCCCAACAACCCGGCCAATAATGTTTCCATCTTTGTGCGATGATCAGCGTTGCAGAGTGCATGCTTGTCCACCGCAGACTTGTTCGAGTGCCTCAAGCGACAACAGCGGTTGTGGTCCAAACACAAACAGTGCACGACAGCCCAACAACCCGGCCAATAATGTTTCCATCTTTGTGCGATGATTAGCGTTGCAGAGTGCATGCTTGTCCACCGCAGACTTGTTCGAGTGCCTCAAGCGACCACAGCGGCTGTGGTCCAAACACAAAAAGTGCACGACAGCCCAACAACCCGGCCAATAATGTTTCCATCTTTGTGCGATGATCAGCGTTGCAGAGTGCATGCTTGTCCACCGCAGACTTGTTCGAGTGCCTCAAGCGACCACAGCGGCTGTGGTCCAAACACAAACAGTCCACGACAGCCCAACAACCCGGCCAATAATGTTTCCATCTTTGTGCGATGATCAGCGTTGCAGAGTGCATGCTTTTCCACCGCAGACTTGTTCGAGTGCCTCAAGCGACCACAGCGGCTGTGGTCCAAACACAAACAGTGCACAACGGCCCAACAACCCGGCCAATAATATTTCCATCTTTGTGCGATGATCAGCGTTGCAGAGTGCATGCTTGTCCACCGCAGACTTGTTCGAGTGCCTCAAGCGACCACAGCGGCTGTGGTCCAAACACAAACAGTGCACGACGGCCCAACAACCCGGCCAATAATTTTTCCATTTTGTGCGATGATCAGCGTTGCAGAGTGCATGCTTGTCCACCGCAGACTTGTTCGAGTGCCTCAAGCGACCACAGCGGCTGTGGTCCAAACACAAACAGTGCACAACGGCCCAACAACCCGGCCAATAATGTTTCCATCTTTGTGCGATGATCAGCGTTGAAGAGTGCATGCTTGTCCACCGCAGACTTGTTCGAGTGCCTCAAGCGACCACAGCGGCTGTGGTCCAAACACAAACAGTGCACAACGGCCCAACAACCCGGCCAATAATATTTCCATCTTTGTGCGATGATCAGCGTTGCAGAGTGCATGCTTGTCCACCGCAGACTTGTTCGAGTGCCTCAAGCGACCACAGCGGCTGTGGTCCAAACACAAACAGTGCACGACGGCCCCCAACAACCCGGCCAATAATGTTTCCATCTTTGTGCGATGATCAGCGTTGAAGAGTGCATCCTTGTCCACCGCAGACTTGTCCGAGTGCCTCAAGCGACCACAGCGGCTGTGGTCCAAACACAAACAGTGCACGACGGCCCAACAACCCGGTCAATAATGTTTCCATCTTTGTGCGATGATCAACGTTGCAGAGTCCATGCTATTAGGGGTATTATGAGAGTTCTAACGTGGAAGTGACGTCATCCCCCCGCCCCGCCCCCCGCTCAAGCCCATTTTGACGGGAAATTTGAAAATGGTGTAGGTGGGGGTGGGTGTTGACTTTCGGTGTTAGATTAGAGGTGGGGGGTAGTGGTGGGGGTAATGGTGTGTTGTGGTTGGTCGTCGGCTGTGTGGTGGTGGTTGTTGTCGTCGTTGATTGGTTTATGGGGGGCGGGTCGTCGTCCATGTTGGAAAATTGCGACGTTGTCGGTTATTGCTGGAAAATTGCGGTGTTGTCGATTTTTGCGGGGTCGGCCATGTTGGAAAAATCGTCGACAGCATGTGCTGGTTAAGCGTCGTCATGGCTTGGCCACGGCTTGGCCGCGGCTCGGCCGTAGATTGGTTGACGTGTTTCGTGTTTAGATTCGGGTGTGTGCTGGTTAAGCGTCGTCATGGCTCGGGCGTAGATTGGTCGACGTGTGTCGGTGTGTGCTGGTTAAGGGTCGGCGGCCATGTTGGAAAAGCGTCGACTTTGAAAATCTGTGTCGTTCATCTCCTTTGAGGTTAGAGAGATAAATATATGTGTGCTGCGTCCCTCGACGCATAATTGAAAACCAAATTCACTTGTAAAATTTGTATATCGTGCATCCATGTATGGAAAAAAATACATACATCATGCACGTAAGATAGAATGTACCATATTCTGATTGATATGTAATTTTTTTTTCGCATGGACATAGAAATAGTGTAGTCTCGTCCTGTATCGGTTGTAAGAAATTCTCACCCCCGTGTGTATGCACTGCATAAGTGAAAATCACTGCACTTGTAATAATTGTCTAACGCACATCATGCATGTAAGATAAATACCATTTTTTATTATTCTGATGGTATGTATTATCTCACGAGTAGTTGTAGTAAAAAAAGTGTAGTGTATTTTGCATCTCACAAATGAAACTCTCTTTGATTTGATCCGTCGTGTATAAATGAAAATCACTTCACTTGTAAAATTATGTAACACGCATTCTGCATGGAAAACATAATTACCATTTTATATTATTGTGTTGGTTATGTATTTTGTGGGGGGCGCTCATATTAAAAAAAGTATTGTCTTCTGCTTTGGTCCATCATGAAAAATCACTGCACTTGTAAAAATTGTCTAACGCACATTATGCATGTAAGATAAATACTATTTTTATTATTCTGATGGTCTGTAATATCTCACGAGAAGCTGTAGTAAAAAAAGTGTAGTGTATTCTGCATCTCACAAATGAAACTCTCTTTGATTTGATCCTTCGTGTATAAATGAAAATCACTTCACTTGTAAAATTGTGTAACACGCAATATGCATGGAAAACATAATTACCATTTATATTATTGTGTGGGGCGCTCATAGTAAAAAGAGTATTGTCTTCTGCTTTGGTCCATCATGAAGAACCACTTCACTTGTAAAAATTGTGTAACACGCATTAAGCGTGGTAGAAAGGAACATTGGGTCAAATTCGACAGCGGTCGTCCTTGATTTCGGGCGTGGTTAACTGTAAAAATTGTGTAACACATATCATGCATGGAAAAAGGATAGCTGAAAATAAACAGTTAAGCATTGAAAAAAATGTACATGTATATTGTAAAAAAATACATAGAATAATATATACAACACGACCACGTTGTCGATTCGTGCATGTGTTATAGTGTATGGGTATGTATATGTAAGGGGTTTTTCCGGAAGTGCGGTCATGTTGGAAAAGCGTCGTCGGCGTTGCCAACTTGTGCTGGTTTATCGAGTGCTGGTTTATCGACGTTGTCAACTCGTGCGTGTGTTATAGTGTACGGGTTAGTATATGTACGCCGCCGCCGTCCAGATATCGCTGCAGTTAAAAATCAAATCACTTGTAAAAATTGAATATCACACATTTGTGCATAGAAGATAAAAGCGCGACGTTGCCAACTTGTGCATGTCTGGTGGTTTAGCGTCGTCCATTTTGTTAACTCGTGTATGTGTTATAGTGTACGGGTTTAGATATGTACGCCGCTGCCGTCCAGATATCGTCGATGCGAAGAGACTGAGTGACGTGTATTGCATTGTTGCCAACTTGTGAACTGTGTAAATTCGAATGCGTGTGTTTGTGGTAAGTATATATTGTAAAAATAAAAAATGTGCACATCATCACTGCGAAACTTTCGATGACTCGGTCCTTCGGTGCATAATTGAAAATCAATTCACTTGTAAAAATTGAATATCACACATTTGTGCATAGAAGATAAGTATTACTATATATATAATATTCTGATTGACACTTCACTTGTAAAAATTATGCAGGACGCATCATGCATGGAAAAAGGATAGTTGAAAATAAACAATTAAAAGAAAAATTTATATATATAATTTTTAAACAAACAAAAAATATATGTTAAAGTACAGACAAAATATATTAGAAGGACTTTTGAAATTAAATACAATAAAAATGTTAAAGCAATACCGTTTAATTAAAAACAATTAAAATATATGTAATCAAAATATATTACAATTTAAAATACATAATATATAAACCACACAGTAGTGACAATTACAAAATACATAATATGTACACGAAATACATCTAAGTAAACTAAGTACAAGTTAAAATAAACAAGTGCACTATGACAAATGTGTACAATTAAATCAAAAATAAATATTATGTAAACACACACAGTAGTGACAATTACTGTGACAATTACACAATACAATAAACATAAGCACAATGACAATTGTGTACAATTAAATCAAATGAAATACATATGTAATCGTACTTACAGGCAATGACAATTGTGTGTGTGTGTGTGTGTGTGTGTGTGTGTGTGTGTGTGTGTGTGTGTGTGTGTGTGTGTGTGTGTGTGTGTGTGTGTGTGTGTGCAATGACAATTATACATGATAAATGAAGGTGTCCATTCGGTATTACTCTAAAATGTCTACCACGTAAGCCCTATCTTTTTCTCCACGATAAACCAGTTGAAGTGAATATGGTGCTTTAATTCTGCATCATTGAAAACGCGATATTTTAATTTTGGGTCCCTGTAGTCCTGGATAGTAGCCAGTACGGCCTTCTCGTACTTCGCGTCTATATTTTGTAATTCTTCTATCGGATATTTAACACCAATTATTAATTCCTTAATTTTTTATATTCAATCGCACTAATGGTAGCAAACTTCGCAACGAATGATGCCATTTTACAATGAAGAATTTCGCTTGCGCGTCTGTCAAGGTCTGAACGAATAACACTAGTCCGTAGCGGTATAAATAGGGAGGTAGTTGAGGAGGGGGAAACCGGTGAGTGGGATCCACTCAACGTACAGTAAGCGGTTATTTTTAACCGTGTAAACACGATGCAAGTTGCTTTCTCACGCTATGTTCAGCGGGTAGGTGGGGGAGACGACTCGGTTATTTTTTTTTTTTAGACAGGGTGATGTCATCGACTACACTCGAGCGTGTGGGAACACGACGATGGTGCTAATTGTTTTATGCATGTAGACAGGATGATGTAATTGACAGAAAGGCAACAAGTGATATTTTTATGATGCTAAATAAAACAACAATGTATGCAATTAGTTATTTACCAGAAACCTATTGATTAGTCTAAAATCCGATAAAACCCACTCGCGTAAAGCGTGTACTCTTTGATTTGTACATATTTCCGGAAATAATCGGTGCACTAGACAGGCTGTTCCGTGTATTGAACGTAATTGTTCGAGTTTAGGACAACTGAAATCTTCTAAATTTATAATATTGAAATGTACAATACGCTTCTCCAGAAATCTTTTTTTCTGTAATCCTTTGACGAACACATAGTTAAAAGGAAATGTATACTTTATTAATATCGACACAAGATGTTCGTACGTTGTGTCCCCGTCCGTCCACTCTAATCTATGATAATGCTCCGTTAACCAACGGTTTGTCCTCACGTGTTTGTGATTCGAAACGATCGTGTTTACTGGAGGTGCAAATATCCAATGTCTGCTGGCAAATGCGGTGATATCCATAATGGCTAGTTCCTTGATGAGTTCGTTTCCATCGTCGTCAACGAAACAGTGAAAGTCAATTATGACTGCTATCTCGTCGTTGATCATCCTCGTGGCTTGATCACCGCCAGGAGTGGTGGGGTCATCGTCCATGTTGTCGGCGTCGGCCATGTTGTCGGGTGGGAGATGATTGGTGTGGTCGGCCATGTTGGAAAAGTGGCGAGGTTGTCGGGTTGTGTAAGAGTGTGCTGGTTAAGGGTCAGCCACGTTGCCAACTCGTGTATGTGTTATAGTGTACGGGTTTGGATATATACAGCGTTTTCCGGAACGGTGGCCATGTTGGAAAAGCGTCGACGTTGCCAACTTGTGCTGGTTTAGCGACGTTGTCAACTCGTACATGTTTTATAGTGTACGGATTTGAATATGTACGCCGCCGCAGCCGCCGCCACCGTCCGGATATCGTCGATGCTGTGTATTACATTCTTGGCAACTTGTGAACTGCGTGTCTTTGTGTTAAGTAAATATATATACAGATTGTAAAAATACGTTCGCACCAACCTGTTGGTCTAGGGCCTGCTATGGCCAGCCCTACAAGTATCGTGTACATTTGTTGTTGTAAAAAACATACATGATATGCAGTGCATAATTGAACGTCAATTCACTTATATAAAACACGCACGCACGCACACACACACACACACACAACACGTATGGAATCGATGTCGTGTATTGCATTGTTGGCAACTTGTGAACTGCGTGCCTATGTGTTAAGTAAATTGTAGTATGGGAAAAGGATAGTTGAAAATAAACAATTATACAATGAAAAAATATGTACAAGTTTACTTTAAAACTAATATTTACAAATACACAAAATATAAACATAAAAATATAAACATAACAAATATATATACAAAATATACATGTCACAAATGCAATTCCGAACCATATAATGTACGGTTATTGCGGTCTTTCTATATTGACAGTATAGCGGAATGATAACACACACCATTTATTATACTCTTACAACTTGTATCATATATGGTGTTCGCTATTATACTATCATCTGATTGCAAATGTACACAACACTCATGGCGTTCACA
The DNA here is from genome assembly GCA_034769895.1 of Magicicada septendecula. Lineage (NCBI taxonomy): Eukaryota > Metazoa > Arthropoda > Insecta > Hemiptera > Cicadidae > Magicicada > Magicicada septendecula. The sequence goes on along the minus strand of CM068370.1, from coordinate 68,540,394 downwards.
GCACATTCGATCTGTTAATAACAACTGTTTTTCTATCCATTTAATAATTTTTTTACCGTCTGCACAGTTAATTTTGGAACTGGACAGACAGGTATCGTTATTTATGTTTTAATTTATTTTACATTTTTTTCCTTCACTATTACTATGTTAGAACATCACATTATCAGTCCGGGAAACCATGGTAAATACCAAGGCTATTATTGTCACGCACCAACACTGTGCGTTTACTCCAATCGTTCAGCGATTCGTTATAACGAACCCAAGCTGCTAAGGCTTTATGCAATTCCGAACCATATAATGTACGGTTATTGCGGTCTTTCTATATTGACAGTATAGCGGAATGATAACACACACCATTTATTATACTCTTACAACTTGTATCATATATGGTGTTCGCTATTATACTATCATCTGATTGCAAATGTACACAACACTCATGGCGTTCACAGTACATTCGGTCTGTTAATAACAGCTGTTTTTCTATCCATTTAATAATTTTTTTACCGTCTGCACAGTCAATTTTGGAACTGGACAGACAGGTATCGACACAAGCACAATTATTATTTTTAGATTCGTGACCGTGTGTTAATACATGATTCAAAATATAATCTCTATATAAATTTATAGAATCACATACACACCGTATTATGGATCGTATATTACCCGTATACAAACGCGATGTATACAAACGATCTACTATATTTTTTGATTTATTTGTATACATAGCACAACGACGGTCACCTTCAGGAATTTTAACCACGTTTTGTGTGTAACAGACTTTGCACATCGTATCACGATTCGAGCTTCCTTCTAGGTTTTTATATTTTCCTTGATCGTGTCGGTGCGTTGTTCGTTCTTTGCTGTCACTGCTGCTGCTGTTGGTGCTTGAGCTTTGGTAACGATACCCAGTTCCTTGATGATAAAATTTTTATCTTTCGTTAACATTACGTAAGAGCACGCAGGGAAATGACGTGCTTGTTCAATCCAAGCATATACTCCACGTTCCCATTTGTTTAATCCGCCTCCACAGGAAAAACAAATCACTCTATCGTTGCATCCGGTGTAAAAGAAACCCGCTTCTGATAATTCTTTAGGCGTTATCGTTAACGATGCAGACCATTCTTTAAAACTCTTTAAACGGTTTTCAAGTTTCTGTAACGCGGGTACGGAGATGTGGTATTTTGAATTAAGATGACCTGCACTTCTTTATCGTCTGGTGATAAGGACTTGATTGACATCGTCGTCGTCGTCGTCACCGCTTCACCGAATTTTTTGAAATTGCGGTTGTTGTTGGGATTGATATCGTCATCATCGATATCGTGTGAAAGCACCTTGTTCGTCCACTCACGACTCGTGATGATGAAACACTGAGCGAAGAATAGGGAGGAGAGGATAATCGTTTCCCCCTCCACAAAAATAAAATACACGAAAATTGATTACATTTTTTTTAATAAAATATCACATTACATTCTATTTACAACAAAATAAAAATACATTAAAATTGATTACATTTTTTTAATTTAAAAAAATCACATACATATAATGCATACATTACATTCTAAAAAAAGCAATGTTCTATTTACAGCAAAAAACATTAATATATAGTAAGCGTTTAATTGTGTCTGCGCACTGTGTTGGATAACGGAGTGTACACGTTGATTGAATCATGCAGTATCAAGCAGTAGGCCGCGGTCTGAGCGGGGAAATTGGTCGATGACTCGAATTCCAATCTGACGTCGACTGGTGAAGACTTGAGCGATTCGTCCTGTCTGCTACAATCGAAGACGAATAACGGTGCTTTTGCTATGAACTCAGTAGGTGTTAGAAGTACGTTGGGTTGACTTCTGTGGTAGTACGATTTTTGAAATCGCGTATACATGTCGTACAGCAATGCGTAACGTCCGTTATCGATATCCAGGTTCAGGTTATCGTACGGGTAGTATTTGTCGTTCAGAAAGATGTTATTATTTTTACTGTCAGGTGGAATTTTCTTTTCATACAGAGATATTGTTGGCTAACACGTGGGCGTCGTTTACTTCGTTTATGGCTCGCTCGAACGCTGTGAGCATTTCTTCGTCGGCGACGACTGTAGTGTCGTACGTGTCGGCCGGTTTGATGACATTACCGCGAGCGTCCCATCTCAGGCAATTACGATACTGTTTTTTAACTATATTTCCAATATCCACAGCGTAAGCGACGTCTTCCCATGCGCGTAGTTTCTTCGCTGTAGGATGTTTGCGATATATTTTTCTCTCTCCTTCGTTGAAACTTTCCAGTTGTCTGCGCATAATGTACCAAACGTTTTCCGATATTTTGTACAGAGACACAACGAATTTTGTTCCTGTTTATGGGGTTTGGCGCGATCTTCTTGGCCAGTACGTTCCTCAGTTTGTCGACACTGTATTCGATTTTGGACTGTAACAGTCTACTTCGTTCTTCCGCACGTTGCCGTTCTTCTTCCGCGCGACGTCTCTCTTCCTCTGCACACTGTCGTTCTTCTTCCGCTCGTTGTCTTTCTTCCTCTGAGCGACGTCTCTCTTCTTCGTTAGTTTCTTGAATAGTTTTTATCATGGATTGTAAATTACCCATTTGTGTTGTTAACAAATTATTTTGCATACTAATTAACTCCTTCAAACGTTCCTCGTACAATTTTTCATATTGACTATATTTCATTACAATTTATTTCATAATGGCATATAATTCACGCAATTCAACAGCTTTAGGGGTTCTCATTTGCATCAACAAAGAAGCGAAATCTATTCCATTTAACACATAATATTTTTTCTGTGCATTATCTTCATCTTGGACTTCGTAATATTCGATGTAATCGTTTTTCTTTAACCATTTGGTAATTCTGGATTTTTGATTTTTATATTTACCTGTATATCCGAGCCAATTCAATACATCGTCTGTAATTTTTATTTTATCCTGTATGGTGCAGTTCCAGAAAAATCTATTTTTCGTATCGTTTTCAACGTCGATACCGAATTGCAAACAGACCTGATACACCGACAATTTACCTACATTACGTGAAATCAGTTCTTCCGGCGCTAGACTTTGTACACGAAGTACGAGTTCCCTGTTATTGTGTGCTACCATGACGGATGCCTAATACATACTAATACGTTCGCACCAACCTGTTGGTCTAGCGCGCGCTATGTCGAGCCCTACAAGGTCACTCTGCCCAACAGGTTGGTGCGAACGTACGGGGGGAGGGGATAATAATAAGACGTTTCCCCCTCCAAGGTTACGGGTATTAAGAAAATAAAATATATGAAAATTGATTACATTTTTTTTTTTTTTTTAAATCACATACATGCAATGCATACATAATTGTGCGTTGATAGGCGGAGGCGTGGCGGTGGTTTGTTCGCCGTTCGCGGTTCGCCGTCCGGCGGCTGCTTGACGGTGTCCTGGTCACCGTCCGGAGTGGTGGGGTGTGCGTCCATGTTGTCGGGTGGAAGATGATTGGTGTGGTCGGCCATGTTGGAAAAGTGGCGAGGTTGTCAAGTAGTGTAAGAGTGTGCTGGTTAATCGTCGGCCACGTTGCCGATTCGTGCGTGTGTTATAGTGTACGGGTTTGGATATGTAAGGGGTTTTTCCGGACGTGCGGCCATGTTGGAAAAGCGTCGACGTTGTCGACTCGTGCGTGTGTGCTGGTTAAGCGTCGGCCACGTTGTCAACTCGTGCATGTGTTATAGTGTACGAATTTGGATATGTACGCCGTCGCTGTGTATTGCATTGTTGCCAATTTGTGAACTGTGTTATTTTCCGTGTGTTTTATATAAGTGAATTGGCGTTCAATTATGCAGTGCATATCATGTGTGTTTCTTACACTGTTTAACGTTCGTGCGATAGAAATTACGTATCAATAAAGTACATGAATATTGATTACATTTTTTTTAATATAAAAAACATACATGAAATACACACATATTATTCTAAAAAGCTACATATTATTTACAGCAAAAAAAACAATAATATACAGATTGACTTTAATTGTGTCTACGCACTGTTTTTGACAGTGGAGTGTACACGTTCAGCGAATCGTGCAGTATCAAGCAGTAAGCCGCGGTCTGAGCGGGGAAATTGGTTGATGAATCGAATTCCAATCTGACGTCGACTGGTGAAGACTTGAGCGATTCGTCCTGTCTGCTACAATCGAAGACGAATAGCGGTGCCTTCGTTATGAACTCAGTAGGTGTTAGAAGTACGTTGGGTTGACTTCTGTGGTAGTACGATTTTTGAAATCGTGTATACATATCGTACAGCAGAGCGTAACGTCCGTTATCGATATCCAGGTTCAGGTTATCGTATGGGTAGTATTTCTCGTTCAGAAAGAGTCTCGCGTTGATCACCTTGCAGTGATCGAATTCACCTGCGTGTTTCTTCAGATTGTTCTTTCTGGCCGTCTTGGAGGTGAGTATCACGTACCGCGGTTTCTCCAGTTGTGTCGTTGTTTTCACCGTCCAAGTCTGTCTGTCGGTCGTCGGTAAAGCCGGGTACTCGTGCAGTTCCCAACTACGAAACGGTAAGAATAGCGGTAGGTCCTTGCGTATGATTTCCAACAATTGTATCCGTACTTCGTTGTTCACGTACACGAACGGAATCATCCAAGAGATCTTGCTCAGTTCTATATCAGCGTTAGCGGGTGCATCCGTGGACGAGAACAGCGCGTTAACGTCGTTGGACCTGCGCAACAGTATCAGTTCCTGTTTCATGTTTAATATAACATGTGTGAAATCCTCAGCGAATCCCATCAGCATCCTCAACGGTATGCAAAAGTTGAATTCCTCGTTTTTACCGGTCGGTGTTAGCTCGTTAGCTGTAGGAGCAACCCAACCGGCGTTTTGCATCGAAACAATGTCCTGCTTGCTGGCAGATAGCACTGTTTTAATAGTGGATGTAATGCCGACGCTCTTGGTACGATCCACTTCCACGACAGCCAGTTCGTAACGGATTTCTTCGAAGAGAAACGCGATCCCATTGTTGATCATTTTCACGTTCACAGTACCGGTGCTGTCGGTCTTTTTGCTCAACTTGCCTTCAACGTACAGGAAACTTTCCATCGGTAAAGGGAATACTTCCTGTTGCAGTATAGGTATGCGTATCTTATCGTTATTTCCGTATCGTGACGCCGATGCGTACGGTGCATGTGGATGATATTCGTAATGTGTGATATTGTCTTCAAAGAATGGTTGACGTTCGACCGATAAGACGATACCACTGTCCGTCATGTTACTTGTGTTTCTTGAGTTTTAATCCTAGTGAAATCAGGTAGCGTCGGTTAGTTGCTGTTAACTGTGTCAACGATGAACGTCTACTGATACCTTTTCTAAAAGTGTTGTCCTCTTTTATCTTGCGGTGCGAGCCACCATTCTTCATCACCGGTAAAGCAGTGGTATCAGTGAAATAAAATCCCATGATTACTACGCACGTTTCAGATGTATACGCGCGGTGATGACTTCGCCTTGAAAATTCACGATATCACCGTCCTGATCGTGTACGGACACTGTAACGTTACGCAAGTGTAGTACATTAAGTGGAAAATAAATGACGTTTCTGGGCGTTTCGACTATCTTGAATCCAGGCTCGACCGTTGGGTAGAACGAGTGCAGTATATGCTCGTTTCGTCCCGCCTTGTACGAACCTTGTACAGCGTTACACCTTATCTCCAAAACGTTCACTTTGTTAATGTTTACGGGTGCGTCCGATGTGTGTAATATATACGCTTCTAACTTGCGTTTCTTGGAAAAACCCAACATGGTACCGATCGTGTGTTCCGTACACCCGAAATCGATCTCGTATGAACAATGAAGTTTACATTTTAGCGTGTTGTTGTTGGGTCGTAGAGTAAATTTTGGGTCTAATAATTCATTTTTCAGGTAAGTTTCAATATCGCTGATTTCGTACACACCAGTCGGTATTTTGACAAGTTTTAACGTTTTACGTGGTCCTTTTAGTACGGGAAAAACATTGTTTCTTCCGCTTTCCACGTTCAGTATAGAGTTGTACGTGGTAAAATCCAGTAGTCCCGCGTACCATTCACCGTCTGTCAGTTCAAGTGGTGGAAAAAAGTCACAAACCAGTGCGCTCGGATTCGTACCTGTAACACTGACCGTAAGCGAAGACATCTCGTCGTTTACTTATCGTTCGATGTCAAAAACTGCAAACATAAATGTCCGCAGACGCCTGTGTCCGACGGCTGTTTCCGCGCCTAATTGTAACGAACGTCGGTCACGTTCGATCCAAAGTACCGTATTAGCTCGATAGGAGGTCGCAGATTGCCGAATCCATCAAAGTACATGACTCTGTTACCTCGCTTCTTGTAGCATACCCAATGCGTGCCTGGTCCGTTAGCGTCGTCCAGATTCACAATCGCGCTTTCGTTCCCCCACGGTGATGTACGAGGAAGTGCGTCGCGCATGTACACGCCTCTGAAATAAGGCACACGCAATCGTTTCGTGTACTCATAGGTACCGCGCTTTTAACTATTTTTCCGATGAGACCATGCCCCCCTTTTTTTATCAATGCGACTACGTAGTTCGTACATGTCTATTGTTTCTACTGCTACCGATAAAGGGATCTCCAATCGTGCTCGTCCTTGGATTTGTCTAGATCACTTATCAAGTCGTTCGTCTCCGCCTTGCTCGTAAGTAGTAACTCTGCCTTTTCGCCACCGAGTGAAGTACGCGCTGCGTGCGTATGCAATTTATAGATATACGATACCACTTTCTCCCAACGGTGTTGGAACACTTTTGCGAGTTTGTACGTTTCGCTCTTCGCGTACCGCTTCACGTCCTCCAATTGACGCGCGTTCACTGCGTCCGTGGACCGTGCGCCACCGTCGCCGACGTTTAGAATAGTCTTTCCTTGCGCATTGAAATAAGTGTCGTTTACCGTAGTGATCGTGTGTCGGTTCAAAAACTCCAAGTTCACCGCGTCCTTGTTGTTTATAGGTGGCGCTAACTGTGTTATTCGTACGTTCCCGACCATTAGGTTAGAGTTTGTATCCTTCGGTATCATCTTCGTGTCCACGTATACTTTGGTCGCAGCGTCTCTCGCACGAATCGGATCCCTCAGAGACTATATGCGATGGTCCCGCGCGTCGACGACAGGGCTGTTCTTCTTGTTCGGTACTGTTGTGAAACGCAAGCACGTGTAGTCTACGTACTGCTTGTTGACAGCGTCCCCAAGATCGACGGGAGCGGCGACGTTGACGAGCTTACGACCTTTCATGTCTATTCCTTGCGTCGAATCGTTGACCAGTGGTCACGCACAAACCGCAGGGGAACGGCATCGTTACCGTCGTGCGGTTCGCCCAAGTTGTGTATTTTTTTTCCCGCTACGTCGAAGTGTCCGTTTTCGGTCATCGCGATACCGATATCCTCCCGCAGACTGCGTCGCGTCTCTCTTCGCGCTCTGACAGCGCTCTGGTGTCTGCCGAACTTGTCAACACTCATCTCGTGAAAGAAGCGCGTCGACCGCTGTGCACGATATTTTATACGATGATGTTGGCTTCACGTAGTTCTTCCACTATGGAAACGATTTCGTTCATGTGTCCACCGTTTCCGGCGCGTTGTGATGTTATCAACAGTCGCAATCTGTCCACCAGTTCGTTAGGATCGTCCCAGTGCACGTAATCGATTTTGTCTTTTTTCTCGAGACTATCATATAAGTTCTGTCGATATTATTATGTCCGTGTCCTGTACGTTTCGGTGGGAACAACCGTGATATTATCTGTTTATACTTTACACCTCTGTTTGTGTTTACCTGCGCGTTCACTAAATAATGGTGCTTGTGCGCGTTGGTATCACGTAGTATATCTTTGTACGCATTCAGATCCATCTCGTTGTAAACGTTATCTTTAGGGTGCTTCATGAACATGAGTTCGTATAGACCCGGTGTACCTTTGTAACGTTTACCGTTGACAAAGATTGAATCGTCTGTTTCGATTTCCAACGGTGAATCACCGATCATCCATTTTCCGCTTTCATGTCTTACACCGTACGTATAATCCATCAAACGATCACGTTCAGCCGACACGATCATACGCATGTGCTTATTCGCTAACGATTCACTGTCGTATTTGTCCTGAAAATATCTACGTGCTTCTCGCCTCCCTTCCGGCGTGTCTAACATTTTTTCGATGTTGAGACTAGGATCGTCCTCGTCGTCCTCGTCCGATGTTTCACCTATCACAGAAGTTTTCAGGAAACGTGGTGTCAACTGCTGTTGCGGTGACGGACGGAGCGGTGTTCCTACGTCGATATTACTACTACTTGAACCCATCAGATCCTCCTCCTCCTCCTTCTCCCCGCCTTTCATCTTTTTCGCACTCGTAGGCATTTCACTTCTTGTTGTTTTACGTTGTTTTGAACCAACACTTGCGAAATAGTTTGTAACGGTTCGAGAATCGGTTTGTAACTTTTGATTAACGTTTCTTCCTCTTCACGGATCCCATGTTTTAACGCACGGTATTTCTTACGTATCTCATCGCTGATCGTGTCGATATCACGGGCTAGTTGTTTTTTCTTTTTGTCCATCTTGATAAACGGCAGTACACCGACTAACGTCGGTCACTCGAGACATCTGTATTTACCTGAACGATCGACGACTGTTTTAGTTAATGGTGAACAGCTGTTAAGTGCATTTATGCGAACAGTCTACAACTGTTTTTCCGAGACATGTGTATTTATCCGAACGGTCGACGACTGTTTTAGTTAACAGTGAACAGCTGTTAAGTGCATTTATGCGAACAGTCTACAACTGTTTTTTATTTTACCCAAACGCTCAAAGACTGAGTTAGTTAACAGTGAACAGCTGTTACGTGCATTCATGCGGACAGTCTACGAGTGTTTTTTTTATTTTTCTGAGACACTTATATTTACCTGAACGCTTGACGAATGTTTTAGTTAACGGTGAACAGTTGTTACGTGCGAACAGTCCACAACTGTTTTTATTATTTTTTTTATTATTTTCTAATCGTTAGGCGCGATTACTATGAAACAGTCAAAACCGGCTCTGTACCTGCCGGCGTCGATAGAAGATCCTTATCCACGACGAGGAAGCCGTAACAATCTTTCAACGCTTCAGCGCACATGTTCTTAAACGTGTCATATTTCATGTCCGTGTTGACGTGATCGTTGTACGCATGCTTCAAGTTGAGATCGTCCTGTTTGAACAATATTATTAGATTGGCATTGTCACGAACCAACTGTTTTGGCACTTGACTGTACGTCTGACAAAGGTAAAACGCGTCCACACCACTGTGTCGTCCCATAGAGAAATACTTGCGTATGTTGTGTTATCTTTCACAAGACACATCATCGAACACCATAATAGAATCGGGATCGTTATCGTTTTATGTGTGATAACTCGTCGTTCCGTGCATATCTGTCAATACCGAACTTGTAACGTGTACAGTAGGTGCCGCAAAATCGTCTTTTCTTCACAAAATACACGGAACATAAGTTGGACCGTATCGCGCTTCGTAAAGCTTTTGTTATTGTGAAATGTTTCCCATCATCGTATCGATAGACGTCCACCGTGTCGATGATCTGCGATGTGAGTGATACGCTATTAGTCATGATCGTGATATTTATAGTGTACGCGTATATGCATATTGTTTGAGGAATTTTTTTATTTATAATTTTTTTTATCATGGGTATCTTCACTCACACTTTTGGAGTGACTACTGTCGTTCAGTAGTAGTAGTAGTAGTAGTAGTAGTAATAACACCTAGTACTACCCAAACGGGTATGTTTGTACAGGAGTTTATGTCGGCTCTGAAAAGAGCCGTTTTTGCATGCGTCGACTTCTACAAGTGTTCACGAACGAAATCGCATGTGGGCATTGACGCTTTATGGACTTGGACGGGATCATCACCCACTGCCCAATCCATAATTCGTATTTTACACTTGCAGCATCTTACAACATCACCATCGCCTTCGTAAATAAACCCGGCTTTGGCTAGGTCAAAACATTTTACGTTCGCATTCGGAAATTTATGAACGTAAAATTTAACGTTACCGGTGGAACTACATCTGCCCGGCTACAGGTTCTGCGAACCCGGAACGAAACTAGAGGAGAGATTGGCTCGCGGTGATCGAGGAATCAACGAGTTGGACGAAGCCTGTCGTGAACACGATATCGCTTACGTTAAGTACAAGGACAACGAACAAAGACGCGTAGCGGATCGTGTGCTAGCCGACAAGCCGTGGGATCGAGTGAAAGCTTTGAATTCGGGCATCAGCGAAACAGCGTACTCGGCGGTCGTAGCGGCAGCGATGAAGGAGAAATCGGTGTTAGGCAGCGGACTATGCTGCAGTGGTGGTGTGCATAAACGTCGTCCTCGCACTGGTCGTCGCAAGTCGGTTCGAGGCACGATAATCAGGAGGAAGAGGAAGACGACGGGGACAGGACATAGAAGACGGACCGACAGCGGTGGTAAAACGTTTCCTGGACTCTACCTTCGCCCGTACCGAAAAAACTAATCAAAATACCCGTGCGCCCGTTGACTGATCGAGATCTGTATGAGTTCACGAAACGATTGCGTGTACCTTATTTAGAGGCGTGTACATTCGCGACGCACTTCCTCGTACATCACCGTGGGAGAACGAAAGCGCGATCGAGAATCTGGACGACTCTAACGGACCAGGCACGCATTGGGTATGCTACAAGAAGCGAGATGACAGAGTCATGTACTTTGATGGATTCGGCAATCTGCGACCTCCTGTCGAGCTAATACGGTACTTTGGATCGAACGTGACCGACGTTCGTTACAATTACGCGTGGAAGCAGCCGCCGGACACAGTCGTCTGCAGACATTTATATTTGGAGTTTTTGACATCGAACGATCAGTAAACGACAAGATGTCTTCGCTTACGGTCACTGTCACAGGTACGGGTCCGAGCGCACTGGTTTGTGACTTTTTTCCACCGCTTGAACTGACAGACGGTGAATGGTACGCGGGACTACTGGATTTTACCACGTACAACTCTATACCGAACGTGGAAAGCGGAAGAAACAACGTCTTTCCCGTACTAAAAGGACCACGTAAAACGTTAGAACTTGTCAAAATACCGACTGGTGTGTACGAAAATCAGCGATATTGAAACTTACCAGAAAAGAGAATTATTAGACCCAAAATTTACTCTACGACCCAAAAACAACACTCTAAAATGTGAACTTCGAGTGTTGTGTCATTTTTATAAGTGAATTGACGTTCAATTATGCAGTGCATATCCATATCATATGTGTTTCTTACAACAATAAATGTACACGACACTACACTTTTTTTACGTTCGTGCGATAGAACTTACTATATATATATATTGTGTCTGTACCTTATTGTATAATTTTTGTTTGTTTACATTATATATGTAAATTTTTTATTGCTTAATTGTTTATTTTCAACTATCCTTTTTCTATGCATGATGCGTGTTTTACAAGTGAAGTGTCAATCAGAATATTATATATATAGTAATACTTATCTTCTATGCACAAAAATGCGTGATATTCAATTTTTACAACTGAATTGATTTTTAATTTTGCACCGAAGGACCGACTCATCGAGAGTTTCACAGTGATGATGTGCACATTTTTAATTTTTACAATATATACTTACCACAAAGGCACACATTTGAATTTACAGTTCACGAGTTGGCAACAATTCAATACACCTCACTCACTCTCTTCACATCGACGATATCCGGACGACGGTGGCGGTGGCGGCGTACATATCTAAACGCGTACACTATAACACATGCACGAGTTGACAATATGGACGACGCTAAACCAGCACAAATGCACAAGTTGGCAACGTCGCGCTTTTCCAACATGACCACCCTTCCGGAAAACACCATACATATCTATACCCCTACACTATAACACACGCACGAGTTGACAACATGGACGACGCTAAACCAGCACACATGCACAACCCGACAACCTCGCCACTTTTCCAACATGGTCGAACACCAACAATCATCTCCCACCCGACAACATGGTAAACTTACCACAAAGACACACATTCAAATTTACAGTTCACGAGTTGGCAACAATGCAATTCACCTCACTCAGTCTCTTCACATCGACGATATCCGGACGGTGGCGGCGTACATATCTAAACCCATACACGATAACACATGCACGAGTTGTCAACGTGGCCGACGCTAAACCAGCATACATGCACAAGTTGGCAACGTCGACGCTTTTCCAATATGGCCGCCGACCCGGAAAAACCCCTTACATATCTAAACCCGTACACTATAACACATGCATGAGTCGGCAACGTGGCCGACCCTTAACCAGCACACTCTTACACAACCCGACAACCTCGCGCTTTTCCAACATGGTCGGCCACACCAATCATCTCCCACCCCCGACAACATGGCCGACGCCGACAACAAGGACGCAGGCCCCACCACTCCAGACCGCGATCAAGCCACGACCAGGCCGTGGTCAGGCCCCCGCCGGACGGCGAACCGCGATCTCGCATACCTCAGTGTTTGAACAGTACGCGTTGAGGACGGACGCATGGAGCTGTTAACTCCGTACGAGTACAGGCGTTGCAGTGACTTAAAGCACACAGTACTGTACCCTATAGACATTTTTGTATACGACGTTTTGACACAGAAATTTCTTGCTGTGATCCGTGACGAGCAGGTAAGGTACAAAGTAAACGTTCCGAAAAAATTCTTTACGAACGTTTCACGACATACAAAGTGTCTGTTCCGCAAGACGGACGGATGGGCACCGTTCCTAGTGACACCGAACACGTTGTTTGTAACGATAAAAGGATGACCAACGACAAGCTAGCAGTCATACTTGACAATCACTGTTTCATCGACAACGATGGTAACGAACTCGTTAAGGAACTAGCCGTTATGGACGTCACCGCATTTGCCAGCAGGCATTGGATATTTGCACCTCAAGTGGACACGATCGTTTCGAATCACAAACACGTGAGGACAAACCGATGGTTAACGGACTATTATCATGGTCTAGAGTAGACGAACGGGGACACACCGTACGAACATCTTGTGTCGATATTAGTAAAATATACGTTTCCTTTTAACTATGTGTTCGTAAAAGGATTGCAAAAAAAAAAGATTTCTGGAGAAGCGTATCGTACATTAAAATATTATAAATTTAGAAGATTTCGGTTGTCCCAAACTCGAACAATTATATTCAATACATGGAACAGCCTGTCTCACGCACCACTTACTTCCGGAAATATGCACAAATCATAGAGTACACGCTTTACGCGAGTGGGTTATATCGGATTTTAGAAAAGGATTTTTTCAAACTGATGGTCAACGCCGTCTATGGCAAATCGCTGGAGAACGTGAGGAAGCGAATAGACTTCCAACTAGTCTCTAACGAACGACGGCTGCAGAAACTTGTTTCCAATCCACGGGTAAAGCGTATGATCCGCTACACCGATGACTTGGTCGGACTGACCTTACGAAACAGAACGATATTCCTTTCCCGTCCGGTGTACGTCGGCTTCACAGTACTCGATGTCAGTAAATTGATAATGTACGATTTTCATTATCGGTACGCTGTCGCCAAGTACGGTCGACGATTGACATTACTAATGACTGACACGGACAGTTTGCTTTACAGCATACAGACTGACGACGTGTACGCGGATATGAAAGAGGACCTCCACCTTTTCGACACGTCGGACTATCCCGCGGATCATCCTTGTCATTGCGACGACAACAAAAAAGTCGTGGGGAAGTTCAAGGATGAGACCAATGGGAAACCCATCAGGGAATTTGTCGGACTCAGAGCAAAATGTTACTCGCTCCTGTTGTCCGACTGCACCGACAAAAAGGTGGCGAAAGGTGTACCAAGGACAGCAATAAAAAAAAAGTTACGTCATCGATTGTACAGCGAGTGTCTTTTCGACAGTCGTACGGTTTTCATCTCTGCCGAGTGTATACGAAGCGATCGTCATAAGCTGTACACGCAACGTGTAACAAAACTTTCCCTATCACCTTATGACGATAAGAGGTATGTACTGGACGACGGCGTAACTACACTCGCGTACGGACACTTCAGAACGCGTAAACGTGCGCTATCCGACGTCACTGCTGGTCCTAACGCGAAGAGACAGAGTTACACGGACCAATAACTAACGGTAAGAATAAACTATTATTTCATGTATAAAAAGTACTAAATTCAATAGAGCATCACTGAGTGGGGGGGGAGGTAGGCGACTAGACGGCAACAGTTAATTTGTGATACAGGATGTAATCGACTCCCGCTAAGACATTCACACGCTATGTATAAGTCCAGTTATTTTTTATTCACTTACATCAAGATGCTGACTGCCCATATGTTATCGTTGCGTGTGAACGTTGTGATGGTGGGGGGGTCTTATTCATGTGTACATAAATTTGTTTAACCTTGTGAAACAGGACGCAAGTCGTGGGTGATGTATTCGACGAGAGCTTTGCGAGGGAGGGGGAATATGCGTTTAATTTTACACAAGATGTTGTCTGACCTCGCAGAGTGTGTGAGGGTGGAGGGACTCTGTCTTTAGCAGACTTCCGTCGAGCATATGCATATAAATATGTCTTTCGTTGTGTCGATTCAGTTTGTTTTACAACTTGCATGTAAGTACTTACGTTGATGTTCAGCATTACACACACACACACACACACACACACACACACACACACACTTCATTATGTTCTTTACCTAATTATGTTACAACTTTCATTACGTTTACAGAATGAACAACAAAGTGAATAAACGTCTGTCAGAGGAGCAACGACGAGTACAACGGTAAATACAATATTTTTTCTTTATTTAATGTGTACAAACAGAATATTCCATTCGACTAACTTACTGTTTTTTTATAGTTAGCAACGGTTACGTCGTGCTCTGTTGTGGAGCACATCTCCTCAACCCGGCTCGAGTCGGTAAGTCCGTTTTCATTAACAACCTCTTGTAGTAATGCGTTTACGTCTGTTTTCAAATTTGTACTTTTTTTCCAGCGATGTCGATCATACCGACGACGATGACAACAACGAAGACGACGACGACGACGACGTCGAAACCCTCAGCGGGTTCGTGGGAGATGAGGATGAATTGGGATACAATATCGATTTCCTCGAAGCAGAAGATGATGATGATGATGATGAGGAGGAGGAGGAGGAGGAGGAGGAATATACACCCTCATCGTCATCGTCGATTTCCATCTTCGAGGACAGTATGTAAGTCCCCCTTCTTATGTGTACATATTTTTCTTTTTCCACGTCTGTATACGTTCTTTATGTCTTTTTTTTGTCCTCAGTGACATTCAACCCTGCCTACGTCCTCTGCAGCCGCAGCCACAACCACAGTTGATACGCCCTCTGCCGCAGCATCCTCAGACTCAACCGCAAACTCAGCCACAGCCTCAACCGCAACAACCGCAGCCTCAACCTCAACCACAGCCTCAGCCGCAACAGATGCACCTTCTGCCGCAGCAGCAACAACGAGATCCCCGTTTGAGACCCCGGGGGATGACGTCACTTCCGCGTTAGAAATCTCATAATACCCCTACTCATGCTTGTCCACCGCAGACTTGTTCGAGTGCCTCAAGCGACCACAGCGACTGTGGTCCAAACAAAAACAGTGCACGACGGCCCAACAACCCGGCCAATAATGTTTCCATCTTTGTGCGATGATCAGCGTTGAAGAGCGCATCCTTGTCCACCGCAGACTTGTTCGAGTGCCTCAAGCGACCACAGCGGCTGTGGTCCAAACACAAACAGTGCACGACAGCCCAACAACCCGGCCAATAATGTTTCCATCTTTGTGCGATGATCAGCGTTGAAGAGTGCATGCTTGTCCACCGCAGACATATCCGAGTGCCTCAAGCTACAACAGCGGCTGTGGTCCAAACACAAACAGTGCACGACAGCCCAACAACCCGGCCAATAATGTTTCCATCTTTGTGCGATGATCAGCGTTGCTGAGTGCATGCTTGTCCACCGCAGACTTGTTCGAGTGCCTCAAGCGACCACAGCGGCTGTGGTCCAAACACAAACAGTGCACGACAGCCCAACAACCCGGCCAATAATGTTTCCATCTTTGTGCGATGATCAGCGTTGCTGAGTGCATGCTTGTCCACCGCAGATTTGTTCGAGTGCCTCAAGCGACCACAGCGGCTGTGGTCCAAACACAAACAGTGCACGACAGCCCAACAACCCGGCCAATAATGTTTCCATCTTTGTGCGATGATCAGCGTTGAAGAGTGCATGCTTGTCCACCGCAGACTTGTTCGAGTGCCTCAAGCGACCACAGCGGCTGTGGTCCAAACACAAACAGTGCACGACAGCCCAACAACCCGGCCAATAATGTTTCCATCTTTGTGCGATGATCAGCGTTGAAGAGTGCATGCTTGTCCACCGCAGACTTGTTCGAGTGCCTCAAGCGACCACAGCGGCTGTGGTCCAAACACAAACAGTGCACAACGGCCCAACAACCCGGCCAATAATGTTTCCATCTTTGTGCGATGATCAGCGTTGCTGAGTGCATGCTTGTCCACCGCAGACTTGTCCGAGTGCCTCAAGCGACCACAGCGGCTGTGGTCCAAACACAAACAGTGCACGACAGCCCAACAACCCGGCCAATAATGTTTCCATCTTTGTGCGATGATCAGCGTTGCTGAGTGCATGCTTGTCCACCGCAGACTTGTCCGAGTGCCTCAAGCGACCACAGCGGCTGTGGTCCAAACACAAACAGTGCACGACGGCCCAACAACCCGGCCAATAATGTTTCCATCTTTGTGCGATGATCAGCGTTGAAGAGTGCATCCTTGTCCACCGCAGACTTGTCCGAGTGCCTCAAGCGACCACAGCGGCTGTGGTCCAAACACAAACAGTGCACGACGGCCCAACAACCCGGCCAATAATGTTTCCATCTTTGTGCGATGATCAGCGTTGCAGAATGCATCCTTGTCCACCGCAGACTTGTTCGAGTGCCTCAAGCGACCACAGCGGCTGTGGTCCAAACACAAACAGTGCACGACGGCCCAACAACCCGGCCAATAATGTTTCCATCTTTGTGCGATGATCAGCGTTGAAGAGTGCATGCTTGTCCACCGCAGACTTGTCCGAGTGCCTCAAGCGACCACAGCGGCTGTGGTCCAAACACAAACAGTGCACGACAGCCCAACAACCCGGCCAATAATGTTTCCATCTTTGTGCGATGATCAGCGTTGCTGAGTGCATGCTTGTCCACCGCAGACTTGTCCGAGTGCCTCAAGCGACAACAGCGGCTGTGGTCCAAACACAAACAGTGCACGACAGCCCAACAACCCGGCCAATAATGTTTCCATCTTTGTGCGATGATCAGCGTTGAAGAGTGCATGCTTGTCCACCGCAGACTTGTCCGAGTGCCTCAAGCGACCACAGCGGCTGTGGTCCAAACACAAACAGTGCACGACAGCCCAACAACCCGGCCAATAATGTTTCCATCTTTGTGCGATGATCAGCGTTGCAGAGTGCATGCTTGTCCACCGCAGACTTGTCCGAGTGCCTCAAGCGACCACAGCGGCTGTGGTCCAAACACAAACAGTGCACGACGGCCCAACAACCCGGCCAATAATGTTTCCATCTTGGTTGACGCCGGCCGTGGGAGGCTTAGAAACTCTGTCATCATCATATGTTGTCTATCCAAAGGCAGGTCTTACACGGCGTGTTCCCTCCATGCTTTCCTATCCTGGACTGGTCTCTACATTTTCTGATATCGAATCTGTATAGTGTTACGTAATTAAGAACATTCTAGAACAACGGAGTGTGTCGTTCTTTACGTTTCCCGGTTAACCCAACTGTAATGTGTCTGTGCGTACATGAGATGAAAGACAATTCGTGACACTTATCATGCGTCAAAAATCGAGGCTGTTCCAGACCGCACCGGTCCGCGCACATTGTATTCAATGCCAGACACGGTTTTTAGTGGATTCTAGAGCGTCTGTAATACGCAGTTTGCTCGACACGTCATCCAGAGAGTGACTGATTATTCTGCTTAGTGATACTAAGCGCCGTACTCATATAACTAAACAGCCTAATTATTTATATTCTCTCGTAGGCTTCCGCGGCCGCTGTCCATTGTGTTTTTGAAGTCTTTTTCTGCGTCAAAAATGTCTTGTATGACTGCAGAAACTAAAGGGTACCAAGTAGTTCTGAGCATGACTACTTCTCTGTTGACATTAACCTTGTGTTTATTCATTTCTGTTGCATCTAGGACCATTCTGTCATAATAGCCATTACACGACCTTGTAATAGATGCGGCTTCGAAGTTTACCATGTGATTAGATATGGCTGAATGCTCAGCAATTGTCGACTTTTCGTATGTCTGGCATGTTCTTGGACTCTTTTCGGAAATCAGGCGGCCCGTCTGGCTAATGTAGACCTTTCCGCAGCTGCATGGAATTTTTAATTATTTGTTTCAACTTATACGACTAATCATTTAACATCACGCTACTTAAAATTTTGACATTTCCTTTCTTTATGGTTCTGGCTGCGGAAGGGACTGATCCTTGCTCTATAGCCTACATAAGACTTCCATAAGCGTACACTATAAGGGTGAGAAAGTCAGCTGACAGTTGATATTAACCCGGGAAGTGTAACACGGTAAGTGGGTCGCCGCGTAACGTTTATTTCCTGTAACGGCAGTTAACAACTGATTTGGCGGTGATCTTTAAATGTCACAGCCATTACACACGCTTTACTGCGCGGACTTTCAGTGCACTCTCCGCTGCTCACATATCGTTTCCGCACTGAGTAACTGACGTTTACAAGGCGTCTCGTCTCGTCTCTCTCACTCACAGTCTCTCTCTCCTTCACCATCACTCATTCTCACTCTCTCTTCCTCTCAATTTTCTCTCCCTTTCTCTATCTGTATCTCACACTCTCTCTTTCCAGATAGACAGATACATAGATAAAGATATCTACGTGCATTTACCAATCTATGTAACAGTTTCTACGTGTCTCTCTCTCTCTCTCTCTCTCTCTCTCTCTCTCTCTCTCTCTCTCTCTCTCTCTCTCTCTCTCTCTCTCTCTCTCTCTCTCTCTCTCTCTCTCTACGTAGATAGATAGATAACGATATCTGTGTGCAACTGTCTATCTGTCTATTTGTCTGTCTGTCTATCCGTCTGTCTCTGTCTCTCTCTGTAGGCAGGCAAATAAGTAGAGATATCTATGTGTATCTATCTATCTATTAGTTTCTATTTCTGTCTGTCTATCTGTCTCTGTCTCATTCTCTCTCTCCAGTTAGGTAGGTAGATAGATATTCAAGATACATAATACAGGATACAGGTAAAGCTGAGAAATAATATAATAAAATGTTTCGGTTAGAGCTTCAATATTCAGGAACGAACAGAAGAGGAGATTACAGACCTTTGACGTGTGGCTATCGATAAGAATTGAACGGATTTCCTGGAAGGGTATAGTGACAAATGAGGTGCTTTGAAGACTAAGAGAGAAAAGGGATATCATCAAGGGCAAGAAGAGAATGTGTTTGCTACACAATATGCGGCGAACACAAGGTAATGTGATGGTAGAAACACTGGGGGAGGAGCTGGTAATTGGAAAGGAAAATAGAGGACGGAGGAGAGACCAGATGGTAGATGGTATACGGATGCGATATCTTCGGAAAATAAGGCCCTCAGACGAGTGCACGTAAACTCATACAAATGTAGTAATCACGTAGAAATAAACAATGAAGGAGTTCTGACTTCCCAAGTTTATCCTACAGTATAAACCTCTAGGCGGATGTATAGAAGAGATGACTGGAGGTTGGAAGGCGGTACATGTCAGCGGCCTGTAGATTGTGTGCCGAAGTGTTCGGCATAATTTAAAAATCGCGCCAAGGCTAACCGAGGCAGTGGTTGTCGGCGCCAATGACGTTTGATAGGTGAGCGGCGATTCAATAATGCAGGCTGCCGGTCAGCTGATAAACAGTCCGTTGCAAGTTAAACCGAGGCCTAGTGGCAAAATGAAAAACGAGAGTCTGTCTCATTTCCAATTTCGCTTTCCTCGGTACTGGTGTCTGACGGCCTTGGAACGAATTTCTTCCACCGCTACATTCTTTCTATATTATGTGTCGCTGATCGAAGGTGTCTCAGGTAAAAATCATTACTTATTCTTTTCATTTGATTAAGACTTATGTGTTAAATAAATAAATGAGATTTGTGGGGGTTATTTATTAATTGTGTGAGAACAAGTACATGTGTGTGTGTGTGTGCATTCAGCAGGCTACTTCCGGTATGCATATATGTAGGTTGGCACGTGGTGATTTTGCACCCGACTATTTTAGAACTCAAATGTAAAAGTAATACAAAATAAGTAACACAAAAGTGAAAGTGGTTGTAATGGCAAGTTGAGTTGAGATTTTTGGAGATATTTTTTTTGGGAAATACAAACGTGAACATTTAGTTTCTCTAATTGCATGAAACCAGGTTGCTGGTGTACAATATTGGGGGTGTGTAAAATCGTGACAGTGTGTGTGTGGTGATCATGACAGTGCGGCTGAAATGGTGACCTGACCATCTATCACCATCGGCAGGGACGTCGACCGAGAGCTCCTCAACGCCGTCGGACACACACATACACACACAAGCTCCAGGAGATTAGGAGGACAGTCGCCCTAAGGAAAGTGAACTACAGTTTCCAGCTCACCAACAACCTTGCTAGTCATCATCATCACAGGCGGTAACATCAACCAGTGTTAAAATACAAGTGGGAAATTTCCGATTATACAGTTTCAACAATTACTACACTTTTGGTGCTCGAAGCAAACATGGACATGCTTATTCAATATATGGACTATATTTTCAATTTATAATTGCCAGAATTGTGTGAGAACAAGCCTAATCAATGCATAATTTTGTTTCACTTAGCCTGTGTTAAAAAGGGCATTCACTTTTATGTTCTCTGCTTATTTACAGTGTTAGCATTACTTTCATTTCTGTTATAACAGCACATTGAATATATATACATATATTTTCTAGAAAATGAAAAACGATGAATGTTAAAGGCATTAAGCAATGAAACAGATCCACTTGTTAGAACTTGCCCTGTAATAATATATATATTGTATTATATATATTGTATTGTATATATATTGCCCTGTTGATTTGTATTGTTAACTGTATGGGAGCCTGTGTTTGTCAGGCGGTTGATTAATTTTCTTAATTACATTCATGAGTTTTAGTAGAAAAGTTTTGATATAATCAGTTTTTTTCCTCTTCTTTTAATGATCTGATATTTTGTCCGAACATGTCCACTCATTACTGACTATCATGTATTACTATATTAATTAAGAGTATCCACTCGTGATGCTGGGCATTGAATCTTATGGTTGCTGGTGGTGATTACCATACATGTGCAGTCAATATATATATATGTATATATATTTATGTTTTAACGTAAAAATATAACAAAAGATAACTGCAAGAATTATTCCTGTACAATCATTATTACAGCTTGCATTCTTAATGTATTACATGCTTATATACATATATATTACAAGAATCATTGTCATAAACGTAATTTAAACTGATAATTATAAAACACTAATAAAAGGGATTGTTACTGTTGAAGCAAGCGTATTATTGCAAGTCCTGTCACTATGGGCTCCAGCCATTTTATGCTTCCGTCTAGACCATGTGTCTAGTTTTAAATATTGAATGTAACGGCAGTAGCGGTTATAATTGTACTGGAAATGATGGTGGTGTGATTATTATTGCTTATTTTGTCCACTCAACTTATTTTCTCCATCCAATAATCTAACCATTTAACATACATGACAGGTAAACACAATATAGCGACCTCTGTCGCAATAATCTTGATCTATAATGGAGACAGCATTTTCGTTCAACGATGACAGAAGCTGCGTAGTGATCAGTGCTCATGGACATGGAAACTGGAATTTACTTGCAACTGTGGATAAACGTGTGGTCAGGCATACGGCAGAAGTCAGGGCCGGATCAGAAGTGAGTGGTGCCCTATGCTGCCATCAGACTGGTGTTCGCTTCCCGATTCAAAATTCAACCTTTTATCCAATATTTACACTAATAAATGACATACACAATTTCGAAAGTCAACAATTCTTTTATTAAACTATTAAACAACAAATATTTAGCTAAATAGTGATTACAATGAGCATAGCAGTAGGGCTACTTACGCTTAGAAATCCTTGTGCTGTGTCTTGTTTTATTTCTAAGATTTCTATGAATTGTACCACAAATATTCCTAAATTTATTTACCTTAACTTTGTCAAATTTTGTTGCTTCCCTACTATATACACTTTTTCCTCGAACGAGGCCTTTCGGTTTCGCAACCATTATCAAGTTCTTCCTACAACAACATTAAAATACCTACTTCCCTTATATATATACTAACCCTCCCACGCATCACCGGTTACATTCAACCAATAAGAGGCAGTACTTACCGCCCAGTCCTTGTTACATCTATATTGTGTTTTTCAAAGCACTTGATTATGTTCCTCGTTTGAAATCCCAGATACGTTATTGATCCTATATATTTCTTTTCTTTTTTCTCTTCTTGTCTACTATTTCCTTCTATTCTTTTTACAATTTTCTCTACTATCCCGGGTTTATAATTATTATTTTTCGCTATTACTTCTATTCTTTTTAACTCTTTTGTTTTACATGAATCATCGTCTAAGTACTTTATTGCTCTATAAAAAAATGAGTTTAGTGCAGCCATCTTGTGACTTACGGGATGGTATGATTCCTGAGGTATAATTAAGTCTCTATACGTTTCTTTTCTAAATACATCAAATTTAAAAACACCACACTCTATCTTTATATTTAGATCTAGGTAATTTTTTGTACTCCACCTATTTCCTCTTTGAACTTAATTTTATTTTCAATTTGATTAATTTCATTCGTTAGTTCTGCGAATTCTTTATTTGTTCCCTCCCACACCACCAATGTCGGAATGATAACAGAAGAACAACCACACCACCAGAAGAACTTGATAATGGTTGCGAAACCGAAAGGCCTCGTTCGAGGAAAAAGTGTATATAGCAGGGAAGCAACAAAATTTGACAAAGTTGTGATGAAGACTGCTAACAGAGAAAATAACTGATTATTTATCTTCTCTCTTATATCATATTCATATTCATAGCTTACTGTACAGCCGAGATATTTGAAATGGCTCACTTGTTCTAAAGTGATGTTGTTTATAACTATCTTAGTCTCCACTGGATATTTACATAACGATCTCTGACGCAATAATCTTGATCTACAATGAAGACGGCATTTCCGTTCACAGCTGACTGGATATACAACGATGACAGGAGCTGTCCCAGTTCTGTCCTCTGCCATTTCAATTACAGTCTCGCATTGATATGCAACACGCTCTCCTGCTACATTTGCATACACAATTAAATACGTTACGCTGCGGTGTTTATTCTCGGGTTTCTTCTGGTTAGAATACCGGAGCTGATCCCATTTTGCACTGACCGCGTAGTGATCAGTGCACGTGGACATGGAAACTGGGGTTTACTTACAACTGTGTTCGTTATGTGAGAATATTTAAAAAGTAATTTTGATACAAAAGTTAATAGGGGAAAGATTTAAGTACAATACAGTCTCCCTAATCGGGCAGAAATCAGACCAGAGTAGTGCCGGATCAGTGGATACGCCGGATTAGTGGATGGTTATTAGAAAAAGCCGCATTTAATTGACAAAAAGTAATTGAGAATAGGTTAGATACCTGATTACATTTTCCTTCATGCAAATTTCCTTTGATCGTTAGGCACGACGCGTTTCGGGCTCACAGTCCCATCTTCAGGAGAAAATCACTCGAGGCGAGCTAGTCAGTACATAACAATTAACACGCACATAAAAACACTGAATTCATTACATACTCATATCGCGCGAAAACACGATGCGCATCGTCGAGAAAATAAAAGCGTACACAGAGTCCTCTTTTATTTTCTCGACGATGCGCATCGTGTTGGTCGATGATCGCAACTTGGAGATCACACACAATGAATAATAGACAAAACGTAGCGTATAGTGTACATAATGGTAAAACATTAGAATAATTACACCTGATTAAAACATCAAGTTAAAAATATAGTCAATTTTTCTTCTATATTTTATTAAAATTATACAAATTAGTTTTATGATTATAATTTAGTCAATGTAAGAAAAATGAAATTCGTAGAGTAATGTACAGCATTATTCCACTGATATGATAAAGCTGTCAATTTTCTTCTCTTTCTTGGCTTGAAACGACGCTTTCTACGCTTTTTCTTGCAGTTTTTTCAACACGAGAATTTTACAAGCAGACACACCATGTTCTTCTGGTTACTTAATAGAAGTTGGAAGGCGTCCACTGCCATATCATGGCCTACTGTATGAACAGCTGTCGCTACTTCTCCCTCTCCTTCTTCCTTCTCCTCCTCTTCACAGGTCATCACATCGACTATTTCATCGTTTGTCATGAACTGTTTTTTTCATCTTCATCAACCGCCAGTCACTTGTTTACATCGTCCGCTGTCAAATCATCTGTTCTCAGATATTGTTTCTCGCAACTCGTGCAGTTGAGCATGTGACGACATTTTGCACTCACGATCTTAAATTAATTAAACACGGCAAATAATTACACCAAGCAAAAACAACTGCAATCAAACGGCACTGTACACAGCGAGGGACTGATGATCGACTTGTTTCCCCTGTCCACGCTCGCCAGCACCCGCCTGGGACTACGCCGGACTACTAGAGGGGCCGGATTACCGCAGTGCCGGATTACAGAGGAGGGTGTACTGTAATGCTAATAGAATACTGGAAGGCTCTAAAACTAGTGATAAGAGATAGGGATAAATAGAGATAAGAAAGGGATAAGGGAGCGTGCAAAAGGGATAAGAAAGAAAGAGAGACCTTTGAAACGTGGTGTTGGAGGATGGTCCAAGGAGTCTCGTAGAAGAAGGAGTAAGCAATATTAAGATTTTTAAATTGATAAATGAAAAGCTGAAGATAACTGGTAAATTAGCAAACACATGGTTAGGAAGAAACGCCTATGTTTGGGGGGGGGGGAACTTAGTTGGACAAAACGGCTACAAGACTACGACAATGTAAGTCTACGTTAATTTAAGAATTGCTGTGGGGGAGACGAATCAGAAAGGAAGTAGACCAAACTATTTTTCTCAGTACAATAATTTTTAATTTTTTTTTATAGTTCTATTTGTAAATATAAATTTTGTACAGTAACACAAAAGGCGTAAAGTTATAAGACATGATAGTAATTTTATAATTATTTTGAAGTTAATTTCTTGATTACAAAATTTTCAAGTTAGCTAGTATATTGTTACGTAATACGAAACGTTCTACAAGTATCTCGGCTATCCCAGCAGAGCCCAGCTGTAATGTGTGTGTGTGTGTGTGTGTGTGTGTGCGTGCGTATTGCTGCTACTTTGAGATAAAAGACAATTACGCGACAATTATCATGCGTCAACAATCGAGGTTATTCCAGACCGTACCGGTTAGCGCACTGTGTTCAAGGACACTGTTTGTAGTGGATTCGAGAGCGCCTGTTTGTTTAACACGTCATCCAAAGTGACAGATTATTCTGAAATCTCAGCAGGGTATAATTATAAGCATTCAGCGACGCTTAGTTTCAGTTTACATCGGCGATTACTCAGTGCGTTCAAGTGGCGATTAATTCAAGTGAGGTTCAAAGTACTTTGGTAAAGTGTTATGGTTTTACAATATTGTGCGTGACTCTATTAGTTGACATTATTATTGCGTGTGGACAATTTGTACTTTAATTGTTGTAAGAGACTATCATGTTGATTACAAATTATTAATTGTGATTAATTAAAACTGGTGATTAGTGACTTAATTGGTGACTTTATTTTGTTTCCCACTGTACCATACGACGACGATAAGAGAGACCGTCGTAACAATAGTCTCCATAAGAACAATGCACTTCCCTATCTCGCCCATAGTCCCATGTGCCCATAGTCATTGCACAAGGTGTAGGCTTAATTAGGGCTACCATATTTTTCACATCCAAAACGAGAACACCTTGGTAAAATTGTGATGTTAAACAAGGACATCGAGGGCACATTGTTAAAATTCTTGGTGTTGATCGAGGAGAAATTATCTGTTATGTTCTAAGGACACCCCAATGTTTTCTCATTTCACAGTTCATTTGTAATTATAAGAGATTAATTATAAATTTTTCAGTAATATATAATCATAAAATATTAAGTGATAAATTGAATTACAGTTTACATTCAGCGCAATTCATTAATTAACTTAGGCCTAGTTAATTCGCTTGACTGGAAGGTCTTGCACTAAATAGGCCTATTTTGTATTTCTCTTTCCGTGTAGCTATATTAATAATATTATCATTGTTTTCCTTTTTGTATCGGCCATCTGAGAACCACATGCCAATTTCAATTCTTTATTCCTTCTTTTTATTCCTTCTTCTTTACTTTTCTCTTCTTTCCCCACAAATATTTGTAGATCTGTTTTCTTAACCTATTGTCGTCCATTCTATATAGGCCTACATGTCCAAAAAATACTAGTCTTCTTTTTCCTGCTATTTATGTTATATTTTCTACACTTTGATATATTTCATCATTACTTCTTAATGAAGAAATTTGTGTTAGTGGTTGAAATCACAATCAGAATGATCACAGTTGCACACCACTATATAAAAATTATCCCGATAAAAATTATCGGGATAATTTTTATATAGTGGTGTGCAACTGTGATCATTCTGATCATTACTTCTTAGTTTCCAACCTTCTGAAGTTTTTTGTGAGCCTAATATTTTTATAATAATTTGTCTTTCTAATATTTCTAGTTTGTCTAAATTATAATTCAATGCTAGACATTCACTTGCATATATTCTGGCCTCACTACTGTACTGTAATGCCTTATTTTTGCGTTTTTAGATATGCACTTTTTATTGTAAATACCTTTAGTTATACCATATGCACTTTTAGTTTTATGAATCTTTTCTTCTATAGCAGATTCTTCTAAACCATTCTCTTGAATTATTTTCCCTAGATACTTAAATTTTCTTACCCTCTCTATTCGACCAGTATCTGTTAGCAGGAATTTTGGCACATTTTTAATGTTCGTAAGAAATTTGGGTTTTTCTGGAGAAATTCTTAAGCCTGTTCTACAGGCTATGTCCTCTAAAAAATTAAAAAATTATTATTATTAATAATAATTTTGTAAAAATAATTTTATAATTCAGCTCTAGGCTACTTTGAATTATACTTACGTTAAGCAAAGGGGTTTATTTCCTAGAGCTTTACTTCTTCTTTCTCAATGGCGCCTATTCTCCGATCGGCAAACTGAAAACCTACGTTCATCATCCGGAACACTAATATGCACAATAAACGGATACTGTTCAATTAAACGCCGACTGAATGCATTTTTTTCTTTGATATTATTAACAATTTATTAAAAATTAAATAATTAAAATTGACGCATTTTTCACTAAACAGCTGAAATAACACGAATACTCTAAGCCAAGGTTCAGTATAGTAACATGATAGCACTATTTCGTTAGATATCCGTATATACTATCAATATCGAAATCTTGTATCGATCATACATGATTAAGATTTTATCATATATAGGCCTGCGAAGGTTTATTTCGGTCTTTCCATTCAAAAATTGATTAATTAGGACCTGAAGTGAAATGTCCTTATTTGAGGCAATATAGTAGTGAATAAAGTTAACGTTATTAGTGAGTAAGTTGCATAAGTTCAACTTTATGTGCGGGACCATTATGCGAACCCTTAACTCAGCAAGTAAAGGAATACGCCTAAAATTCTACAAGGTGATGGCTCTTCCCTCACTCCTTTACGGATCTGAGAATTGAACTTTAACGAAAGGCCAGCCCAGTCGCATCCAAGCGGCTGAAATGAGATTTCCCAGGCACGTGGAAGGTTTACTTCCCATTGTGCCGTGTTTTGGAAAACTAGGCTGTTTTTTTTTTTTATGTTAACGAGAACGGGCAGCGTCAAATTAATAATTTAAGTATTACCGGCGTCCGTCTTGTTATCTTTCTGCCGTGCCGATCCGCGCCTGTAGCTTCGTAAGAATTTTCAGTGGTTGTAATAACCAGTTCACTCTCAGCGTTCAACGTAGTCGCTCGTCTGTATTCGCCTGGCAGCTCTGATTTGGAATTTTACCTACTATATATAACTATGCCTAGATAAACAACTACGCGACTTTCCGGGTTCCCGAATTAGTCGTCAATCTGTCTCGCTCCAGCGGATGGCCGATCACCTGCCTTCCATGAAGTAAATCCAATCACTTTCCGTCTAGCTGTCAGGACGAATGGACGGACACACACGACAAGATCCTCAAACCTTATGCTGTTAACCAGGTGACATTTATGCCTTTTTAAAAAAAAAGTTTGTGGCCGCTACACTTTACATTGGGACATTTTGGAAATGCTCCAGTTTAGAACTTTGTTGCGCACAAGTCCAACGGGACATTTGGGGTTACATATTATCTTTTCCTTTTTACTAATGCTTACGCCTCAGAGAATTTGTAAACTCAGCCAGGGTCATGCATCACCCGAATTAATGTTAGTTTTTTACTGTAAATATGGGCGGCACTGACTGTCACTAAGTGATTAGCGTTAAGTATGCATGCACGGGTGTCTCGGTACCCTGTAGGGGAATTTTCGTGGTTATATACATTTTCATTTAATTGGGTTTTGAATTGGTTATTAATTAAGGGTTTGGGGGAGGTGCTTTAACCTGTGGACGACACCTGTTGGTGCCTTTATCCACAGGTCCATAACATGTCATAGTTTGTTGGATCTAGTCCGGGCGCATGACCGTGAATGAGGTCAAGTGGGTTCTTTATGAACACCTCAAGTATGTTTTATCAAATTAAATTCCTAGATTCTGCTTTATGAAATTCATTCCTACTGTTTAAATAATTTTGTAACCACTAAACTTTTGCCATAGCCAGCACAAGAATTGTTAAGTTTTCCTTTTTTTAATAATTCATAATAATAATTCATTGATACATGTTAAAGAATGTAAAACAAATCAATACCAGTTCTAAGTTATTTATGGGTGGTTACGTTCCACTGATCTTGCTTAAAAATTTGTTTTTTGGTAAGAAAATAAAAGAAATGAGGATATGCAGTTTATGCAACCGGGCAGCCATGTTGACCTCGTGATGGCACATTTATTATTATTTGAGTTACGAAATTGATATTTACCTTTTATGCTTGGTACTTGTGTGCCGTTCTGACTATTTTGCCAATTTGACTTTGGCCTTTCACATACTTAGAATTTTTGGGGTGTTTCAACTCTGGTCTTTGTGACTTATTATTTGGTTTTGGGTTTGTTAATTGAGAAGTTTTAAGGTGGGCCGGGTACTTGATCTGATTAAGAGGGTTTGAGGGTGTTACGATGACAATATATATGCTGTTAACCAGGTGGACATAGTGTGTGGTATTTATATGTAAATGTGTATCTATGTTAATTATATGTTTTGTGTCATGCCTTTATGTGATTGTTAGGTTGTTTATACGTTGTTATGTATATATATATATATATATATATATATATATATATATATATATATCATGTTTATGGTTTATGTGGCTTACTGGGAGGGTCGATACTATGCGCCGTTCTTACATTATTTAGAAGTAACTGTATGCTGCTCAGTGATATCAAGGTCAATTATTTGGATATGCCTATGTTTAGTGTTGAATTATAACAACATTTTGAGCTATTTTTATGAAGTGAAAGCATTTGTAATCCTAATTTGATTGTATGAAGATGCAAATATGTGCATATGTATAATATTGAACTCTATTAATGAATTTGATCTATTCTATGGATTGTGTAAGATTAACTTAATCATTCAAAGGCGCATATATCGTATACTGGGGGAATTGATTGTACAAAAGAAATGACTCTAATAAATCTTGGTATTGTTGTCTTAAAGCAGAGTTTCATTTCCAAGTCCCGTCATACTGGACCCAGCGTATTTTTGGCTTCTCTAGGCTCTTGCCTAGTTCTAAATAACTAGTGGCCTCTCTTTCAAAAAAAAAGGATGTGTATATAAAAAAAATTGAAAGAGGGGTTACACCATGATCATCGAAGGAACACAGATATACGATAGGAACTGAATATTATGAGTACACTCGAGAGGATCGGCCAGTATTGGCTGGATTGGTGGGAACATCTTTCCCGAATGGATGACTGCCGCATCCCCAAACAACTATGGAACTATAAGCCGAGAGGACGGAGAGGTGTGGGACCTCCAAGGAAGAGTTGGAGTGACCAGCTCTAATCTTGGCCTATTTGAGACCGGAACAAACCATCCTTGGTTTAATCCTTGATGATGATGATGATGATGATGAAGCTCAATGTGGCCAGAAACGAGGACAAAATCACGTTTTGGCCGAACTGCGCCACGGACATGGCTTAAAATCGAGGACAATTCGGGATAAACGAGGACGAATAGTTCCCCTAGCTTAATCTACTTGATAGTGAAAGAAAATCGATCTTGATTTAATCTGTAGAGTTGATGATAACAATGACGACGATGATGATGATGATTCATACTACTACAATTAATTGACTATGATGCCGAACCAATTTCTTAAAAGAGATCATTGGTATCTAACACCGCACTATGCCTAAAATCGATACGGACTGTCGATATAAAAAGCGTGTTGTCCTCGATACGTCATTTAAATCTAGTACAATTCCAATCACATAAGTAACGCGTACAAAACGAGGAGACAATGACATCAATAACATTATTTTTTTTCCGTTGTTATTGACGAACCCCAATGGCAACTGTACGCGCCATACATACTTCACATTACAATAATTGCTTGCTATTTGCTTTCCCCGACAGAGAGCGCGCGCGCTGTCTACATTACTGTCTGAAACGTTTTTAAACCTCAACTTTAGCGTTAATCCATTAGTACGTTTCGCGTACGGGCGGCTGGCTTATGTAATTGAAAACAATCGTAACCTGACATGCGACGTCACTTACGTATCGAGGCCGCGGCAATAAAAATTGAGTTGCAAACTGTTTTTGAGTCCGCGAGTCGCGTGTCGATGAAATAACAGTGGCAGTGGCTAGGTACAACACGTGACTTGTTTTCGTATCCTGTCGTGAACAAAATGCTATCTGGCTTTTATACTGTCCACTACAACTAAACAATTATTGGACAATTTTTATTATCGGGGCCAAGCGGTCTTTTGTTTTTATTTCTGCTAGAATAGACTAATTAGATCCTCTATCAATTAACGGCTCTCTAAACCTTTTTCTGTAACAATTGTCATTCTATATCTACTAATTGTACGAAGAACAGTTTTTATTAGCTATAACTCTGACCAACAAGTAGAAAGAACATAAGTCTATTAAGTAGTTATACTTTTTCCGTTCTTAGTTCAATCCTGATGTAAACAAACAGGCGTGGCACATATGAAACGCTATTTGCTACTTGACTTAGAGGCGTGTCACTCAGACAGAAGAAGTACAGACTGGGTACATATAATATTGATACTGTATTTTTTGTTTTTTTGTTTTTTTTTTATTATTATAATGCAGTTTTACAATCTACTCATTTCACAATAAGTAAAAGTGATGTATAGGTCGTCACTTGAGGTGGGAACCATCCAGCGATGATTACCACGTTCACCGGGTCAGGTCATCTGGGCACTGTCTCTTCAGCCTTCTTACATCCAGTGATGGATTGAGGAGCTCGTTGATCAGGTTATTGCTCTGTCAGGTTATTGTCTGTGTAGATTGTAATAATTTATCCCAACTAAAGTAAAATTTGTGTGACTGTTTTCAGATCGACGGAGAAATATTTTATAACACCAGTTAATGGTTTTTTTATTAACAGTTTAAAAATCGCAACAACAAAATGTAAAGTTTATTTAAAACAAAACTAGAAACAGTGTAACACCTCTTATTATGAACCCGCAATAATTATAGGCCTACTATCAGCCGCATATACAAGATAGAAAACTATTCTTATAGTTAAGAAAAACTCTTCAGTTCTTAATCTTGTGTTAGCTTTCTGCGTTTGCATTCGTCAGAGAAAGACCACGTGTTTGTCTCACACCCTGTTCCCTGTAAATACTTTTCAAAGCTGTTCTTAAAACATTTTATACAGTGACAATAAATAAATGCAACATTTTATGCCATTATTACACTACGCAACTGATCGCATGCAACTGATTGCAAAAGAAGTTATGGGGCATTGGTTTAAATGTACCGTATTACACTTACTGCAATCGGTTGCACAGCTTGCAATCGATTGCAAAATACTGTAGTTGCAAGTCTTGTAACTGCTTGTGCAACTTTCAGTTTGACGCGCTCGTTGTGGGGCATTGATTCAAATGTAGCCTATTACACTATGCAACCGATTGCATGCAACTCTGCTGCGTGCGCATTCTCTAGACAACGAAGAAATTTTCATGACATGGGACCGACACAACATATACAATTTTTTGCAAAGTGCCAATATGTCAAAAACGAAAAGAAGAATTTTACATAAACAAAAACCCAAAATAAAATTTGTAATATTTTCTCAATTTCACTGGCTGACACCACATAGCTGTGTCTTATAGAACGAAAGTTTATCGCATGCCAAAAATTTCACTACATACAAATTTACAAAACATTCATGATATGGGACCGTTTCAAATCTCTGTTCCTAAAAATTATTGAAGTTATTGGTTCAAATTTATGTCTAAAACTATCCTCAAACTTCAAGAAATATGGTGGTGAAAGAAATATTTTTTATCGAATTGGTAGTTTCTGAGATTAGCCCAGACAATGACACAAACAAATGTTACCTCTTTATAATTGTAGTATAGACGTCGTGTTTACTCTGCAACTGATTGCATAGCAGTTGCAAGCCTGTTTCAACTACCGTGCAACTAGTTTCATGTAGCTTTGCAATCAGTTGGGTAGTGTAATAGAGGCATTAGTGCCATTAGTGTAACTGTTAATCAACTGATACTTCGTGTCAAATTTAATGACAGGATAGCTGGAAATTAATCGTAAGACAATAGAATAAAATACTTTATTTTGGAATAAAATTAACGGTAAATAATTTTAAACAACAACACAAATAGACTTTTCATAAATGAATATTATTACAACGCGTGTGTCTACATACGTTTATAAATATTTTAATGGAAGAAAATAAAAACGAGAGACTCCATATAGAGGCTTTTAATAAGATCATTTATACATAAAAGCATCGCCCTATAAAAATTAATTCTGTGTATAATTAAATCCTTAAATTCGTAGTGACCGTCAATCAATGAATTTTTCAGTGAAGAGTTAGTGAGGATCGGTCAGAATTATAACACACATTTTTAACTTATTTGTGTCGACGTTTCGACAATGTTTATTGTTATCATCAGGACAAAAACATTCTCGAAACGTCGACACAAATAAGTTAAAAATTTGTGTTATAATTCTGACCGATCCTCACTAACCCTTCACTGAAAAATTCTGTGTATAATATGAACAGACTTACGACTAAACAGGCAAACACACACACTCACACACACACACATAGGATCATCCGATATGATTGTGACGGTCTTTTATTTCTCTTTAGGATTTCCTAGCGTCAATGCTTCCTCGAGAATGCTTCTACTCAGTGTTATCTTCGATTACAGTCTACTGTCAGAAAATCAATTTGATTCAATTCAGTGGCTTGCCACGAAATATTTTCCGTCGGATTTTAAAGAGTATAACCAAGGAAACACTATTTTCTTTTCTAAATTTCTTTGGCAACCAGATTCCGGTTGTTTCTTTCCCAGTATTCTGTCCAGAAATCACACAATGAACTGCGCAGACATCTCTTTATGTTAATCGAATATTTGGGACCAAGAGAGAGGAAAGAAGAGACAATTTTTACGAATTGTTGGCGCCCCTGCCTTGTTCGATAGACTAAATTATAGACTCGAACTAAAAAGCGGAGAAAGTTAAATACAAGCCTCAGAAATAACATTCTAAGCATGTGTTGAAAGGCATTAAATCGACCAGAAGAAGGATGCTCATTTATAGGAAAATCTATCAGTTTTACTTGAACGACAGATAAAAGAAAACGGCTTCAAATAAGCATTTAGAAAGAAAGTGGAATTCACGATTTGCCGAAATGCTTTGAAAATATAACCCTAAATACATAGATGTGGTTGCAGACCCAGTAACAGATGCCTGGCAGACTTTTGAATGAGAAACAGGCAGCTTCCTAACCAATGCCACGACGTGAAGGAGAAGAAGAAGAAGACACGGTTTATTAAGGCCTGGATTGTACTTGTTGTACTTTATTGAGTTTCAAGGACTCACAACTCATACGAGAGCACAGATTTGACGCTGAAATAATAAATATAAATTTAAGTTTCTTCACCGGTATATTAGTCGGTTGTACATTTATTTTAAATATATTATAATATATATACACTAGAAACTCGTTTATCGGAATTTGATGGGACCGCGACCGTTTCGGATAAACGAAATTTCGGATAAACCGATACTTCTATTTAAATAATAGTACATAATGTAAGTACAGTAACTTTCTTTAATACAATAGTAATTTAAAAGTTACTTATAGTGAATATGACACAATAAACTATAAAACGGCACCACACTGTAAATTATAGGCTAGTTTCTACAGTACTGAAACAGTCCTATTGCTTGTTCGTACAGTACTGTACGGAGTTGTTCAGTTGAACAATACTCCTTGTTCGGAGTACCCCTTATTCCAGTTAGTTCTGTTTATTGACTTTCTACTTTATATCACGTGGAATCGCTTGTCTACGGTATTAAATACAGATTATACCGACAGGAAAATTTAGTAAAAATTGTTTCGGATAAACAGGATTTTCGGATAAACGCGATTCGGATAAACGAGTTTTTAGTGTATTTATATTTATACACATAATATATTATATTTATATTAAAAAATTAAATGTATTTTAATATTTCAGACGACTGACGTCGGTGATCTCAGTAAGACACATACAAATTCAAATATTTAATTAAAATTACTATAATTTTTACTAAACTGAAGATGGGCCGAAAGGCTTGAAAGCGCTTATGGGAAGTATAATTGCGTTTTAGTGGTTGCAATACAAGTTTAGTAAATATTAAACTTAACCACTAAATTGTGTTTATCTTTTAATTTTTAAAATTAGTATGTGTAATAACAGAACGTACTTTATATTAAGTTGAAATTTAATAGAGAACATATTCATGAAAGCAAATAACATTGTCCAAAGTTAATAATACTGTTTCAAAACGTAATAAAATATTTTAATAGTATAAATGTAAATAATATTGCGCTTTTCATTTTCATGTATTGCTATAGACAGTTCTTTTTTTAAAGTTAACATACATATGTAGACACACATACAAGAAAATATATCACTATATCGAAAGGATATAATGTTATATGAACATATAATACAGCGTATGTATAACTCAATACAGATGATTTGTTCGTCATAACATTTAAATATATATATTTAAGAATATCATTACACTTAAATAATGTCTTTGAAAATAGTGACTTAATAACAATAATAATAATTATAATAATAGTAATTTATTTTTACAAATATAATTAAATACTTTAAGTAGAACATTTGACACAAAGATCACATATAGAGAAATGAGTGGGATAATCTGCTGCAAGCTGATCTTATTTCTTTAATGCCGAACCGAATGTATGGTCGCAGGAATATGCAGGACAGCGCGCGTGCGCGCGCGCGCGTGTGTTTACATTGAAACAAGTCAAAGAAGAGAAACACTTCAACAAACACTTGTACAGTACTAGATATGTTTTCCCAATACATTGTTAAGAGTTGCAACGATTAAATTATAGCAATAGTTTATCGTAACAATTTATTTTTTCAAAAATTGTTTTTACTATTAAGAAAAGCAACTCTTCGGATTTCAGTGTATTTTGTAGTCGACTAATCTAAATATCTTGTGGTTTTTAATAAGTTCTAATATTTTTCCAAACATCTGCGGGTTTGTTTGTTTGTTTGTGTGTGTCTGTGAGAGAGAGAGAGAGAGTGAGAGGGGGGAGAGAGAAAGGGATGGAATTGTATATATAGCAGGTTATTCGAAGTGGAAAAAACGTCATATTGAGAGTTGATGACGTCACCATAATTATCTGCCATAGAATTGTTACCCATCAACTGATTGTAATGTGTATATTGCAGCGCGTTATAAGATCCAGGAAGCTGTGTATCCGCCTTAGTCCAGCTGTATCCTCTCCGTTTCTTCGTCAGTGTCCACGTCCATCAGCGTTCCCGGATTCTTGTCCATGTCGACCAGCCTGAACGTTTCCAGAAACTCGTTGAGATCAACCAAACCGTCTTTGTTGATGTCCATAGCTTTGCAGATGTCCAGAGCCTGTTCCTGAGGATACTCCAAGTGTTCGCCCAGCAAGTCACACGCGTCTTTGAACTCTTCCAAAGAGATGTATCCTAAAAGACAAATTGTAGAAAATCAATTGGTGCTTATTGTAACCACATTCTAGTAAACTGATCTTGTCTTTAAATGCATTGCTTTCGATAGTATATAATTTCTTAAAAACAAAAAAATAATTTTATAATTAATATTTATTATTATTCTAATATTTTTAATATGATACTGGTTATCAGTCTATGATAACTATTGATGTTTATAATAATTTGTGAATTTTTTTGTATTCATATCTGATGATGATAGTTCAATTCCATTCCATAGTGTTCCATTGAAACACTGTAATTCACAAAATAATAAAATATATTCTTTTACAAAAAGGATTATTATTATTAATAATTTATGAATTATACTATATAAATGTACAGTGTGAAATAAAGTCTTTCCTACATTTATAAAATTAGTACTCAGAAAATATGCAGATATTAATACATATCATTTGCATCGTGTAGAAGGATAATTTTTCCAGTTTATGGAATTACTCACAGAGTATAATCAGTACAAAGATGCGTGGTTGCTAAGGTAAAGCAATATGTAAACAAACAAGTTTTTGACTAGTAGTAAAAGAATGGCTTCATTGCAAGAGAAACCTCAATGTGTTTTGTGGTATCGCTAAGCAAAACGCCACATTTTTGTTCGACAAAAGTTTAGGAATACTAATATATTAAAAGTATTAGGAAAATCTGCTATCGGTGAAAAGATTCATAAAATAGAAAGATCATATGGTACAACTAAAGATATTTACAATAAAAAGTGCATATCTAAAAATGCGAAAATAAGGCATTATAGTACAGTAGTGAAGCCAGAATGCCAATATGCAAGAGAATCTCTAGCATTAAATTATAATTTAGACAAAACTAGAAGTATTGGAAAGACGAATTATTAGGAAAATATTAGGCCCACGGAAAACTTCGGAAGGTTGGAAATTAAGAAGTAATGATGAAATATATCAAATTATAGAAAATATAACAGAAACCATGAGAAAAAGAAGACTATTATTTTTTGAACATTTGTATAGAATGGGCGACGATAGGTTAGCAAAGCAGATCTTAAAATATCTGTGGGGGAAGAAGTCAACATCAAGTTGGATTAAAGAAGTCCAAAAGGATTTAGAAAAAAATGGTATAAACGCAGAAGAAGCAATTGAAAGAGAAGTTTTTCGGGCAAAAGTGTTAAAAATGGATGGAGTCCAGGGTAGGAGAGAGACACACGCAGGTTCAAAGTGGACTGAAGACAGGAAGAAGAGACACAGTGAAAAGATGAAAGAATATTGGAGAAAGAGAAAATAACAAGGGATAAAGAACTGAAATTGGCATGTGGTCCTTAGATGGCCGACATAAAAAAAAAAATATTAAACCTTAGTATATAAATTGTGACATACGGAAGTCACGCACTGACGTTAAGAAAGTGAGTCGGCTTAAAATTAGCATACGTTGAAAAATACTTAGTTTTCCACCTGCATAACACTGTGTCCTCTTTATAAAGTTAATTACTACAAAAACCACTGAAATGTGGATTTTAAATTCGGTAATCACAATACGTTTACCATTTCTGATAATTACTAAAAAAAATGTTTAATTTTTTTTAGAATAGCCTATAATTGAAATTCTTAATTCTAAATTTCACAGAAATCAGTACTTACAAAAAAATTGATTCCACATGAAAAACAATTGGTTCCAAAAAAAAAAATACATGACTTCCACGTTCTAAAATTTGTATTTAAAATGTTTAAATATAAATTGAAAAATTTGACAAGTTTGTCAAATTGAAATGAAATATTTCCATAGAAACTACTTCTTTGTTGCCGATAACGTAGTACACGTATAAAAATTTACACCCTCCCCCTTCAAACACCCTTTTCTTTATAGATATTTCATCTACATTTCTACAGTGGATTATTATTACCTTCTATTGAGGATAATTTAGTTATCAAAATTATGTACTTTACTCTTGTTAAAACGTAAAACATTGCAGGTAAACCCTACCCCTCCCCCTTAACCGATCTTCATCAAAATCAATAGGCCTTGAGTCCTCTACAACTTGGATACATATGCAAAACATTATTTGATTCTGTTTCAATTTTCGGCAATTATCTTTTCCCATAGAAAACATTCTACACGCAGACACACAGGTACTTTTCAGAACATAATTTTTGTCTTCATGTTTTGAGGGTAGTACAATCAGAATCAGCCCTTATCTCAAACACAATTTTTTCGCCATCAACATACTTCCATTTCCTTATGGAACAGGGAAGCAAAAAAATTTAATTTCATAAAAATTAGCATTTTTTATTCTAACGGTGCCTTGTTTATGTACGAATAATTTGGATAAAACATAGTGAAGTTATTAGATTTCTTTCGCAACAAAAACGTTTAGCCTATTTTCCTCATAAGAATCGCGTATTTGGAGTTACATTATTTTACCATTCTGAATGGTATTTTACCATTCTGTTCAAACTGCATGAGTAGTTGTTTGAACTTGTTTTAGATCGTTTATCACCATCATCATCCTCAAGGTTTAAACCAAGGATGGTTTGTTCCGGTCTCAAATAGGCAAAGATAAGAGCTGGTCACTCAGGGATTCCTCGGACGTCCCACACCTCTCCGTCCCCTCGGCTTATAGTTCCAGAGTTGTTTGGGGATGCGGCAGTCATCCATTGGGGAAAGATGTTCCCACCAATTTATCCGATACTCGGCGATTCTGTCGAGTTTACTCATAATATCCAGTTCCTGCCGTACATCTGTGTTTCTTCTATGATCATGGATCGTATACCCTGCCACGTGTCTGAGAAATCTCATTTCAGCCATCACCTTGTAGAATTTAAGGTGTGTTCCTTTGCTTTGCTGACTTAAAGGATCGCTTGATGGTCCGCACATAAGGTTGAACTTATGCAACTTATTCACCACGTCGTTCCTTACATTATAAGACACACTGTAACCCAGGTATTCAAAACTTCTAACTTTTTCCAGGACAGTAGGCCTGCCATCTATAATAATTTTTGTCCGAACGGGATCAGTTCCACAAAAAGCCATCACCTTGGTTTTAATTGTGGATATCTGCAATCCAGAGTCTTTGCAGATTCCATTTAACAAATGTATACCCATCTGCAATCTGTTTTCAGAGTCCAGGTCGTTTATCGTGATTTTAAATTTTAAATTTTGAGAATGACACTAATTAAACCACATGCTAACTCATCTCTTAAACAGATGATCAGGCATTTAATAGTAGACTATAAATATGTATACTGTGATCAATATTTTAGGACAAAGTAGTAAATAAATAATTAAGTATTCATTTGAATTTGTTTTACGAGGGTTACTTGGAAAGTTCGCGGAGCGAAAACTGTAGCTCAGCGGCAAAACTAAAATGTTTCGTGTGCTGCAAGATTTGTATTTTATATGAACTTCTGTTAATTTCCAAATCTATATATCAATTTATTCATTGTTTATAAGCTGTTTAAAATTGACGTGCAATGCGTGTTTTGAAAAACGGACAAAATTAAACATCGTGATATGATTCTTTTTTAAAAATGTTTAGCGTCAACGGAAATTCAACACGAAGTTATAAACGTGTCAGGAGCTGCTGCGACTTCAAAACCAAAGGTTTGTAAGAAGGTACTTGAGTTTAAACGTGGTCGTACTGGACGCCCAAAAAATGCAACAACTCCAGGATGCGGCAGCCATCTTTCAGGAGGCTTTATCACACCAAGTTCTTGAGTTAAAGTATGATGCACACGCTCCTATGAGATGCCTATGATTTCAGCAACGTCATCCACTACTCAATCTGAGGTCTTTCAACACCCTATACAATTTTTTCATAATGCAGTTTTTTGTTACACTTTTTGGGGCCACTGCTGGGACCGTCTTTGGTGCTTGTACGACCATGTATAAATTCAAGTTTGCCCCACTTACCGTTGTTTCTGAAGGCGCAGCATGTCCTAACACATATACAATTTTGTTTTGATTTTCCATTGGCGCTAAAACGTTTTTAACAGAGAATTCGTCACAACACGATGTTTGATTTTCTGAATTTTAAAAACACGCGTGACAGGAAAATTTCAAGCAACTAGTAAAAAGTGAAAAAATTGACAGACATGTCTGGAAATTAACAGGTGTTCACGCGAAATAAACGTTTTGCAACATACGAAAGATTTTAATTCTACCACTGAGCTATAGATGTCGCTCCGCGAACTTTTCAACTGATCCTCGTATTTTACATTTGCATTTAAGAAAAAATGGTTTAGTTTTTTATTTTTTTTTTATTTTTTTTTTATTTTTTACTTCCATATTCCTTAAGGAATGGAAGTATGGTGATGGCAAAAAAAATCGTGTTCGAGATTATTGCAGATTCTGATTCTACTACACTCAAAACATGAAAAAAAGTCGTTTTCCGAAAAGTGTCTGTGTGTCTGTCTGTCTGTCTGTCTGTCTGTCTGTCTGTCTGTCTGTCTGTCTGTCTGTCTGTCTGTCTGTCTGTCTATCTGTCTGTAGATTTTTTTTCTATGGCAAACGATAACTGCCGCAAATTCAAACAGAATCAAATAATTTTTTGCATGCAGCCCTGATTTGCAGAGTACTCGCGACCTATTGTTTTTGGTGAAGATCGGTTGAGGGAAAGGGGTAGTTTACCTGCAACGGTTTTTTTTTAGCAAGGGTAATTTTGTTTGTTTGGCAAACGATAACAGCCGCAAATTCAAACAGAATCAAATAATGTTTCGCATATAGCCCTGAATTGTAGAGTTCTCAAGATCTGCTGATTTTGGTGAAGATCGGTTAAGGGAAAGGGGTAGTTTACCTGTAACGTTTTATGTTTTAACAAGGGTATTTCCTATGGCAAACGATAACAGCCGCAAATTCAAACAGAATCAAAAGATTATTTGCATGCACCCCTAAATTGTAGAGTTCTTATGACCTATTGTTTTTGGTGAAGTTCGGTTGAGGGAAAGGGGTAGTTTACCTGCAACGTTTTTTTAACAAGGGTATTTTCTATAGCAAACGATAACAGCCGCAAATTCAAACAGAATCAAATAATGTTTTGCATACAGTCCTGATTTGTAGAGTACTCAAGACCTATTGTTTTTGGTGAAGATCGGTTAAGGGGAAGGGGTAGTTTACCTGCAACGTTTTTTTATCAAGCGTATTTTCTATGGCAAACGATAACAGCCGCAAATTCAAACAGAATCAAATAATTTTTTGCATACGTCCCTGAATTGTACAGGTCTCAATGACTTTCGATTTTGGTGAAGATCGGTTAAGGGGAAGGGGTAGTTTACCTGCAACCTTTTACGTTTTAACAAGAGTAAAGTACTTGAAAATTTATTTAAACTTTTTGAAACAATGGTAATTGTTAAAAATAAAATCATTTTGTTGCCAGGCAATAAAATTATAATTTTTTCATTTTAATGTAATATAATCTTTTTCATTTAATACAGCAATAAAAAGGCAGGTAAGACACAGCCCGGCTGTTTGGGTGAAAATGATTTTAAATATAAATCTTAGAATATGGAAGTCATGTATGGTTCTCCATACCGATATTTTATTACTTCCATGTTCCTTAAGGAAATGAAGTATGGTAATGGCAAAAAAATCGTGTTCGAGATTATTGCAGATTCTGATTGTACTACACTCAAAACATGAAAAAAAGTCATTTTTTGAAAAGTGTCTGTGTGTGTGTCTCTCTGTCTATGTGTCTGTCTATCTATCTATCTGTAGATTTTTTTCTATGGCAAACGATAACAGCCGCAAATTCAAACAGAATCAAATAATTTTTTGCATACAGCCCTGAATTATAGAGTACTCAAGACCTATTGTTTTCGGAGAAGATCAGTTAAGGTAAAGGGGTAGTTTATCGGCAGCGTTTTTTATCAAGGGTAATTTTTTTTGGCAAACGATAACAGCCGCAAATTGAAACAGAATCGAATAATGTTTTGCATACAGCCCTGAATTGTAGAGTTCTCAAGACCTTTTGTTTTTGGTGAAGATCGGTTAAGGGAATAGGGTATTTTACGGGCAACATTTTATGTTTTAACGAGGGTAATTTTTTCTATGACGAACGGTAACTGCCGCATATTCAAACAGAATCAAATAATTTTTTGCATACATCCCTGAATTGTAGTGATCTCAAGGCCTTTTGATTTTGGTGAAGATCGGTTAAGGGGAAGGGGTAGTTTACCGGCAACCTTTTACGTTTTAACAACAGTAAAGTACTTGAAAATTCATTTAAACTTTTTCAAACAATGGTAATTGTTAAAAATAAAATAAATTTGTTGCCAGGCAATAAAATTATAATTTTTTCATTTTAATGTAAATCATGTACGAGAGAAAATATATCGTTCGTGGCAGGCAAGCATATCTCAATTATGTAATGTTTACGTTTCCATTTTATTATTATGATTACTGCAATAAAAAGTCAGGGAACACACACACACACACACACACACACAATTCTCGTTTTCTGGCCTCACTCATGTTTATTTTCTTACATTTGCACGCTTTTTAAATGGAAAGTGCCGAAACCCACACCAACATAACGCGTGCAAGCCGAAAAAAAGTCCAGCGCGGATAGCGATTTGCTTCCTGTAGATCGCTGGGCAGTGTAACTGCACGTGTTTACAGAGGAACGATTCATAGACAGAATTTTCATCTTTAGGGAATGAGCAAGATGCTGAGGGTCCATGAGTGACTTCGGAGCGCTCCTTCTATTCCGCGTGTTTGTTCTGTGAAACGTATACTGTAGATTCGCAGCTTTACTCTAAGCAACGCTCAATAGGAAATGTTGAAAATTTTTGTCCACGGTGTACCCTCATACACACTAAACCTGCTCTGATGTTTTAATTACGAACATCATAATATTAAAACTTTGGAAACTTGAGCACTACTTAATGGAGATCAAACATTAACTTATACAAGCTATTAATTTTATGCATATTTTATATATATATATATATATATATATATATATGTGTGTGTGTGTGTACAACGTTATCGGCAACAAAGAAGTAGTTTTTGTTAAAATTCCTTCCCGGGATGTTTGGCCGTAGTCCAATGTTTTCTACAAAACTAGACGTTTCGGCAATGCCATCGACTTCCATCATCAGTGAAAATCGAGTGCGATAACGTGAGGTGGTATACGTTAGTGACCACAGTACTGTGGTTAAGGCTGAAGCAATAAGTAGAAAGAAGTAGTTTCTATGGTAATATTTCATTTCGAAAATGATTTTAAATATAAATCTTAGAACATGGAAGTCATGTATGGTTCTCCATACCGATATTTTATTTTATAAAACACAGAAACATACACATGAAAAACAAAGCATTGTTATTACCGACATACGTTTATTAAATATTTTACTTCCATGTTCCTTAAGGAAATGGAAGTATGGTGATTGCAAAAAAAATCGTGTTCGAGATTATTGCAGATTCTGATTGTATGACACTGAAAACATGAAAAAGTCATCTTTCGAAAAGTTTCTCTGTGTGTGTGTGTGTGTGTGTGTGTGTGTGCGTGCGTGCGTGCGTGCGTGAGTGCGTGCGTGCGTGTGTGTGTGTGTGTGTGTGTGCGCGCGCGCGCGCGCGTGTGTGTGTGTGTGTGTGTGTGTGTGTGTGTGTGTGTGTGTGTGTGTGTGTGTGTGTGTGTGTGTGTGTGTGTGTGTGTGTGTGTGTGTGTGTGTGTGTGTGTGTGTGTGTGTGTGTGTGTGTGTGTGTGTGTGTGTGTGTGTGTGTGTGTGTGTGTGTGTGTGTGTGTGTGTGTGTGTGTGTGTGTGTGTGTGTGTGTGTGTGTGTGTGTAGATTTTTTCTATGGCAAACGATAACAGCCGCAAATGCAAACAGAATCAAATAATTTCTTGCATACAGCCCTGATTTGTAGAGTACTCAAGACCTATTGTTTTTGGTGAAGATCGGTTAAGCGGAAGGGATAGTTTACCAGCAACGGTTTTTTTTTAATTAAGGGTAATTTTTTTTATGGCAAACGATAACAGCCGCAAATTCAAACAGAATCAACTACTCTTTTGCATACAGCCCTGAATTATACAGTTCTCAAGACCTATTGTTTTTGGTGAAGATCGGTTAAGGGAAAGGCAAACGATAAAAGCCGCAAATTTAAACAGAATCAAATAATTGTTTGCATACAGCCCTGAATTGTAGAGTTCTCAGGACCTATTGTTTTTGGTGAAGATCGGTTAAGGGAAAGGGGTAGTTTACCAACAACATTTTATGTTTTAAATAGGGTAATTTTTTCTCTGGAAAACAATAACTGCCGTAAATTCAAACAGAATCAAATACGTTTTTGCATACAGCCCTGATTTGTA
The DNA here is from genome assembly GCA_034769895.1 of Magicicada septendecula. Classification (NCBI taxonomy): domain Eukaryota; kingdom Metazoa; phylum Arthropoda; class Insecta; order Hemiptera; family Cicadidae; genus Magicicada; species Magicicada septendecula. The sequence continues at coordinate 68,495,563 of CM068370.1, read as the reverse complement.
GAGTACTCAAGACCTGTTGTTTTTGGTGAAGATCGGTTGAGGGAAAGGAGTAGTTTACCAGCAACTTTTTTTTATCAAGAGTAATTTTTTTTATGGTAAACGATAACAGCCGCAAATTCAAACAGAATCAAATAATGTTTTGCATACAGCCCTGAATTGTAGAGTACTGAAGGTCTATTGATTTTGGTGAAGATTGGTTTAGAGAAAGGGGTAGTTTACCTGCAACGTTTTATGTTTTAACAAGAGTAAAATACTTAATTTTGATAAATAAAGTATCTTGATAAGAAGCTCATAATAATCCACTGTAGAAGAGTAGATGAAATATCAATAAATGAAGAGGTTAGGTGAATGGGGTGGGGGTAATATTCTATAAATGAAAATTATAGTTGAAGGGGGAGGGGAGAGTTTTTTATGTGTACTAACTAGTTCTTTGTTAAAATTCCTTCCCGAGCTGTTTAGCCGTAGTCCAATGTTTTCTGCAAAACCAGACTTTTCGGCAGTGTCATCGACTTCTATCTCAGTGAAAATCGAGTGCAAAAACGTGAGGTGATATACGTTAGTGACCACAGTGCTGTGGTTTAAGGCTGAAGCAATAAGTAGAAATAAGTAGTTTCTATGGAAATATTTCATTTCGAATATGATTTTAAATGTAAATCTTAGAACGTGGAAGTGATGTATGGTTCTCCATACCGATATTTTTATTCTGTTAAATGAGTAGAACAATATTTCCCAAAATTTGGCACCATCTTTTAAGAACACTGTATAATATAGATATACCATTAGAACATATTTATCTGTTATAGCTCAGTTCTTCGTTGCTCTCTGCAGTCCACTGCTAGAAGATCTACAAATGATTCTTGACACAATGGATCAAGTAACGAAGAATGAATTCAATATGAAAATAAATGAACAAAAGGCCAAAGTCCTAGTCTGTAATCGGAAAGAAGAAGATCCAGTCAGAATAACTCTTGGAAATAATGTTCTCCAGGCAGTTCAAGAATATGACTATCTAGGAAGTAAAATCACAAGTCATGGACGTAGCAGTAAGGAAATTATAAGCAGAATTAACCAGGCTAAAATTGCTTTCAACAAACAAAAACCTCTTCACTTCAAACACTACCAGCATAAAAATAAGGAGGAATCTAGTAAAGACATACGTGTGGAGTGTTGCCCTATACGGGAGTGAATCTTGGACAAGACTCCAAGAAAGTGACAAGTGAATGCTTGGAGAAAGTGACAAGAAAAGACTCCAAGCATTTTAGACCTGGTGCTACTGAAGAATATTCAAGATAAGCTGGAGGGAGAAGATAACGAATGAGAAAGTCTTTGGACGAGCTCACGAGAAGAAGAGCTTTCTGCGAAGTTTAAAAGGCAGAAGAGTTAAGTTTATAGGACATATACTACGACACAAAGTGTCGGTTAAGAGAATAATAGAAGAAACAATTGAAGAGAAGAAGACTCACACAGGTCGACCCCGTTTAGACTATATAAAACAGCTTATGGTCGATATGAACTGCATAACATATTGTGAGTTGAATAGAAAAGCAGAGAAGCATGAAGAATGGCGAGCTGCTGTCAACCAGCCTAAACTAGAAGAGACAGCTTAGTTATAAGAAAGCCTTAGAACATGTCTTCCACTTCAGTTAGTTATATATAACGACAATGATTTTGGGGTCAATAGAGATATCATGAATAAGATAAATAAATTTCACTTGATTTGTCGTACTTTTGGAGCTATCAAGATAAAATTATGTAAGACGTTGGCAGCTTCAGAATTGCTGGTTTGGAATGATACATCAAATATGCGATTGTAATAAAGAATTGTAGTTTCCAAAGTGAAGTGCCTACAAATGGTTAAAAAATGTCAAATAAGCGATACATTAAGAAGTGATGTTATAATGGAAAAGTTGAGGGAAGAATACAGGAAATCGTGGAGAACGCTGAAGGAAACATTCGAGAATGTCGAATAATAGGTTACTTACACAAACAATGACAGAAGAAAGAAGGCAATGTAGGAAGATCTAGAAGGCAGTGGTGGGATTTTTGAAGCCGGAATAGACTGGATGGCTGAGAACGGAAGTAAAGACGAAGAAGAAGTACCAAAGGAAAGGGAAAAAAGATAAGTTTATTAAAATATTTTGTAAAATTTAAATAGATTTACGTCCTGATTATATTTTATATTTGTGTACTTATAATACAAATAAAATAACTATTATTACTACCGTATAATTATTGTTTTATTAGTTGATAATAATTAATTTTTGTCAAAAATATTATTTCTAGAAACGTTAGGAAAATTATCGTACTACTACGTGTTTGAAAAACCAAAAAAACAATTTCGGTTTTCGCGATAGATTAAAACCAATTCAATCTAGCAGAAGGATGATCATACAAAAATAAGAAAATCTACAACGAAAAGAAACAATTTTAGTAAAAAACCAACTACACTGAATAAAGCTTTCTAACCTGAGTTGTCTTTGTCGATAATTCTAAATATCGCTTCTAAACTGGATTTGTTTCTGTAAAGTGTTTCCACCACTGTAGTCTCATCCTGAAAAGAACAAAACGATAGATTTAAATTTGAAGGTTGTTAATCGTAACATGTCAGTGGTGTTTGTTTGTTGATCAAAAAACATATTTTACTTCAAAAAACATAGTTCTGATATTTTTGATCATTTGTGCAAAGAATTGTATATAACAGTATTTAAGTAGTCACATCTTAAAACATTTTTACAAGGCGATTCTTAAACAATGAGGCACCATCCACTGCTGAGTCCCGAGGGATGGTTGGTGGGTCGCGAAGTCGGGCTCGAAAATTTATTTACCGTGTCTTAAAAACCTATTACATTTAGTATTAATTAGAATTAAATATGTAGGCTATAAATTGTCTAAGCATATAAGAGGGCTTAAAGTACTCGTTTTTAACAAAATTATGATTGTGTGCACACCCCTACACGTACTTCTGCCGGCACCCACGCTTGCGGGTCCTGTGAAGTGTACTATCCTTCAAGATGGGTCCTGGTCTTAAAAAGGTTGAGAATCACTGGACTACGGTATACGTATGGTATTTTTTCCGGCTGTACATGTTTATACACTTTCCGGAACCAAAGATTCCAGAAGTGATTGAATCCTCCTCTTCCATGCTGCTTGTGCATCAAAAGATCTTCAATTTCTCGTTCCCTCAATACAGACTGAATTTCTTCTATCCAGATGATAGGTGGTCTTTCTCTTTTCCTTCGTCCTGGTGGGGTCCATTCCATAACTCTCCTTGGAAATCTTTCCTATGCCATTCTTTCGTGTGTCCATTGTAATTTTTCTGTTTGGATAAAATCAACAATTGAATTTTTCACATTCATTCTGTCCTTAATGACTTCATTTCTAATTTTCTCACGTCTGGATACTCCTGCCAAACGTCTTCAAAAGTCCATCTTAGCTGTCATTAATTTTGTTCTTTTGTGTTTATTGGTAGTCCAAACTTCTGAGCCGTCAGTCATGATACTTCTAACAATGGTTTTACATATTTTGGTTTTAGTTTTCTGCTGTAACAAGGTTAGGCCTTATCCTTGTTAGGCCTTAGCCAGCAAACAATCAGCCGAGTCACCACCCCTTGTCCCAGTACCTTTCCAATGCTACCTGGTAACTAAGTATCAGACTGCTACCAACCTTTATGTTCTACATTTCTCTCTTCCTTAATATGTGGTAAAATATATCTTCATTAACAAATTTCATCTTTGAATTAATTAAACTATTTAAATCATTTTTTATTTCCTTGAATATTTTAAGTTAATCTCTCAACTTTCTTTCCACCGAACTATGTTCAAGTTTATAAAGGATGAATATAGTTCGGTTGAACATGTTCGGTTCAACAAAATTATAAAGTTTGAACATTCTACAAGGATGTTACTTTCTATGTTTGTTTGTGTCAAGTTGACGCTTCCGGTTGTAGATAAGATATATAAAGGGGTGAAGGTTTCTAGGGAAGTTGTGTTCCATCTGAAGATGAGCCGAGAAGCTTGAAAGCGCTTATGGAAAGTATAATTCCGTGTTAGTGGTTGCAATACAAGTTTAATAAAAAAAATTAAACTTAACTAAATTGTGTTTATCTTTTAACAACAAATTTTAATTCTATAGATGTTGCTCCGTGATCTTGTGACCTGACACTCGTACACGAAACATGAATAACCGGCTAGAAATTACCGCTTGTGAACTGCGTGATACAGTATAATGCGAATTGTATTGAATCACTGTTAAAGGGACGTAACATGCCAGTCGGTTAAGAGGGAGGTTCAGTCAATAGTATCCCAACTCCAAGTAAAGTTTCGTTTATGATTGTGTTTATCAATAGGTGTGTGTGTGTGTGCGCGCGCGCGCGCGTGTGTGTGTGAGAGAGAGAGAGAGAGAGAGAGCTGTTATTACCTCTTTTTTGGACGGTACAATTTCCTGGAACGTAGTCACGTACAGGACTTTGCCGGACCCGGCCGGGTCCACGGAGACCAACTTCTCCTTCAACATGCGCCAAGGCAGACACAGCCCGGTTCTGATTTCCATCGCCTGGCACCATTCCGAAACTGAGATCAGCCCTGAAATGACAACACCAAATCAACGTCTCTTTTTAAACCAGTTATAGCCTAATGTTATTCTCATCATTTATTATTAGTATTACATTATTAGCAACAGTAATATGGTAGTATCTATATAATGGTTATAAAAAAAATGTTATACTATATTTGGAGAACAAAGAATATAATCTACGCCACAAACCTGTTCGGGAGACGCACACTCTGGTCTACAACACACCTTTTGTATGAAACCTTTAAACGGTGGGTTATTTCGTACTAGCAAATCCTCTACGCGGACCGCTTACATCGTAATTTCTTTGTAGCTGGTCGTTTCGATCCCGGGATCTCGGATCGTCTTCAGTGGCGGTTGAAAGACCTAACAACCTTCAAACAGGGTCAACCTTTCAATATCAACAGGGCCTTTCAACCGTCACTCACAGCTGCTGAGGACGGTCCCAGATCCCGGGATCGAAACGTCAAGCTACAAAGAAATTACGATGTAAGCGGTCCGCGTAGAGGATTTGCTAGTACGAAATAACCCACCGCTTAGAGGTTTTAAAGAAAGAATGTAATATAGGTCTGTAGATTGGATACAAAAGGAGTGTTGTAGACCAGAGTGTGCGTCTCCCAAACAGGTTTGTGGCGCACCTTACAAACTCGGTAGAGATTGAACCCAAAAGCTTACAAAATATTAAAAAAAAAATGGGAAATTAGAAAAACGTCGATAATTTTCCGTGTTCCCAATAGAACTCTTTTCGTTTTTATAATGCGTTGAAAAGCGTTGAAAATATCGTTAAAAGTAATAAAAGTAGATGTATAATAAAATTTTACAAAATTTTGTTTATGCAATTTCTGTCTTAAGCTCTCACGGCCGGTATCGATAAACTCGAAACGATTAAAACCCGGGTTGTTAGCGCGTGGTCGGTTGCTGTAAACATAGACATTGTCGGTAACGTTTCGAATCCCACAATCGGCGATCTTCTTCAGGCCGCAAAAACCGACAGAGTGTTGTGAAACAGTTACTGTTTTATTCGCATCTTGACCGAACGATACACTTGGGTGCTCTTACCCGAAAAAAGTTGTCGGGTATCGTTTGGCTGAGATCCGCTGTAACTTTTTCACAGCACTGTCGGTTTTTGCAGCCTGAAGGTGATCCCCGAGGGTGGGATTCGAAACGTTAACGACGTTGTTGGTGTCATATGTAGGCCACACAACTCGACAATATATGACAGGATACAAATAGGAAATATGCTAGCAGCAAACTAATTATACGTAACACAAAAATAAAAATATATAACACACATATCAGATCGGTTGTTACTTATTGAGGCGAGACATGGACGTTGACAAAAAGGAACAAGGAACACCAAGAAGGTTTGAAAGAAAAGTGGTAAGATTGTTTATAGTCCAGTTAAAGAAGATAACGAATGGAGAATACGAAATAAGCAGGAGATAATATATGAGCTGTTGAATCATGAGGCCATTGTAAGTTTCGTGAAGGCTCAACGAGTGCAGTGGTTAGGTTACCTAGAGCGGATGGATGATCAGAGTATGCCGAAGAAAATCCTGAGTGTGCAAGTCTGTAAAGCAGAAAGAGAGGTCGACCCAGGATAAGACGGTTGGATTATGTGATGGAAAAAGTTCGATGAATGGGTGTGAGGGTTACACTGAGACGGCAATGGGTAGGAGACATTGGTGAAAATTGGTGTTGGAAGCCAGGACTCGCCTTGGGCTGTAGTGCTAAAGGAGATGTGTTTTTTAATATTCTGATATTTTGTTTGGAAAACTTTTGTTTTCGTTTTACTTTATTTAGTTTTATTTTCCATATTCGTTATGTTTTGGTTTTTCCTTTTTCCTCGTTTTGATTGACATTTAGTATTTGGTTTACGAACTTTTTCTGCAACAGGAAATGTCTGTCGTATGTATGTCAAATGTTTGTGCGTGTAATTAATGGTGTTTCTCCTTTGGTGATTTTGATTTAAAAATTCTTTAAAAGTGAGGAAAATTTTATGCTGCTTGATTTCTTTTTTTATTTTACTTCATGTCTATTCATTATTACTTTCCTGCTTAGTTTTTTCTAATTGAAATTTGTTTCTACAATTGTGAATATCAAGAATGTTTAACTTCATCAGAAGTTCGTATGATTTATTATAACGACACTTGAAGACGAACACCGATATGTAGTAATAGAAACGTTCAGTTTCTTAAAGTCTAACTGTGGTATAAACTTCTGACCAACTTCTCTATACACAAAAACAGCAGTATAAAAACAGTTACAGACGCTTATACATACTGTACTGTAGTACATACCTGTGTTATTCGAATCGTAAGTTTTGAACTCCTCGATGAGTTTGTCTTTGTGTGCGTGTATTTTGGTACTGAGCTCCCGTATCGCCGAGCACTCGATCAGTCCGATCCTCTGACGGAACGTCAGCCCCTTGGTCCCTGCTTTAGACTGTGCGGTGTTGAACTGGACGTAGTGGGGCGACAGCTTCGGCCCGACCAGTTTCATGTAGGCACCTTTGTTTGAACCCATCTCGTAGTAGTTGGAAGCAGAGAAGATTGTTATCAACTGAAACCACACGCAAACAATTATGTGAATATACGTGTATATATACATACAGCAGTTTTGGCGTGGGGCCGAAAACGGTAATAGTCAGCTGGGCCCATGGCTGAACATCACCGGGCGGAGTTGAAGGACAGTGGTACGGCAGGTTAAGTGCGAGGGTGGACAGGACTCTACAGCCAAGGTGAAGACAGCCTGTCTAGGGGAAGAACACCCCGAATTCAAAATACCTGGTCTTCCGGGTTGGGGGTCGGGCGTGAGTCTAACAAACTTGTCCCGGAAAAACACTCTAGTTACGGATACTGGTATAATGCCTCGGAATAGGTTGAAGAAAATTTTAACGGGAGGACCTGGTGAAAGAAGAAGGAGGGTTCGGTCCAGAAAACGATGGTTGGATGATCTTGAGGACGACCTGCGCAGGCTCGGTATAAGAAGATGGAGAATGAGAGCATAGGATCGAGACGAGTGGAGGCGGTTTGTCCAGGAGGCCAAGGCACTCCAAACACTGTAGCGCCAATTAAAAAGAAAAAGATATTGTTACGACTGTTTACTGATCCCAGTATGGTACAGTGGAAAACAAAATACAAGACACCAATAAAGTCACTAATTACCAGCTTTAATTATCACAATTAAACAGTTTGTAATCAACAAGATAGTCTCTTACAACAAATAAAATAAAAAATGTTCACACGCAATAAAAATGTCAACTAATAGAGTCCCGCACAATTATAAAACACACAACACTTCGCCACAATACTTGGAAACGCATTGGAATAAATCGCCACGAAAACTGACCGTTAAGCGCAGCTGTCGTTGTTTAAATAGATAGCACAAATGTTCCAGTCCATAATACGCGTCAACTATAAAGGTAAACACTGGAGCGTAACTGATTGCGGGCTTGACACAGAGCGCTCGGCCGGCGAAGTCTGAAACAGTCTAGCTAACGCATGTTGAGAATCACGTACGCACACAAAATTGCACCCGGATTCCACTGGAATAGCCGAGAAACACGTAGCATGTTTTTTAACGGCGTACATTTTTTCCGCATTACGGAAGAAAATTATAGAAGAATTTTAATAGAATTTGTAAAGCTTTTGTAATGAAAGTCAATAAAGAGTATGCTGTAAGCAAAACGAGCAGTACTGTACAGATTAATGTAGAGAATGAAGAAATTGTGCGGCGTACTAAACATAAAGCTGAGAAAAATTATGGTGACATGTTTTGTGTGGAGCGTGCTCATGTACGCGGCAGAAACTTGGGGATTGAGGAAAGAAAAGGTATAGACGTTAGACGCCTTCGAGATGTGAACATTAAGAAGGGTAGAAGGGTGGATTTCCTAGGAAAAAAGAGTCATGAATGAGGAGGTGAATAGAAGAGAAGGAAAGAAAAGAAGAGTAAACAAGAGAATAGTTTCATTACTAGTAAACAATAAATAAAGACCAAACACACTAAAAAAAATTGGAGTGTAAAAAATACACTGTGCAGAATGCGGTGCGATTTATATTGGACAACGTGGCCGTTCTCTGAAACATTGCATTTCTGAACATAAGGCGATTTTTAACTAATACAGCCAATACAGGTTTTTCAGATCGTTGCTTACAACACAATCACTTCATAGATACAAAAAACACAACACTACTAAACAACATACAAAAAAGTAAAGAAATGGATTTATTAGAAAACCAATAAAAAGTAATAAAAATTTAATAACGGAACAAAGTGAATTCTGTGTATTGCTTTTATTAAAAGTTTTTATTAAGTTTAGATAATTTTTGTATTTTGCATTCAGATTATATTTAGTTTTTACAGACACTTGACCTTCCCTTAACTTCTCCAACCCCCAGCCATCATCGCCCCCCTCCATAATCACACCCCACACATGTCCGGATACACGCCTTAAACATATTGTTACGACATCACAGAACAATCTACGTGTTTCTCGAACGATCCATTGGAATCCGGATGAATGTTGTGGCGTACGTGATTTCAACATGCGCTTGCGTGACTTTTCTAGACGCCGCGCCGCCAGCCTCGCTGACTGTGCCAAGGCCGCAATTAATTATGTCGTAGTGTAGAGATAACGTGTAGTTGTGGAATGTTCTGGTCTGTGACCGGGGTATAAATACAAGGCGTCAGCGGCCTTAGTTCAGTCGATTACTGTGTGCGTTCAAGTGTTTATTAGTGAAGTCTTGTGTTTAATAATCGGGCGGGACAATTCTAATACAATTGTGTGTTTTATTAGGTGACATTTTATTGCTTGTGAACAAGCTTTATTTGATTTGTTGTAAGAGATTGTCTTGTTAATTACGAATTGTTTAATTGTGATAATTAAAGCTGGTGATTAGTGACGTAATTGGTGTCTTGTATTTTGTTTTCCACTGCACCGTACGACGATCAGTAGACCGCCGTAACACTATGTTCATCACCATAACATCCTTTGTTCAGTTTAGTTTGTTCACTGATCTTAATAAGTTAACAACTGATCTTAAGTTGTTTGTTTGACAATAGCTTAATAAGCTGAAACAGCTGTCAGAGCTGTGAAACGTACCTAATGTTTATATATCTTTTAAAAAACCTTTGAAAAAAAGAGTATTGGATAACATCAGCGGCGGGAAGAACCGGGACGAATTTCTTTCTGAGGGCCCTCCCACAAGACGGGTGTTTATAATCCAATTTATCTTTAAGCAATACATAACAAAAACACTTTACTGTTATATATTTATTGGCTAATTACTGTATTGATACATCTAGTTAGGAAACTTCATAAAAACATGTAGTAATGATTCAGGAAGCTGCGCTTCATGGTAGTATTTCTGAAATTTTACCGTAAACTATAAGTTAATACTAGAATATATTTTTAGACAGTTGGTCGTAAAAACAGGGCAAGGAGAAGTTAGGGCAGGGGGATTGTGCCTCAAATTCGAACATCTCCTAGTGTTGCGTTTCAGGGCGTGAAAATAAAACATTTGCAAATAATTTAAAAAATTTAACAAAAAACAATTTTAAAAATCTAGAGGCCCCTTACGGAGTGGGGCTCCCGCTTAATCCGCTACTGGGAAGAAGCACTATCTTTTTTGAACAGTCTGTTTAAGGAAGCCACTTCCATTGTTTCATACAATATTGTTACTAATGTTGGGGCAACATTTTTCATCTTTTTGCCACTGCGAAGACGGTCGGCGCTCGACCTACCGAAACGTTGGCGTTAGGATTAAAATAATATTTATTGTCACGTATCACTACCGATGACCTTGAAATTTCTGGCTACGACCATAGTGTCTGGTCATATGTTTCCCCGGCGGCGATTAAAGCAGCTGAGAGCTGCCAAGAAATAGCAACGTAGCTCACGAACTTTGCGGAACAAACAAAGGATTGTTAAATTATGTCTGAGGCTTTCACGGCGGGCTTCAATGTTATGAGAACTGTGGCTTGCCGGGCTGGTCCAAGGCTGTTTGGTGCAAACGTTTCGGCAATGCCTTATGGCTTATGCTTTGCTTGCTTATGCGGGGCCAGTTGTACATCGGAACTACGAAACGCAGTGTCCATGCCCGTGTTGATGAACACAGCCGCTACCGTCGTTTAGGGCAGCCGGAAAAGTCTGGTATAGCGGAGCACGCACACGCCAATGCCGACCGTCGCATACTCTTTAAAGAGACGAAGCTTCTGTCGTCGGTGAGTGTTTATTTCCCTCGCCCGCGTATGGAGTCTGTCCAGATTCAGAAACATGCATCTATTGCAATGAAATGGTGGGGTGAGTCGCTCTCATTGGGTGCTCTTTGGACGCGAGTTGTGGTGAACCAATAACAATTTGCATTTCTTCTGATTTCTTCTGACTACGAAACCTTTGTCAGTGTTTTGCAGCCTTCTGCACTGAATATGGCCGCCGGAGGCACGGCCAAAACGTTTGCACCAAACAATCTTGGACCGCGGCCTTACAGTCCGGCAAGCCGAAGTTCACATAACAAAAGAATTGTTAGTTATAATCTTTTGAAATTTGAATTATGTGACTTTTCGGGCACCCTATATTTGTCTATGTACAGGCTTCACCCTATACTTGTTTCACAAAAGTTGAAAACCACATCTGGTACAGTGAGGTAACCAACTCCTTGCGGACCCGCAGGGAAAGTCAGATACAAAGAAACAACACGTTAAGAAAGTTTTATCGGCCGTCACAACAACAAAAACTCTCCCTTTTCCAATTAACTGAAATCGCTGTTTCTACTTCTCAAAGTTTTTTGAACAAACACCAGCGGTATTACTGTTTCAGACATTTGTATAACGTTTGTGTTTTGCGATCAAAAGAAATTCTGTTAACGCTTACAAACGCCATCGTTTGCCTTACTTTCCTTTAAATATTTAGTAAAATTTATTGTATATTCCACACGTTTAATTATTTTCTCGTTCTTGTAAAGTTTCTTTCTGACTACATTCATCGTTGAAATTGTTCTCTTAACCCCAATAATAATCTATACTCGTTGCCAGGCATCATAAACCAACAGTACTTAGAGTATAAATTATAAAACAAAATCATGTCAAAATAAATATAATTTACAGTAAATCTCTGTCGGGACAGTGAGCGATGTTAATTAAACTTTGGTCTGTTACTTTGCGTATTTACTGAATGTGACTGCGAATATTACTAGATACATCTAATAATCTAGAATAATCGAGACTCCAGTGTGCACCTGTTTACCCTTGTACTGTGACTTTGCCTTTTACTCCACGCAAGAAGATAATTGTATACATATTATGGACTTACGTTACACTACAAGTAATACGCATCAGTAAAATTTCGTAAACGGTTAACTAATAAATTTTATTTATTACAACACGACGTAAAATAAAATGAAAAATATAACAAGGTGCTTACTTTGTTTCCATGGGCCAATTCGTATCCGTCGATCTTACACTCGTGCGACCTGATGATGAACAACAAGTTGTGTTTTTCGAGGAACTTCTCCGTGATGTCCGGCCCGAAGTAGGTGCCCGCCCCTCTCAGCGTGTTGGGGACGCATCCCTCCGCGCCCTGAGGATCGCTCCACAGAATGTCGAACACCTACACAGTCACATTCATATGTTTGTTAGCTTATGTAACACAAATAACAGTAATAATAATAATAATAACAATAATAATAATAATAATTGTCATCGCCATTGTCATCATCATCATCTTCTCGATCTTCTTCTAGAAGGATTAAGCCAAAAATGGTTTGTTCCGGTGCGAAGCAGATAGACTATAGTTGGTCACTCCAACGCTTCTTCGGACGTCCCACACCCGGCTTATAATTCAATAGTTGTTTGGGGATGCGGCACACATGTATTCGGTTAAGAAGTTACAGACGTTTTCTCCGATACTGGGTGATAGTATCAAGTATACTCATAACACTCAGTCCCTGACGTATATCTGCATTTCTTCTGCGATTTTTGAGAGTATACTTTGCCACGTGCCTGAGAAATTTCATTTCGGCCGCTTGAATACGACTAGCCTGGTATTTCGTAATGTCCAATATACAGAAGTGTGGGGAGGGCCAAGAGCCTATAGAACGTCAGGTGTGTTTCTTTACTCGTTGAATTTAAGGTTCTCCTGAAAGTCGCGCACATGTGGTGGAACTTATGCACCTTATTCACCACATTATTTTTTTGTAATATAAGACATATTGAAGCCCAGACATTCAAAATAATAATAGTAAGAATAACAATTAATTTAAAGAAAAAGGTTTCAAGTATTTTTTTTTTTTTTTTTTTTTTTTTGTAAATAGTAACTGTTTTACATTATTGTGACCGCGAGTGTATATGTGTATATGTCCTGACGATGGTCTATGACGGACATGGATCGAAATTAAGAATGTGAGTAATTAAAACTTTATTATAAATCATACGTATGGTATCTTTAGGCTATGAACAATGAATACACCACAATAGAAGATTGAGTTTTTAAACCATAATGTCTAACACGTTAAAAAAACGTTTAGCTTTCAATGAATAAAAGATAACTCGTGAAATCAGATAAAATGGAAATAAAATTACTACAAAACATACTTGGCCCAAAGAAGAATCTATATATTAATACGTGAAGAGAAAACTTTGTACCCCTTTTTAAGCATATTGCGCGCACGGAGGAGTGTGAGATTTGGCATAGTTAAAGTTTATATGGAGAAGGAGTGCAGAAAGCTAAAATTTATATATAATATGTGTTACAAATACATTAAATTAAATTAAATTAAACATTCATTTGCACTTGAAAATTCATTTAAACTTTTTCAAACAATGGTAATTGTTAAAAATAAAATAATTTTGTTGCCAGCCAACAATACTCTGTGGAGTGTATGTCAAGGCAAAAAAGCGTTTATTTTATATTTTGTGTATTAGATATCTGTGTTTCATATATTAATGTGCAGTTGAAAGTGAAATACAGCTTGCTTAATACTGACATATTGACTGAATGAGCTGTGAATTTTGTGTGATTTCAAATGTTCCTTTTTCAATAGTCTGTGGAGTGTATGTCAAGGCAAAAAAGCGTTTATTTTATATTTTGTATATTAGATATCTGTGTTTTATATATTAATTTGCAGTTGAAAGTGAAATACAGCTAGCTTAATATACACCTGTTGCAAAAGTAAAATTTTGTAGCAGCAATTTGAATTGACTTACTCTCGCCTAATTATTATTGGTGGTTTCAAAAAAGTGAGTACATTTTATTATTTTTAAATTAAACCCTGTCTAATCTTAGTTTCAGTAATTTCATTACATGTTTTTTTTTACATTCAGATATTCGCACCTCTTCCATTATGCCTCGACATAGAACATTGACGGGTCGGAGTGAGAGACAAAGAAGAAGGAATATATATTCGCGTGAAAGATAAATGATAATAGACCAAATGCAAATTTAAATAGTGTAAATAGTATACAAATTATGAAATTATTTTGAGGGATACATTTAAATGCGCACTGAATGTCATTCCAAGAAATTTTAATACTTTTGATTGTGGATTAATGCATTTACAATGCAGGTTTTGCAATGCAAAACATTTCGAATCTGAGGTCACTTTAGGTGAAAGGACTGCATTCACTTCATGTTGTCATAAGGGTAAAGCAATATTACCGGCCTTAAACCAAAATGAATACTTTAAATCATTGTATGACTTACTTCAAATGAACCTTCAATAAAAAGAAAGTTAAAAAATTATTTTGAAAACATTCGTAAATACAATTCATCATTTGCTATGGTTAGCTCAGAAGCTAAAATTTCGGATACAGTTACGCGTGGAGTGTATCATTTTAAAATACATGATGTTTTTTATCACAGATCAGGTCCAATGACTGCTGGATATGGTCGCTCACCATGTTATGCGCAATTATATTTTTATGATGTTGACACTGCTGATTACGTGAACACTATAATCAAACATGCAATAACAATATAATGCGCGAAATCTCTCTTGAATTGGAACGCATTAATCCTTTCGTTCGGTCATTCATTGCAATGAAAGATCATTGTCAGAGAGTTGAAAATCAAAATAAAGAAATTTGTATGCTCATTAAAGTAAATCGTGATTTAGATCTACGCCATTATAATGATGCAGTTCAAACTGATGTAGCAGTAATATTTAGTACAGTTGATGGTGAGCCACCCTTTGAACGAAATATGGTTTCGTTTTCAAAAGTTAATGGTACCATTAAAATTATCTCTGTTTTGGATTCATCATTGGACCCTTTAGCGTATCCATTACTTTTTCCAAATGGTGATACTGGGTGGCATATCAATAATGTACCAACTACATCTAATTCAAGAGCGCCAGGAAATAAATTAACCATGCTTCAGTATGCAGCCTATCGACTTGCAATTAGAGAAGATTTTAGCATGTTGCACCATTCACAAAAATTATTTCTGCAGTGGATAGTTGATATGTATGTGAGAATAGAGGGCACAAGGTTACATTTCATTCGACAAAATCAAACAAGTCTTAGGTCTGAAGTTTACAACAATTTAACAGATAATTTAGAATTGAACCCCAATGCCAATAATGTTGGCCGTAGAGTAATTTTACCATCTTCATTCAATGGATCTCCAAGAAATATGTATCAGAATTATTTAGATGCAATGTCAATTGTACAACATTTCGGAAAGTCTTCTTTGTTTATTACAATGGCTTGCAATCCAAGTTGGCCTGAAATAGTTAGCAATATTGTTGTAGGTGAGTCAGCTAATTTTCGACCATTAGCTGACTCATTTTGTTGTGCGTGTATTCAAGTCCAAACTGAAAGCATTACACTAAAAAAAATCTTCGGTAAAGTTGAAGCACTCATTTATACAATTGAGTTTCAAAAGAGAGGATTGCCTCATGCTCACATTTTACTCTCTCTAAATGAGCAAGATAAAATTGTTAACGCTACCGATATTGATAAAGTTGTATCTGCGGAGATTCCTAACATTCAAACACATCCTACATTACATGAATATGTTGTAAAACACATGATGCATGGTCCATGCGGTGTACTTAATCCAAATTCTGTATGTATGAGAGATGGAAAATGCACAAAAAATTATCCAAAACGATTTAATGAAAATTTACATGTGAATCATTAAATGGATATCCATTATACAGAAGGCGTGATAATGGTATTAATGCTGAAGTTCGCGGTAGTTGCCTCGACAATCGTTATGTTGTACCATACAATCCGTATTTACTTGCCAAATTTAATTGCCATATAAATGTTGAAGTATGCACTACAGTTAAAAGTGTTAAATACATTTATAAATACGTGTATAAAGGCTATGACAGTGCATCTGTTGAATTAGGTTCAGAGAGAAATGAACCAGGTCAAGAAATACAAATTGATGAAGTTAAAAATTTTTTAAATGGCCGTTATGTCGGATCAACTGAAGCTGTATGGCGCATCTATGAATTACCAATGCATTTTCAATCACATGTCATCGTTAGACTTGACATTCATTTACCGCGTAGACAGAATGTTTACTTTCGAGAAGGGCAAGAACGTCAAGCAATTGAAAATGCAAGACAAACAAAATTATTAGCATTTTTTGAATTGAATCGATCAGATCCATCAGCGCATGAATATAAGTATATTGAAATTCCTTTGCATTATGTGTGGGAAGATTCCCGAAAAAAATGGAAGAAGAGAAGGCGTGGAGGTGATAAAATCATTACACGCATATATGTAGTATCACCAAAAGACATCGAACTTTTCCATTTACGATTGCTTTTATTACATGTCTGTGGTCCAAAATCATTTGAGGATGTTAGAACATACAATGGAATTATACACACTTCTTTTGTTGAAGCGCGCCATGCTCGCGGCATTACTTCAAATGATAATGAATGGTGCGAATGTTTAAATGAAGCAAAAGAATTACATTCACCAAAACAAATGCGAAATTTATTTGGTTACATTTGTGAATTAAATGTGCCAGCCAATGCATTGGCGTTATGGAATGAATTTAAAGTACATCTTAGTGAAGATTTTTTGAGAGATTACAACGAAGATGTATCCTTTAACACAGCTCTATTAGAAATTGAAGATATTTTGAATGTTCATAATTTGTCATGTCAAGAACTTGGTTTACCAGTTCCCACGTACTCGCAGAGAACAGACGAAGCAAATGCTATTGATCCAATAGAACAAGAGTTTCTGTTTTGTGAGCATTATGAAACTGCAAATATTGAACAGCGTAATCTAATTGATCGTGTGATTCGTGAAGTTTTGCATCATGATACTGGATCTAATGTTTTTTGTTTAACCGCTCATGCAGGTTGTGGAAAAACATTCACACAAACAGCAATCATTCACAAATTAAATTCGCTTAATCTTAGTTGCATTGCAACAGCGTTCAGTGGCATAGCTTCAACTCTATTACTTGGAGGTAGAACTTTACACAATGTGTTTAAATTGCCTATACCCATTTTGGAAAATTCTGTAGCGAATATTACCGCAAATAATAGCTACGGACGTTACATAAATTCATCATCATTGATAATTATTGATGAAATTTTTTTATGTGCCCACTGCAAGTGTTGAAAATCATAGATAGATTATTGCAGGATCTATGCGATGAAAATGATAAACATAAACCATTTGGAGTGAAAACGATTCTTCTGTGCGGTGATTTTCGGCAAATCTTACCAGTTGTCCCACACGGATCACGTGCAACTTTAATTGAAAATTGTGTCACGAGTTGGCATAAATTTGTTTATTTTCATAAAGTAACGTTTACTCAAAATATGAGAGCCTTACCAAGTGAAATAGAATTTGTCGAATTCTTGAAAAAAATTGTTAAAGATGAAGCCCCACAATTCCCTCAGTTTGGTGAAAATATTATTGAAATACCTCAGCAATTAATAGGAAATGAAAATAATATTATTAATGAGGTGTATGGAAATATTTCCGAAAACATACTCTCAGATAACATATTGAAGTCAGTTATTTTAGCACCTAAAAATGATGATTGCACTTTTATTAATACTGATATACTTAATCGAATACTAGGTGAACAGAAAACATATCATAGCTACGATAAAATAATTTGTGATGATGACAATGAAATCAATAACTATCCAGTAGAGTTTTTGAATTCTTTGACTATTAGTGGTTTGCCACCACATAAGTTAGTATTGAAAGTTAATTGCATCGTTTTACTGATCAGAAACTTAAATACAAAGGAAGCATTAGTCAATGGAACAAGAATGCGCATCAAGTGTATGCATCGTAATGCTATTCATTGCAAAGTTTTAACTGGAACCGCACGCAATAAGAGAATTTTGATTCCACGTATAAATTTAACATATTCCGGTACTGTTTTAACATTTAACTTTCAAAGAACTCAATTTCCAATTATACCTGCATTTGCGATGACAATAAATAAGTCTCAAGGACAAACATTCGAAAAAATTGGAATTTTATTGAGGCAGCCAGTTTTTACACATGGTCAATTGTACGTCGCAGCAAGTAGAGTTCGATCATTCGATGGTTTGAGATTTTATATTTCCGAATATAATGGCCAAGGGCATTTAGCAAATGATGAAAGAGTTTTTACAAAAAACATCGTTTACACAAAAGTTGTGAATCATTAAATTCACTTTCAAACTATTTTAAGTTCAATGGACGACATTTATTTTTTTAACCGCCCGGTTTTTTTGATTTAATGAAAAATATATGAAAAAATACGAGGCACGTATTTTTTATTTCATTTTTTATTTTGTATTAATTTTTTATTTAAATTTTATATAATTCGAAAAAGATAGGCAAAATAACTGTGTAGCCTTGGCGAAACCTGGTCAGTATGGCAATAAAAAAACCCCAAGGAAATGTCAAAAAACGCGTTATTGCTTTTTACTTCCATATTCCTTAAGGAATGGAAGTATGGTGATGTTAAATATGGCTTAGCCAAGCCAAACCTCATTTTTCCTATCTTTCATATTTTTCAAATAACTCGAAAATTAATGCATAGAAAAAAAATTAAAAAATTATATAAGGTTTGTAGCAGATAATCTTCAAACTGTTTTCGAATTTTGTACCTTACCAAAAATGAAATGTAATCCACTGGAATTGAAAACAATGTATCTTATACTTCTATGAATGTCAAGTCTCATTTTTATTAGCGTTTATTTGATTCAATAATAACATGAAAAAATTAAAACTGACAATGAATTATATCAAACAATAAATACGAATACAAGCTGTAATTGTGTTTTTTTTTCAACTGTTACTAACATTAAATTTTAAATTTCATAGGTATTGCAGGGAATTAAGGCAAACAACACACGCTAATGACGTATTTGTACACGCTCGCAGCTGACGTAATAGAACAAAATTCAAAAAAATTATATGCAATGGTTATAGAGGTATACTCTTTGACAAAAGAACCTCAATAACGTTCAAACTTAAAAATTTAATGAATTACGGTCGAATTTCGACCACTGGGCGACCACTAGTAAAAATAAATAGATTAAAAGAAACGAAAAAGACCTTTCTTTGGAAAATGAAAACCTTTTGGATATGATTAGTAAAAGGAAGATTACATTTTACGAATACTTGGTTCGGATGGAGACAGTCACATAGAATATTTCATTACTTTGATATCCCAAAGCACAATCGGTTGGCTTACAGACGTAGAAAAGGATTTCACAGAAATGAAGCTTACAAAAGACGGCATTGCGTACAGTGACATCTTTACGTTCATTGTTAAAGGATTTGGATGGTTTTTATGAAAAAGAGAAGCGAGAAATAAAAACTATATGGCCGGAAGAAATTAAAAGGGAACATAGTGAAAAGATGAAAGAATGCTGGAAGAATAGAAGAGACAGAAAATTAGGTTACTTTATACAGTCCATAGTCAGCCAAAATAAAATAATTAATAATTCTAATAATATAACTAATAATAATAATAATAATAATACATTATAATATTCTTATAATTATTTGATATTTTTACATATGCCTTATCATTAATTTGGAGTATAATACATATTGTTACGTAATGCAGAACGTTCCCGTGCGTTCGATGGTGTCGTTCTACAAACTTCTCGACTAGCGTTGCCGGTGTGTGTTTCTGCCAAGGCCGCGCTGAAATATCCTCTAGGATTTTCTAGTGATTCTTAAGGACGCATGTTATGAAACCCTGCAGACTATAAATGCCCCACACCCCTCGCTTAGTTTTCAGTCTACTTAAATTACGTTCCACAGAACAATCTCTATCACCAAAGACTTCAATGTGAATTAATAAATTATCGATTTTGTATTGATTATAATATAAAGTAATTATAATATAAAGTAATGAATAATTGATTTTCGTTCGATTAAAATATTTTATTGTTGTAATGTTTGATTGTGTAGTCAACTGATTTGATAGATATATTAAAATACATACATAGTGTTTATTTTGTCTTTATTTTAGTGAATTATAATTTATTATAAATAAACTTGCTTTTTTATTTTTAATTCTTCATTAATTAGCGTATTATTATTATTATTATTATTATTATTATTATTATTATTAATATTATTATTATTGTGCTTGTATGTATTTTTCGTTTATTACTTCCGTATGATTTTCCGTGTATGATTTATCCCTATCTTACTTTTGTGATCTTTTTACCCCTATAAAATTTTTATCAATTTAATATTTTGAATGTCTGAAAATTGACATTCAATTTGTCTAGGGTGTTGTATTGCCTAGATAGTGTGTAGCTAAATTAGATTTTAAGCGACAAAACCCCTTTGCGGTGTTTAAGGAATCTATCAAATAGTCGTCTTGGTTTGGCCTACGAATAATTTATTGCAGTCTGTACATTCTACTTTGTATATTCCATTTTTATTGTGATCGTTGGATTTGGTTTTAGGTGTTATGTTATTAAAAACTCTAATATCTCTATTATAAGAAATATATGCATTTTTAATCATTTAGTTATTTTTTTGAGTTATATTTTAGTAAGAAGAAAAGATTGTATATTTTATATCATCATTAACAGTTGTATTTTTAGATGTATGTTTATCAGATATTTGTTTTAGTATAGTCTTTATTTTGTATCCATTGCTTATTGTTATTTGTTTAACAATATTTTTTTCTTTATTTCTTTCTATCTCATTTAATAACTTCCTAAGCATTCAATATTTTAAGAAATTGTATACAGCCTTTTTATGTTGTGGTCAACGGTCTAATTGATCGTCGTCCAGTGCAGTAGAAAACAAAATAAGAGACACATATTAAGTCACTAATCACCAGCTTTAATTTTCACAATTAAACAGTTCGTAATTAACAAGATAGTCTCTTACAACAAATCAAATAAAAATTGTTCACACTCAATAAAAATGTCAACTAGTAGAGTACCGCACAATTATAAATCACATAATACTTCGCCACAATACTTCAAACCGCACTGTGTAAATCGCCACTTAAACGCACTGTGTAATCGCCCGACAATAACTGACTGAGCGTCGCTTAGTACTTGTATTTATACTCCGCCGAGGTTCCAGAATATTCGCTAACAGGCGTCTACTATAAAACGCTAGACGTAATTCATTGCGGCCTTGAACACAGCACGCGCGGACCGGTATGGTCTGGTATAGACCTGATAGTTGACGCCTAATTGTCTTTCACCGCAAAGTAGCAGAATTATGTACCACACACACATTACAGCTGGAAAATTTGAGAAACTTGTAGAACGTTCCGTATTACCTAACACTTTTTCCGCATTACGTAACAATATATAATATGTTATTATTTAACATTTTCCAGTCTAAGCCCGAATATATGTGGGGCAGTATACTTTTGCCTAGTGGACGCAGCCCGAGTCATGTATTCGCTCGCTTTACTGTCACGTTACGGGTCCGTCTCGGGTTTAGTCGTCACGAAATGTTTTCGTATCAACATACGATTGTGTACAGTTATTTAATTGAATTTTCTGGGTTTAACTAAAGACTCTGATGTACATTCTGGTATTAACTTTTATAAACATAATCGGCTTTTAAACAGTTGATACAACTTGTTTGGACCTCGTTTCTAACTTGTTGCTTTTTCCATTCATCATTAGCGTATGTTCATTTTTGTTTTTCTAAATACAGTGAGCAAAGTATTAAACGCAATTAACGTAGGCCTAAAGGCCTCACGTATGCCAGAATGTTACCAATACTGCTATAGAGTTGTCAATCGCCTTTAGAACCTGGGCCTTCTGCTTTTTTTCTTTTATACAAAATTGATATTTTAAAAAAAGTGTTGCTTCATTTGCAGATTTGTGTGAATATTAATGTGATATTTTAATAAAGTAATGTTTAAGTTTTTATTTCGTATGTAATTCATGTATATGTGTAAACAAATCTTAAGAAATACAGTCCCAGGAAAGTAAGTGAAATCGGTCAGAATGGAAGATAATTATAAGTAATTATAATATATTACTATTAATAATAATATATTATTATTATTTTTAATTATAAAAATATAACAATTACAATTATAAGATATAATAATTGTAAAATTATAATTACAGAATCATACAGGTACACAAAGGCTGGAAAGTGTTAATATTATTTGGTGTTCTCCCCTAAGACAGGTCTTCAAATGGTAAAAGTCTCCAAGCTGTCCTATCCTATGTCCTATCCAATCTTTTCGTTTCTTCGTAACACCCTCTGATTTATTAACTTCATTCCTCTACGCCCTCTTCTTTTTTCTCCTTCTATGACACCCTCCATGGCAGTTGTAAGCAAGCAATCTCTTCTTAAACAGTGTCCTGACCAATTCCTTTTTCTATTTCCTGTTACCTTCAGGATTCTTCTCTTTTCCCATAAATTTTTTAAAACTTCAACATCCCTTACTTTATCAACCCACCTCACTTTTTCCGTTGCTCGCCAAAACCACATATCAAATGCTTCTAATTGTTTGTCATCCCACTTCCTCAGTGTCCATGTGTCTGCACCATATAAAGCGACGCTCCACACATAACATTTGGCCAACCTTAGTGTTAATATAAGTAACAGTAATTAATTTTGTGTGATTATGTATAATTATTTTGTACAAAACTACCAACGAGTAACGCGAAATTACCCTATTCCTTAAAGACACCCCAACACACACACACACACACACATGTTTGCATGCGTTTGATACTTCTAGTCATTTATTTATCCAGTTTGTTATTGTCAGTTCTTGTTCGTTTTTGGGTTTCTGTAGAACAGAAAAACCTATCTTTGTATGCGCAGCGTGTTGTGTTGCTTTTCTTGTTGGTTCGGTACTGTATAGCCAACAGAAGGCCGGCGCATGTCCCTTGAGAACGAGTTGCGTTGATGTGAAAAATTCAGAAGCGACTAGCCTACTTGTTACCGCCCGACAGCGCCGCTGGGAATACTACGCCAGAATTGTAAGTTGTACGCCACACACACACACACACACGCACACACACACACACACACACACATTGTGCTCGTGTCGTTGGTTGGTAGTATTTGTTGAATTTGATGTGTCGAAAGATGTCGCGCCACCCACAGACATTCAATTTTATTTCCTCTAGTTTCAGGTTTCTCTTACGTTTGAGATAAAATCATAGTAAAACGTAGATAGCAGTCTTACTGTAGTGGAATTAATTCATACCAGAGTAAGCAAAAAGATTTCGTTATATAAAAAAAGGAGACAGAACAGATGCAAATAATTACAGAGGAATAAGATTGCTGGACTCAACGTGCAAAATATACTATACAAGAATTCTCAATCAGAGATTAAGAGTCATTACAGATGCGTTACTTCTTGAAGAGTAAATGGGTTTTAGAAAGGGTATGTCGACTGCGGATGCATTGTTTGTATTCCGACAGATAATACAGATAAAAGGCGGGAGTATAACTAGGAAACGCATATTGCTTTTGTTGATCTGGAAAAAGAATTTGATAATGTAAACCGTTAAAAGTTATGGAATGTTAACCACACAGAAGAGTGTAACCACAGCATTTAATATGATCCTTTATAAAAGTATATATCGTTACGACATTACAGAACAGTCTACGTGCTTGTCGAATGTTCCGGAAGAATCTCGCTCTAGTGTGTGTGGCGTACGTGACTAAGGATCTATAAATGAGAGTATTCGCACCCGCCATCTTTGTTCCGAGACTGACATAATATTATGGTGACGCTTGTGTATACATGGGATGCAGTATAAGTTTGTTTTCGATATTACATAAACTATTATAGTTTTTCGTGCCAAAAATATAATTTCAAAGTGTGAAATTATCAGTGAAGCATATTAATTTTAATTATATATGCACAAAAAGATATAGACGCTGGTGACTGCACTTTACAAGTTAGTGCGCGAGGTTATCTCTGGGATTTTATACATACGGTAATTGTTTTATTAATTTCTGACGAAAAATTAATGTTCGTGTAAAATGCAGGTTGTAATATTACGAACATTATTCTTTACAGTACATTGTGAAAGCAACAATGTCTGGAGAATTCAAAAATAATTCATTGAGTGGAGAAAAAAAAGAGGTTAGTATTCTCGTAATCAAATCAATTTTCAAATCAATAATCAAATCAAATGGCACGATATTTTTAAATTTTGCAGTTTCATCCCTGACATTGCTGATTATTTGGAGAAAAACAATATTGATTGAGAATTCCAGAATTATAAATGGTCTGAATGACAGTTTTTACATCACGTTTTAAATAATATTAATTGCAACAATATGCAAAAATGCATATTTATTTATTAAAATATACATGTAATTAATTTATAAATCATGTGCTACAATGCTAAACATTTTCTTTTTTAATAAATTCGGTCTTGGGCAAATTATCGTTGGAAAGAAACTCTAAGCATTCAGAACATGCATGCTTTTTTACGACTCGAGTGGTACTTCCCGCAATGTAAAATGTCGCGTTAGCATTGTACACATTTGCATGTTCGAATATACCACACAAATTATCAAATGATAACGTTTGTATATTGGATTCAGGTTGGGACAAAACAGTTGCATCTGACGAAACTGACATATTACTTTCAACGCGAGAGACTGATTTTAACCTTGTTTTCACTGACAAGATGAGATGATTATTATACATATTCATGTGTAATACAAAAATCAAATTAGTACACTAAGGTTATAACCCTGATATGTAAAAATATTAATATTTACATACATAATTTACATTAAATAATGCAACGCACAGTGTGCTTACATTGCTGCCGCCATATTAAATTTAAAAGTCTCGGAGCAAAGATGGCGGGTGCGAATACCTATTCCTATAGAGCTCTAACGTGACTCTCGACGCATTTGCGAGAGTTTTCTGCAGCCGCCAGCCGCGCGGACTATGTCAAGGCCGCAATTAATTACGTCGTAGTTTAGAGATAAGGCGTAGTTTGGAATCTTCTGGTCTGTGAGCGTTGTATAAATACTTGGCGGCAGCGGCCTTAGTTTTCAGTATAGTTGCGATATATTTACAGTGCGGTTCGAGAGTTATTGTCGGGCGATTACAAGTGATTATCGGGCGATATTACTGTGTACTTTCAAGTGGAAAATAGTGAAGTGCTGTGTTTTATAATTGGGCGGTCTATTGTAATACAATTGTGTTTTAATATTAGTTGACATTTATTTGCTTGTGAACAATTTTTATTTGATTTGTTGTAAGAGACAGTGTTGTTAATTACGAACTGTTTAACTGTGGAAATTAAAGCTGGTGATTAGTGACTTAATTGGTGTTTTGTATTTTGTTTTCACTGTACCTACGACGATCAAGTAGACCATCGTAACAGCGGTGTCAGAACTGGGATAGAACAGTTAACAGTGGAAACAGAGGACACTTCGTAGAAGAGTGGTGTTAGTGGTAGTTGATATAAATAAAATTGTTACCAGTCAGATGATAGAATAATTCAAAGCAATGCTACTGAAGATCGAGGAACGACACCGACAAGAGGCAGAAGAAGTAGAGGAAAGACGCCGGCGAGAAGCGACGGAGGAACGACAGAAAGCACTAATGGAAGAACAATTAAAAGAAAAACGTAAGCGTGAAAATGAAACACCAGAGAGACGACAAAAAAGAATTTAGTCTTCAATCAGACGACGTTAAGCTGTTCGTACAAGATGATATCACTGCAAAATTCGTCCTAGTACGAGGTGAGCTGAACAAACAAGTTGACAGAATATCTGAAATAGAAAAATCTGTGTCAACTATGAAAACAAATATGTCAAGTTCAGAAGATTCTATTACAAACACAATAAACTAAATTAAAAAGTAATACAACATTTAGTGAAATAAATAGTTCATAAAGATAGACTATTAATAAATGCTGACGAAGATTCAAAATATCAGAGAAATCAAACTGTCGTAGGGCCAGTTTACGCAAAGGCCCCAACGTTTGATGGAAGCATTCATTAGGCAACTTATGTTCGCCAATTTGAAGCTGCAGCTCGCTTAAATAATTGGACAGAAGAAGAGAAAGGTCTTTCATTCATTTTTGCTTTAAAAGGACCTACTGCAGAGCTATTACAGAAAGTGCCATCTGACAGTCAGAACGTCTATGCCGAATTAACTAATCTCTGGAATTACGGTACGGTGACCAGAATTTGTGCAAGCGAAGTGTACCGTGAACAACTTAAAGCGAGGATACAGCGTTCAGGGGAGAGCCTTCAAGTGTTTGAAGCGAATATCAACCGAATTATGAGATTGGCTTATCCCGAAGAATCGGATGACTTCCGGAAGTGGATTTCTCTCATTATGTTTATTGACGGTATCAGAGATGATCAATTACAACAAGCGTTAAGACTGGCACGGCGTGATAATAAATCAGACGCTCTTATTCATGCTCTCCGTGTTGAAGCTGCCAAGTCGGCGACCTACATTAATCAAAGTATGCCATCACGTTGTAGCCAAACGGATCCAACATCACAGTATCGTCATAACGGACAGAATAAAGAGAAAATTCAAGAACAACAGTTTAAGAAGTCAGCAGCGCCACAACGATCATTCGAACCAAAGGATAAAGACAGAACACCGAAGTGTTACAACTGTGGGAAACGTGGTCATCTACAGGTAGATTGTTGGAAGAAGAAAATACCGAGAGAAGGGAGTGATCGCACCAATTGGAGAAGTAAAGGCCCAGAACAGCACACAGTTTCCACGCTACATAAGACCAGTGGAAACTTGATTGTTAATGGATGTGCGGAAGGAAAACCAACATCATTTACAGTTGACACGGGCGCAACAGTGTCCATTGTGCCCCCTGACTTAGTCAGCAACAGACAGCCTCTAATTAGTTCTTGTACAA
This sequence comes from Magicicada septendecula, assembly GCA_034769895.1. NCBI lineage: Eukaryota > Metazoa > Arthropoda > Insecta > Hemiptera > Cicadidae > Magicicada > Magicicada septendecula. The sequence continues at coordinate 68,468,678 of CM068370.1, read as the reverse complement.
TACAGACTGTGACTGGGCGCCCCGTCAAGGTGCTAGGAAAGGTAGACGTACGTGTACGCCTGGGTCTTCTCGAGTTCAGCCACCAAATGCTTATTGTAGTAGGCACTGTCGATGAAGTGATTCTTGGCACGGACATTATGAATGCCTACGGATCCATTGTGGACTTAAGAGAAAATGTCCTGAGTGTTTGCCAAGAGAGGATAAAGCTTTGCATGGCTAAAATGACAAGGTCTACCAACCATTCGATTAAGCAAGTGGCATTAGTCGAAGAAAAAGTCAACAGGTCTGGTCAAGAGGAACCCTCCCTATTGCAAGCGGAAATGGAGGAAGAACTAGCAGAGGAAGTACAAATAAGTGTAACGACAAAAGAATTGTTTGGAAAGACAACTACGGGTGTCGAGACAAAACTCTTGCTTGTTCCTGAGCTGATAGAAGCGCCCGAGGGAAAAGTGGCTGAAGATGAGTTTACGCAAGAGGTTGTTGACGAGAACCAAACAGACTTGGATCAGCCAGTGGTGTTTAGGTCATCAGTACATGACGCAACGGGAGTGATTCCAGCGAAACTAGTGGTTGAGCGGATGACTCGCATTCCTGGAAACGTGATGTTCGGATCACATGAGACTGAATTCGAAGAACCGAAGAATTATCTTTCGCAAGGACGTCCACCTAGATCGCCTGGTCGAGTATTACTTCAGAGACGGTTTGCCAGTTCGGGACGAACAGGCTTAAGGAGGAGGCAGTGTTACGACATTACAGAACACTCTGCGTGTTTGTCGAATGTTCCGGAAGAATCTCACTTTAATGTGTGTGGCATACGTGACTCTCGACGCATTTGCGAGAGTTTCTGGAAGCCGCCAGCCGCGCGAACTGTGTCAAGGCCGCAATTAATTACGTCGTAGTTTAGAGATAGGGCGTAGTTTGGAATCTTCTGGTCTGTGAGAGTTGTATAAATACTTGGCGGCAGCGGCCTTAGTTTTCAGTATAGTTGCGATATATTTACAGTGCGGTTCGAGAGTTATTGTCGGGCGATTACAAGTGATTATCGGGCGATATTACTGTGTACGTTCAAGTGGATAAATAGTGAAGTGCTGTGTTTTATAATCGGGCGGTCTATTGTAATACAATTGTGTTTTAATATTAGTTGACGTTTATTTGCATGTGAACAATTTTTATTTGATTTGTTGTAAGCGACAGTGTTGTTAATTACGAACTGTTTAACTGTGGAAATTAAAGCTGGTGTCTAGTGACTTAATTGGTGTCTTGTATTTTGTTTTCACTGTACCTACGACGATAAAGTAGACCGTCGTAACAATATATGTAGTCCTCGATCTGAATGGTAGGCTCTCAGTTGACATTCCAATAAATAAGGGAGTTAGGCAGGGACGCTGTGTTTTCCCAAACTTCTTTAATATATACATTGACGACGTGTTGAGAGCATGAAAATCCAGAGTGACTTCAGGAATACAGCTTAACAAATCAACTCGTATGTGTTCCTTGTTATATGCGGATGACACAGTTCTTATTCAAGAAAATGAGGATGATTTGCAAAGAGCTACGTTTCAATTACAAAAAGTAGCAAGAGAGTACTCAAAGACAATTTCAGTAAGAAAGACCAAAGCCCTTTAAAGGGTTTCAAAGCCAGTGACAACTAAGATAATTATAAACAGCAGAACTTTAGAACAAGTGAACCTTTCAAATATCAAAGCAGTATGCAAGAGATGACAGTGATTGTATGTATGGATGGATGTCAGCTGTACCCTTTCTGCAGTTAGCAATTCACATATTCAAACTGTGCTTTAAGCAATAAAACATTTACTCACACACAGCCTGAATCAAACGCTACGAACGTTTATGAGATATTTTGCTATAAACTTTCTTTACTTTTTATTGCGTTCGAGAAGCGGAACGCTGGCGGGCTTCGGCGTATTATAGTTTTCTTTGATTACATTTTTACAACAACTGTAATGTCAGTTTTAGCGTCGCGTTCCAATGTTTTATAGCGGCAGGCTCTCTCTGTCGCTCGCTCGCAGAGCGTTCCTCCCTCTGACTGAACCCAACTGTTCAATTACATTGAGTTCACATCTGAAAATAAAACTTTCATAAGTAGAAAAATATCTGGTACTTCTGAATCTTCTATGTTTGGATATTGGGAGGGACCTCTAGATATTGTTACAATGTTTTGATGGATCGTCGAGTTTAAACGGTAGAATAAATACCAGAGAATTTGTTACTCACAACTTACATAACAGTTTCAATGAACAAACATACTAATTTACAAGAGTTTTTATGTTAACTATTATGCAATAAAGACTAATGTAACACACAATAAATACCATCTAATTAACACTGTTGCAATTAATAAACCAAGTGATCAATAAAATCATTATCTTCATGGATTAAACCAAAAATGGTTTGTTCCGGTCTCAAATAGGAAAAGATTAGAGGATCCGTCCCCTCGGCTTATAGTTCCAGAGTTGTTTGGGGATGCGGCAGTCATCCATTCGGCAAAGATGTTCCCACTAATTCAGCCGATACTGGGCGATCCGTCGTGTATACTCATAATATTAAATTCCTGCCGTATATCTGTGTTTCTTCTATGATCATGGAGAGTATACCCTGCCACGTGCTTGAGAAATCTCATTTCAGCCGCTTGGATGCGACTAGTCTGGCCTTTTGTTAAAGTCCAATTCTCAGACACACAAAGAAGTGTGGAAAGAACCATCACAGTGTAGAATTTTAGGCGTGTTCCTTTGCTTGCTGACTTAAGGGTTTGCCTAATGGGCCCGCACATAAGGTTGAACTTATGCAACACATTCACAACGTCGTTGCATGCACTATAAGACACACTGTAGCCCTAGTATTCAAAATTGCTATCTTGTTTCAGGACAGTACCATCTATAACAATTTTTTCCCGTACATTAATAAACCAAGTGATCAATTTCAGATGTTTGCATACAAAATACCATTGTCCTATACGCATAGTGAATCACAAATTCACAATTTTACGACCGTTTGGGAAACTACGCTGTTAATGCTAAGAAACGATGCGAGATTTTACCATGTCTTTATTCTCGATGCGTGGAGTTTAACTGACCAGTGTTTGGAAAGCGTGGAAGACGTAGACCAGTAGTCAGGAACCCTGCGCCCACGACCGCAAGTGCGCACGTCGATAAGGTTTAGCACGCCAGCGAGTCAATTTGTAATTTTATTTTATTTTGAACAAAGGAACGCACCCGCATTGTACTTGCTTCGAAGTACTGTGTTATAAAACAGTACCAGCCATTTAGCGAACCGCGCTACGTCTGCCCCCCAATACGATTGTCGGGCCTTGTCGCCCAGAGCCTGTAAACACCTTTCTCCCCAAAGTGATTTTTTCAACTTTTACATTTCTGTGCACTTTATGAAAATATGTAGTGTTATTGTGGAGTAAGTTCTTTAATTTATTTTTATTAAAATGTTTCCAGGTTTATCTATTTTTTCGTTTAAAATTTTGTTAGTTTTAACGTGCGTGTGCATGATGACAAAATGTTGATGACCTACTACCAATGTGCACAAATTTGGACAAAATTTCAAAAATGAAAAATAATGCAAAGCTTTTTTTGATTCGGTGTTCCGCGTCAATAAATATAAGTGCAAGGGTATTATAAAGCGTTTGTAACATCCGGCTGTTACACTCCGCGCCTTTCTATTTTCCATTGATGCGCCGGCAGGAAGGGGTGCGCCCATCGACTTGTCCTCTGTTATATATGCCCCTCCATAAATTCAAAGATTGCCTACGACCGACCTAGACTATTCCGAATTACGTCGGTAGCGTACCTTGTAAACATCGATCTATGACGTTCTTCTTCTTCTTCTTCTTCTTCTTCTTCTTCTTCTTCTTCTTCTTCTTCTTCTTCTTCTTCTTCTTCTTCTAGTATCAACTCCTCTAACAGGGTTGGCAATCAACATGGCAGTGTAAATTATAAACACAGCAGCTCTTAATAAGTCAGTGGAGCTGCAATTGAAGTAGTTCTTCAAGTTCTTTAACCAGGAAGTACGCCTTTATGCCGGATTATTTTTTTCATGGAACTTGTCATGTATAATAACTTGTAAAAGGTTATATCTGCCTCCGCGCATTGTGTGACCCACGTATTTTAATTTCTCCGATTTTAACAGTATCGAGTTTGTAAGGCTTTGACGGCCGATGTCAACTAAGTTGGAAACATTATTTGCCGGGTTGTTAGGCCGTAGTCCATCGCTTGTGTTTACAGACGTTTCGGAGGTCATATTCATCGTCGAAAGCAATTGCCACGGTGTCCGCCAATTCACCCCACTGGTGACGTAGATTCTGTGTTTTTGCTTAAGAAGCCCACTTAAATATACTTTCATGCTAGCACGATCTAAGCTGGAAAGCGGCACCAACCGGTCACCTTCAAGTGCTATTTGATTTGCCTGGAAGCACGGCATGCGAGATCCTATTCAATAGGAGGCTTTCTCCCCTTCGATTCATAGCAGTGGAACCATGTTTGAATATCTCCACGGTCTCTATGTCCAGCCTCGGATAAGATCTTGGTCTCCTCAAAGAGAACGCGATGATCAGCGTTGGAGAGTGCACTCTCGGCCGGCAGACTTCTCCGGCTGGCTCAAGCGACAGCAGCGGATGTGTTCATCAACGCGGGCGCGGACGCTGCGCTTCGTGGTGCCGATCCGCACGAGCAAGGAACACTGTACACGCCTCCCGACGAGAGCGGATCCCTTGCGTCCTTCACCGGTCTCGGGAATTGTTTCATCTTCCCAGTCAGCTTGTAGATGTTCCTCACGCTCCACCGACTCAGCAGTCTCATCTACATGAAAAACTCTACTCCTCTATCCCTTGAATGTCATTTTTCATTCCTTTAAAGCCTTGTAATATAAATGTTAAAAATTGTTGGAGACACACAACACTCTTGCCAGACACATTTGTTTGTAGAAATAGCATGAGTTTCCTTTCCATTAGTATATAATTGGATTTTGTGACTCCGTATAAACTGCGTACTGCTCGAATCAGTTGCGATGAATAACCTCTTCCCCCCAATATACTGCACAATTTTGCCAGTGTATTTGATTGCTCAACTCTCGATGCTTTTCTATGATTTGGCGTAATATAAAAATTACATCGGATGTTTGTCTCCTTTTGCTGAAGCCCACTTGCCAAGTTATTTGCTATTACCACAGCCTTCATTTGCTATTGCCAAGTTATGAGCCGTCGCCATAGTACTGTGGTGCTGACGTACGACACTCCGCGTTAGGTAGACTCGAATATCCACTGAAGATGGCAGCCAGTGGTGCTGCTGAAGCGTTTGGTTTTAATGTAAACCTTGGACCACGGCCAAACAGCCCGGTAGATATTTCAAATACAACTGACGCCGACCATGAAAGCCTTAGAACAATATTTGCTCGTAGCTTTCAAAATTCTTGAATACAATTTATATGCTGCGTCTAACAGTGTAATGCGCAATCACTTTAATTTGGTAATACTGCTCTATCTCGTTAATAATGCTAGCTAAAAAAATCCTGTTAATAATAAAAAGAGAAATCCAATCACACGAGCATTTAGAGACAAATTTTCTGCTTTGTCAGCAGAGAGAGAAAAGACTTGTCGCCATTAGCGTCAACGGATAGCAAAGTCTGGTTAAACACGTACAAAAACTACGCGTGAGATTTGTTAGGGCGAAACACTGACAAGCAAAAACCAAGTGTCAGAATCCCCCCGTAACGAAAGCGCACAAATTGACTGATTCGGAGATGTATGTCATCCACTGATGGACGATCACCGGTGTAGCGTGACGCCCACTAACGAACTCAACACATCTCATGAAAAAACGTCCAATAAATTCTCTTTAAATAAAAAAAACTTGGCGTTTTTAACGTACTTTTAACAATGTTTTTTTATTGGAATGTAGTTTGCACTGAATAAACTACTAAAAACAAATTTCTATCAAGTTTGCATAATTCAGATAAGGTTTTGTTTAATTTTATTTTTTTAATACTCGGTTAATACTTTTAACTATACTTACATTACATTTAAGTCATGCTTAAGTTCTTAATATTACCTGGGTTCTTACTACATGTAAAGTCTACTTTTTGTTGCAATTGCGCATGGATGAGGGGCCATAGGTACAAACTAGCAATTCTTCTTCTTCTTCTTCTTCTTCTTCTTCTTCTTCTTCTTCTTCTTCTTCTTCTTCTTCTTCTTCTTCTTCTTCTTCTTCTTCTTCTTCTTCTTGTTATTATTATTATTATTATTTACAATAAAAAATGAACTGAGGATGGATAAATACAGAAAACGTATGGCATCGATGCGGAGGAGATAAAGCTCTCTGTGTAGCATCCACCTATCGGACAATGCCAGGGCCAGTAGTCCTGGTGATAGGGGAATGGTTTTACCCATAGACCTTATGGCTCAATAGCAAAAACGTCTCTTGAGAAGATGATATTGAAGAGACGCAACAAAACATGAAGCCAGGGAACTCACTCTCCGCCACTGCCAAGATTGATAGAATAGGGAGGGAAGAGGAAAATGGACCGCAAAGCTCATACGCAACTTTAAGGAATGGATTCACCGCCAACACGGTGAGAGCAACTAAAATTTGACACAGTTCCTCAGTGGACATCGGAATTTTGATGCCTACCCCCACAGAATGGGAAAGGTGCAGAGCCTAGCATGCCAGTACGGTAACTCTCCCCATGAAGATATCTTTCACATATTTTTCATGTGCTGCAAATTCACAAAAGGGAGAATGGCACCAGAGATGGAGCTCGGGAAGTTCGCATCGGAAGGTGTAGTTAAGATTGTGCTTCGTCCCAAGGAGGACATGGACCGCATTTCTACGTTTATTCAGAGGACCCTACAACAAAAGAAAAGACAGGCCCAACTTTGAGTCAACGGGGAGTAGAAGATAAGGGTCAATTATAAGGAGCCGATAAGGGCGCAATAGGTTCCATCCTGAATTAACACACCAAGTGGTTCCAGGATGGATATCAATGCCTGAGTCAGAGGTGGAGCTATTAGTAGGTGAGGGTCTTACACACCAGGAGACAGGCGCGATGGTGCATAAAGCATTTCTCCCTCTAAAAAATTATTATTATTATTATTATTTCATTATTTTTACGCTTCTTGTTATTATTACAAGTTTTTTACAACTATAGGTCGGGTTCTTTCATGGGGAATGGGTTATTTAAAAATCAAGTTTACCAGAGCTAATCTCCTAATATTTTTCGACCTGTACGACATGTGTCCAAGACGACTGAACTTTGCGTTTGAATGGAAAGTTTGTTTGATCATTTTGTTTGTTGCGCTTGATATTATGATTGCGCATTAATTAGGATTGGGTTTGATGTTACATTGTTGACCGTCCACATCTTAGTAATTTCTACATCTTGCTATTAATTGATTTTTTTCGTGTGATACAATTGTAAGTTTGTGAAAAAGGATCTGACATATCATGGTGCTGAGTTCTATGGTTTCAATGTTATGGTGACATTTTCTACATCCTTATCTATGGTGTCTTCCTTGAGTGTGTATTTTCTTAATACTCTTACTTACAAGTTCTTCTTGTTCAGCCAAATAATGCTATTATTTTTTACTATTTCAGGCCTACTGAACCACTGTGTATGTTCCATGCAGCTGTTTGCTCTTCTACTTGATAATCTGAGGTTTTTCGAAGGTGTTTTCAACCATATAATTTGGGTTTGACAAACGAAGAAGTGTAGCATTTTTATCTACCGCACAGATGATTTCGAACATTCTAATAACTTCTCGACGAATGAAGAATGATTGTCACAAATAATATAGGCGGCATAGGCAAGATGCTGCCTGTTCGCCCTTCAGAGATCCTCCAGGCTTCTCTTCCTGGGTCTACCCACACACCTGTGTCCTATAGGTTTATATTTCCAGACTTCTTTGGCCAGTCTGGAATCTAATATTCTTTCTAAACGTTTTTTCGCCTCTCTTATGCCCTCATTCTTTATACGATGAATTTTAGAACACTTTTTAACTCCTCTTAAGAACGCTATTTCCGAGGCCTGTATTTTGCTGTCTTGATTCTTGATTATCGTCCATAATTCACACCCCTAAGACAGTACAGGGACCGCCATAACTTATTATAACTTTAATTTGTCTCTCAATGTACCTTATTTGTAAAAATTAGTTTTTGTACAGAGCTGTAACTTGCCTAACTTATCATCAATACCACTATTCTTATCATAACCAATCTTATTTTCCAAATAATTAAAGTAGCTCACCAGTTCTCTAATTTGACTACCAATTATCATTTTTGTTTTTATTAGCTCGTTCGTTTCGAAATGCTATTATCTTTGTTTTGTAGTGGAGATTTTTGTACTGTATTGTTTCCAAATCTGATGAAGCTTTAAAACTGATTCATGTAAAAGAGATTCTGTATTTTGAATTACAAGCGAGTCGTCAGCAAACAATAACACTTTCAAACATCTGTCTCGTGATATCTTAATACCGGGGTTCACTATTTGTTTCAATTTCCTTACTACGTCGTCAACAGAAATGTTGAAAGAGTAGGTGATATATTGCACCCTTGTCTAACACCTTGATTAACAGATATTTGTTGAGAGATCCTACAATTATTTTTAATAGCAACTTTTGTGTCGTTGTATATGCGTTGTATAGTTCTTATAAGTTGTTGTCGGTATCCCCTTTCTTGTAATACTTGCAACAATATATTTCTACTTTGACTCTATCAAAGTCAATGAAAGTCGAGATATGCGTTTTTTATTGAAATCATTACGCTTCTCAATTATAGCATATTATTATTATTATTATTATTATTATCCTTGCAGCAGGATATTAGGGAGGAGATCTTCCCGGATAACATCGTTGAAGCGATGCCTCGAGGGGAGGACACCTGGAGCTGTGTGGCTCCCTTCGCAGAAGAGATTCTTCTTCGGCCAAAGAAGATAGAATTGGATAGACGTAATAACAGGAATAACAAGTCAGACGTAAGCCTTAGGGTTAGTCAATGAGCTTAATAACAACTCAGAACAATGGGCTTAGCCCAAAAAGTGATGTTCAAACTGTTCCAGGTTAGTGTCCTCGAAGAGGAAAGAGATGTGGTTGTTTAGTGGGTCGGGTATAATACCCAAACTCTGGACCCAGACCCAGACCCTGGAAGTATACACACTTACGGACATTTGTATAGAAAACAGTTTTCCACTTTATCTCGTAAAAAATTATTATTATTGTTACTATTATTCCACAACAAAAGTGGCACGTGACTCTGACATATTATATAAGTCTCACCTGCTTCCATTCCAGTTTGTCGATGGTTTCGCTGTTGACACTGGTGGAGTTGTCTGACGAGACGGGCGGCCTCAACAGCGACACGTACTGAAACAACACAAGAAGCACACATTAAAATGGATTTTGTACCTATAAGTCGTTTTATATTCCCGATTAAGTATAACAGGCGGCTGAGTTTTGTGAGGAAGACTTCCTCATATGTTCCTTCCCGGTCCATGCTTTCTCAGTTCTAACACTTAAAAACTAAACGCTATGACATAAGTGTAAACCGACCTGGTGGTGATATGCCCAACTGTTAACAACATACTTGTTGTTTTTAAAAAGATTAGATATTAGTTTTTTAAAAATAAATCATGTATACATAAATCATATATTGGATACATGGATTCTATAATCAAGCTACCAAGAGCCAGAAAAGATACACAAGAAATGTTTCAAGTACTATTTTTAAAGTATAAAATGTAAAGAGAATCTATTGGTTGTCTTATTGTAATCCTTCTTACAGCTTATTGTTTTCGTTAACACGACATGTTTCGGGAACAAGTTCCCATCCTCATCGTCATCTTCACAACACGGCACAGGCAAGGTGGTGCCTGTTCTGCCTTCAAAGATCCTACTGTCGTCTCTTCCTGAGTCAACCCACACACCTGTGTCCTATAGGTTTGTTTTCCAGACTTGTTTGACCAGTCTGGAACCTGACATATTTTCCAAGTGTTCTTTTCGCCGTTGATTGAAACTTTTAATTTTTCATTCCAGTTAAAAACTTGTAACTCTTCTCTTATGGCATCATTTAGTATACGGTCAAGTTTAGAACACCTTTCAACTCCTCTTAAGAAGGCCAATTTCAAGGCCTGTATTTTACTGCTTTGTTTCTTGATCCTTGTCTATAATTCACAGTACATAGGGACTGCCGTAACTTTGTAAAAATTTAATTTAGTGTCTCAATGTACAGTGTTTCCAAAAGTACGGCCGATTATCCCACAGATCGTCTGAAACCTTCCTAACTTGTCATCAGTATCATAGCTCCCATCATCACTATCATCTTCTTAACGGTTTTAGGCTTTAGCGGCCTGTTTCTATTGCAGAGTCTACCTTTTCTTAGGCATACCAACGTTTCTTCTGTCTCTAGGGTTGTAATCTTCCACCATACTTGGTATTCTTCTTTCTTCCATTTTATTGATGTGTTGAATCCATTTTCTTCTGTATTCTTTAATCCTTTCGTTAACTGCAAAAATATCTAAATCTCTTCTTACCTCTTCATTTCTTACATGATCTCGGCTATTACACCTTTTAACTGATCTCAGAAATTTCATTTCTGCTGTTTGTATCTTCTGTTCATCTTTCTTCTTTATGACTCAAGTTTCAGAACCATACAGTAGTGTTGGTAGTGCCATTATTTTATAAAATTTTATTTGGGTTCTCCAAACTTTTATTTTCCAATGTTCTCCAAATCGTTCTACACATTCTTGTGAAATTCGTCACTTTATTTTCTATATCTCAATCTTGATCATGAGTAATGTCACTTCCAAGATAGTTGAAATATCTTACTTGTCCTATGCATGCGCTGTCTATGCATATTTTGGCCCGAACCGGTTCATCTCATATAAAGGCCATTATTTTTGTCAGTTCCCATCGTCAGGTTGTAAAATTCTTATCCTCCAGAACCGTCATGAGGAACCGTCAGTGAAATTGAAGCCAGTCACTATATAAATTATTATACAAACACACATAGCACACAACATACAGAACACAACAAAACGGTACGCACTCCTCGGCATAAACACGTTGACTGTCTGAGCCGTTCAATGTCCACTTAACTCGCTGTTGTGTTTGATTGAAACGATATCAGATCATTAAACAGTTGGTCTTTATGACGTTTGCAGGAGCAAATATTCGGTATGACGCTGCATTACGAACAAGGAGGATGCAAAAACCGACTGACATTATCGGTGAGTTAGGGTCCGGTTACACGACCGTTTTTCCTTACCGTTTGTGTGTGGTTGGGAAACAGGCGTCCGATTCGTCAACTCTGCTGCGTTTTTAAGGTCTCCCGCATCGAAACGCAACCTGCTGCGTTTTTAGTCCGTTTTTAACACGCGCGAGGGTGGTCACACGGACTGTTCAAAGATGCCGCTAAAATAGCATTTGTTCATTCTTGTAACTATGGTAATTAATTTTGGTGTCCATGGTGTTGTTGACATATTTATAAAAAAAATATGTAATGTAAACAATTTTCGCAATAAAGATTTATTTACTTCCGATAACCAATGTTTTCTTTTATCTAAACACGGAAGTTTCTGTGCAGTTGCATTTTAACCTTTATATACAAATTTAAACTTTATAGCGTAATACCAGATGTGTATATTGTATTGCTGTAAAATACACCAATAGGCTACATACTAAGGCCTAAATCTGAGTAAAATTGAAAAATTCATAATTTATAAAATAATATTGTCAGCCGTATTGAATGTATGTTAAAAGCCTAGGACCAAGCTTTGGCTGGGTATAAACATTTTATGTGTAAAAAGCTAACTAAAACCCCAAAATTGTTGTAATTGTTTATAAAACTCATTAGTAGGTTGAAATTTATCTGAAATTGTTTTAAATAATATGGAATTAGTTTAGTTACAAATTGTGTTTTGATAAAATATGATAGAACAAATGGAACCTATTTGTGAATAATTAATCAAGTTTACTTACAGTTCATGAACAAATTTTGTATTATAACAAATTGTTAAACACTCAATATGTGAAAAGAAAAAGTAAAAAGACTATAACTACGTAAAATTTATTAATATTAAGTATGTTAAGTAAATCCAGGACCATATGGATAATAAATAATCGCTAAATGGAAAGTACATAATCGCTAAATGGAAAGTAAATAATCGCTAAATGTGCGAAATTATAAAAGTGATTGTTAGTAAGAAAAACGTAAATCTTTCTGTTGTCGGGACGCTGAATTAGTCGCGTTTGTGTAGAAGGCGTCACTCTTGATTTGGCCATCATTCAGTGCCGACGTATCGTCAAGAAGTGAAATAATTTAAGTGTTTGGTAACTTAAACTTAAATAGAGAGTGCAAGAGTAAAATAAAATTTAACTAATTAACTCAAGAAAAGAGGGATAGAGAAATAAAGGACCAAATTAACTTAATGAGAGTAGATTAATTATATAGATTAATGAGAGTAATACTCTCCGATCAGGTAACATTATGTGTTAATAATCACAACAATAATGAAAACAACTAACCTATGATCGTTTACAGTTTAAATAAAAGTGAAATTAAGCACTCAAACTCACAGGTTAACCCACATATTGTATATAATAGACATATAAACGATTTTAACGAATAAGAAACACACTAATACAGACTTTTTATTTATAAAATATTATTTATTTTTAAAGAATTAACTAAAATCAAGTGAACATCGTATATTTATTATTTCAGTAAACACACTTAATAACTAGTTCCACAGGCGTTATTTTATGTACTACAGCCCTGAGATATAAGAGTCATTAATTCATGCTATAGAATAAAAAAGAAATAACTTTAAGATTAAATGATCCAGATCTGAAAAGAACAGAGATATAGAGATAGTGAGAGCTGTAGGGATGCGCGTCCGAGACACCCCAACGCTGCTGTCCGATTATAAACCGCCGCTGTGGCTAGACTTCCGTCCGTGCACGTACGAGAAAAAACGCACGTGTGACCATTGCACGTTTTTCCAAATTCCACGCGTGTGCACGGTCGGAAAAAAACGGTCGTGTAACCGTGCCTTAAGTGAACGGCTCAGACAGTCGAAGTGTTTACTCAGAGTAGTGTGCAGTGTTTCCTTGTGTCCTGTATATGTTCTGTGTTATGTGTGTTTGTTCGGTAATTTACGTAATGAGTGGTTTGACTTTCACCGACCCTTCCTCATGATGGAATAGGAATTTTAGGACCTGCTGATGGGAACATGTTCCCGAAACATATCGTATTAACGGAAAGATAAAGTCGCAAGACGGATTACAATAAGACAATTAAAAAACATATTGCAAAATACTTTCTGAATATCTGACATCTCCAATAACACAAGTTAATTTTTTAGAGGACATAGCCATTAGAACAGGCTTAAGAATGTCTGTAAAAAAAAAAATTTCTTACGAACATTAAAAATGCGCCAAAATTCTTACTAACGGATATTGGTCGAATAGAGAGGGTTAGAAAAGTTAAGTATCTAGGGGAAATAATTCAAGAGAATTGTTTAGAAATGAACAGAAAGTATTCATAAAATGGAAAGAGCATACGGTATAACTAAAGATATTTACAATAAAAACTGCACATCTAAAAATGTAAAAATAAGGCATTACAGTACAGTAGTGAGGCCAGAATGGCTATATGCAAGTGAATTTCTAGCATTGAATTATAATTTAGACAAACTAGAAATACTACAAAGACGAACTATTAGGAAAATATTAGGCCAACGAAAAACTTCAGAAGGTTGGAAATTAAGAAGTAATGATGAAATATATCAAAGTATAGAAAATATAACAGAAACAGTGAAAAAAGAAGACTAGTATTTTTTTGATATTTATATACAATGGACGACAGTAGGTTAACAATACAGATCTTCAAATATCTGTGGAGAAATAAGTCACCACCAAGTTAAATTTAAGAAGTCAAAAATGATTTAGAAAAAATTAATATACACGCAGAAGAAGCAATTGAAAGAGAAGTTTTTCGGGCGAAAGTGTTAAAAATGGAAGGAGTCCAGAGTAGGAGAGAGAAAAACGCAGGTTCAAAGTGGACTGAACACAGGAAGAAGAGACATAGTGAAAAGATGAAAGAATATTGGAGAAAAAGGAAAGAATAAGGAATAAAGAATTGAAATTGGCATGTGGTCTCCTGATGACCGATACAAATAGAAAAAAATATTGGAAACTGGAGACGGTATATAAGGTATAGTATAAAGAGAGACGTACCTTTTGTCTATCGAGAACTTTGAGCCAGTCCAGGTCGGTGATGTCTGATATGCCTCCGTGGACAACCAACACCTTGTTGTTGACTAACGTGCCCAGAGGGAGCCACCTGTATACTGACTCGATTAGTTTTAACAGTCTTTCTGCGTTGTGCTGCGGAACCAAAAGCAAAAACCTGTTATTGGCATTTATTTTAATATACAATAAATAAATTATTACTTAATCCAGCAATATCGTGATAATTACAAATATTAATAATTTGATTCAAACTAATTCAAATAATAATAATAATAATAATAATTTTTATGCATAATAAATAATTTTACTTACCTTATATTTTAATTTTACTTCTCTTATAAACCCGTATCTGGAACATAAAGCAGAATGTTTTGTATGGCAATATAATGTACAACTGAACTATAATACGAGGTTAGTAAATTACGTAATGAGACTAATCATGTAGCAGTCTATATGGCAACGTTGTAAGGTTTCCATTAGCACAGATGGTTAGATAGACAACTGATTAATAATGAGTATTAATATTGTATTAATATATTGTTTCCACGTGAAACGTAAACATGCTTCTCGTGAAGTTAGTTTTTGTTGTGCGTTATAAAAATGAGTGACATCAATTAAGGGCAACGCTTTGCAATCAAGTTTTGTGTTAAACTTGGGCACATTGCTACTGAAACTTTTACAAAATTATCAAAGGCGTATAAAGATCAAACTTTGTCAAAAGCACAGGTTTTCAGATAGTTTATAGCATTTTCAGATGGCTGGAAATCAATTAAGTATGATCCACGCTCTGGAAACCGTAAACGTCAAAATCTGACGACAACATTAACCGAATCGGTGACTTGGTGCGGTCTGACTGTTAATGTATTGTGCTTTGCAACATATTATGGCACACTGTTAAATGAAGATCATAATGTGTATTACGGTTTTATTGACACTTGAAAGAAGTTAAAAAGCAAACATCATGCCACACTTACCAAAGTTTTCCATTTGTTACTTTATCAGAAACTACTGCTGCTCACCTAGTATTCATAACGTGATCTTCGTGGTTGCCCCGGTTCAAGAACACCCCGTCCGGGAAGACGAGAAGACACGCCAGCAGCAACAGCAAAACTTCAAGTCCCTTCTTGCCGCGGTCCACGAAGTCTCCATTGAATACGTATGGATTGTCAGCGGACGGCAGGCCGTTCTGTAACCAAACGACAGGTCAAAATAAGTATGGTAAGCAGACAGGATACAGCAATGAACAAATTGATCTGTTATCTGATATTTGGTACATTAGTTGATATTAGAGTTGAAATATCTTGCACGTAACATGTAAAAGTTAGTTTTCTTCTTCTTCTTTTCTTTTTTCTAATAATTTGGAGGAGGCCTTAGACGGACGAGCGTTCGATAGTTGAGAACAAAGATAGTTATTATTCGATATGGACTGTTGTTCGCAGATCATAGGCCCTATGTAGACTGTAGAGTCAACCAGGAAGTAGTGTTGCTTTATACTAAGCTTTTTTAAAAAATATATAAACACTTGGTACGTTTACAATTTTTATTTAACTCTGACAGCTGTTTCAGCTTATTAAGGTGTTGTCAAAGAGATCAGTGAACAAACTAAACTAAACAAAGGATGTTAGGGTGGTGAATATATGTTTAGAGGGTGTATCCGAACATGTGTGGGGTGTGATGATGGAGGGGGGATTTGAGAAGCTAAGGGAAGATCAAGTGTCTGTAAAAAATAAATATAATCTGAATACAGAGATAATAAAAATTGTGAAACGTACCGAGTGTTTATATGCTTTTTAAAAAACCTTTGTATTAATATGTTTCACCAAATGGGCAACGAGTCATCAATTATTAATATCGTGTTGCTTTATGTAACATTGTAAAGAAAAATAAACAGCTTAAATTTTAGCAAAAAAAAAATATTTCTAGTGACTTCAGAAGCTGTAATAGATTTTATTTTCAATTCACTGTCTTGTGTCCAACACACGGTTATCAGCAGCGAAGAATGCATTCCCTATAAACATCGACGGGGTTGGGGAATTGTGAAACAAATTCAACGTATACTTCAATGTAGTAAAACATTTTGGTTTTTATTTCCATGTTCTGTAAGCAAATGGAAGTATGGTGGTAGCGAAAAAAATCGTGTTCGAGATAAGGGCTGATTCTGTTCTACTACCCTCAAAACATGAAGAAAGGTCAATTTCCGAAAAGTGTCTGTGTGTAGAATGTTTTATATGTCGAACGATAACTGCCACAAATTCAAACAGAATAAAATAATTTTTTGAATATTTGCCCGAGTTGTAGAGGACTCAAGGCCCATTGATTTTGGTGAAGATCGGTTAAGAGAGAGAGGTAGTGTACCTGCAACGTTTTACGTTTTAACAAGAGTAAAGTACTTAAATATCGGTATGGAGAACCATACATGACTTCCATTTTCTAAGATTTATATTTAAAATCATTTTCAGCCAAACAGCCAGGGAAGGAATTTTAACAAAAAAATACTTCTTTGTTGCCAATAACGTAGTACACATATAAAAAAAAATTATCCCCTCCCCCTTCAACTATAATTTTGATTTATAGAAAATTACCCCCAGCCCGTTCAACTAGCCTCTACATTTATAGATATTTCATCTATGTTTCTACAGTGGATTATTAAGATCTTATCAGGATACTTTATCAAAATTAAGTACTTTACTCATGTTACAACAAAAAATGTTTCAGGTAAACTGCCCTTTCCCCGTAACCGATCTTCACCAAAATCAACAGACATTGAGTTCTCTATAGCTCAGGCACATATGTAAAAAATTATTTGATTCTGTTTGAATTTACGGCAGTTATGGTTCGTCATATAAAAAATTACCCATGTTAAAACATACAACATGAGATTTATAAAACATATCTAAGATTTATATTTAAAATCATTTTTGAAATAAAATATTTTCATAGAACCTACTAACGCTGGGGAAATCTGAGGAGCCAATCAGAGTTGGGCCTACCTGTCACTCTGCTGAATTTGGTGGAAAGCCCTGTCACTGTCGTCAAAGTATCAGCCTTGACAGGGTCCTCTTTTTCTGCAAAATGGGAGAGGCTTGAGATGGAGTGAGTGACATGGTCCCCACCTCAATGAAGAACCCATTGTTTTATAAAAATATATTAAAATTTTGAAAACTGAAAATTCTTTTCTTGTTGTAAATATTTATATTTTATAATCAAAATGACTTTATTTTTGTTACCTGACAACAAAATTATTTTATTTTAAACAATTACCATTGTTTCAAAAAGTTTAAATAAATTTTCAAGTACTTTACTCTTGTTAAAACGTAAAAAGTTGCAGGTAAACTACCCCTTTCCCTTAACCGATCTTCACCAAAATCGAAAATCCTTGAGATCTCTACAATTCAGAGATGTATGCAAAACATTATTTGATTCTGTTTGAATTTGCGGCAGTTATCGTTTGCCATAGAAAATACGCTTTATAACAAACGTTGCTGGTAAACTACCCCTTCCCCTCAACCGATCTTCACCAAAAACAATAGGTCTTGAGTACTCTAGAAATCAGGGCTGTATGCAGAAAATTATTTGATTCTGTTTGAACTTGCGGCTGTTATCGTTTGCCATAGAAAATACACTTGTTAAAAAAACGTTGTAGGTAAACTACCCCTTTCCCTTAACCGATCTTCACCAAAAACAATAGGTCTTGAGAACTCTACAATTTAGGGCTGTATGCAAATAATCTTTTGATTCTGTTTGAACTTGCGGCTGTTATCGTTTGCCATAGAAAATACACTTGTTAAAAAAACGTTGTAGGTAAACTACCCCTTTCCCTTAACCGATCTTCACCAAAAACGATAGGTCTTGAGAACTCTACAATTCAGGGCTGTATGCGAAACATTATTTGATTCTGTTTGAATTTGCGGCTGTTATCGTTTGCCAAAAAAAAATTTCCCTTGATAAAAAAAACCGTTGCAGGTAAACTACCCCTTTCCCTCAACCGATCTTCACCAAAAACAATAGGTCTTGAGTACTCTACAAATCAGGGCTGTATGCAAAAAATTATTTGATTCTGTTTGAATTTGCGGTAGTTATCGTTTGCCATAGAAAAAAATCTACAGACAGACACACAGACAGACATACACACAGACACACACACAGACACTTTTCGGAAAACGACTTTTTTTCATGTTTTGAGTGTAGTAGAATCAGAATCTGCAATAATCTCGAACACGATTTTTTTTGCCATCACCATACTTCCATTCCTTAAGGAATATGGAAGTAAAAATTCATTTAAAATTGTTCAAACAATGGTAATTGTTCAAAATAAAATAATTTTATTGCCAAGCAACCAGGTTGTTCGTTTAGGAGGAGGGGTAGTTTACCTGCATTGTTTTGTGTTTTAACAAGAGTAAAGTACTTAATTTAGTCATCGAGTAAAGTGCCCCCAAAAAATAAAGTCATAATTTTCCACTGTAAAAAGATAAATGAGATAATTATAAATAAAATGAGTAATTAAAGGGGGAGGGGGTGATTTTTTGAAAATTGTGCTGAAATCAAATAAAGTATGAATATTTAATTTTGAAGGATAAGATACATTAGAAATTACATATGATAAAACTATTACTCTATGAAAGTGTAAATATCATTAATGGTGGGGATCGGTTGAGGAGGAGGGATGATTATCTGCGTAGTTCAGTTTCTTTATAAGAATAAAGTACCAAATTTTTATAGATAAAATGACTCAAAAATAACATTATATTAAACAACTCCCCCGTAATAACAAAAATATCTATAAATAGTGAAAATAGTTTGAGGGTGAGCTATATTTTTTTTAGAAATTATCGAAACGAATTCAAGTAAATGATTTTAAATATAAATCTTAGAACATGCAAGTCATCTCTATACTGATATATTCTCAAACTTTTATCATACTGTCAGGCAAGAGTATCCACACGTGAGAAAATTAGAAATAAAGTTATTAAGGACAGAATGGTTGTAAAAAGTTCAATTGTTGATTTTATCCAAACAAAAAAATACAATGGCATGAACACACGAAAAGAATGGCATAGGAGAGATTGCCAAGGAGAGTTATGGAATTGACCCCACCAGGAAGAAGGAAAACAGGAAGACCACCCATCACCTGGATAGAAGAAATTCTGACTATATTGAGGTAACGAGAAATTAAAGAAGATATTTGGATGGACAAGCAGCAGTGTAAGATGAGAATCCAAGCAATTCTGTAGTCTTTTGTCCCGTAAAATGCGTATACATTGTGCAGACGGAATAATAATAATAATAATAATATTCCCAACTGTGGC
Organism: Magicicada septendecula; assembly: GCA_034769895.1. Classification (NCBI taxonomy): domain Eukaryota; kingdom Metazoa; phylum Arthropoda; class Insecta; order Hemiptera; family Cicadidae; genus Magicicada; species Magicicada septendecula. The sequence goes on along the minus strand of CM068370.1, from coordinate 68,449,109 downwards.
TAGTTGGGATGCTCTAACAGATTTTCTCAGGGCATCCACATCTACTGCTTCTAGTCTCATCCTGTCCGATTCATTCAGCCGCCAAACCGCTGCGTCATAATTTGTTATACTCTTTACACAAGGAGAAGGACTAAGGTATATGTATTGTTACGACGGTCTAGTGATCGCCGTATGGTACAGTGGAAAACAAAATACAAAACACCAATTAAGTCACTAATCACCATCTTCAATTATCACAATTAAACAGTTTATAATCAACAACATAGTCTCTTACAACAATTCAAATAAAAATTGTTCGCACGCAACAAAAATGTCAACTAACATAAAACACAGTTGTATTACAATTCTCACGCACAATTATAAAACCCATAACACTATGCCACAATACTTCGAACAGCACTGTGTAAATCTCCCGACAATAACTGAACTAAGTGCCGCTGAAGCCTTGCATTTATACGCCGCTCAGACACCAGAACATTCCGCATGCTACGCATCAGCGGTACACTAAAACGTAATTGATTGCGGCCTTGACACAGTGCGCGCGGCTGGCAAAGTCTAGAAAAGTCTCGCCTACGCAACAAATCTGTAGTCGTCTTCAGGCCAAAGTAAACACTAATACATCGTAAATTAAACAGTATCTTAAGTAAACAATATTCTGTCTCACAACCGACAGAGAGTTAAAACATACTAAAGTACTTACATAACAAACATACAAAATTAAATAAATAAAACTTACCACCTATGGAATCTATGGGATACACACAAGTACGCACACGCGCGCGCCCACACACACACACACACGCAAGCACACGGACACACATAAACACTGAATACACGTAGAAAACACACGAACACGCACGCCTAAAGGTCAACAGCAAACTGCGACAGGCGGCACACACAACTGGGGGTTGCGCGGCCCGTGCCGTAGTGCAGTGTCCCGAGTCTCAGAAAGGACTCCTGCCACTGGGTCTGTTGGAGTTATTTATATACTTTTTATCTACTTATGGGGGGGTCTGAAGCGACCTGCGATTGGTGGATTATACCACCGGGACTAGCAAACGAGGTCGCTTCCAGGACTCACCTGGTCGCGGGGTGTATTTACCAAGTCCGGCAATGAGGGAATTGTGGGTCACTCTGTCGGAACGAACATAGAATCTACGCGCCAGGCGTCTCACGGTGTCATCAAGAGAGCGGACACCGAGTCCTCTCCTCAAAAGACGAGAAGAGTACCTCCGGGGGACTTTGCACGCGAGCTTCAGTCCCCGGTCGAGTACACGCTGGAGCGTTGTTCTATGACCACGAGCCAGGTATCCCCAAACAGGACAGGCGTAGGTAATCACGGGCAACACGTACGTGTTAACTATGAGCTTACCTAGCCGGGGGGTCATTGCCGGATTAGATAGCACGGGCCAGAGTCTACTGAGTTGCGCCGAAGCGCGTTGTCAGACATACTGTGTATGGGTTCGCCAGGTGAGTCGGGAATCCACGTGGAGCCCGAGGTACTTGACGCTATTGGTCCAGGGCACCTCGACGGGGCCTACTTTAAGCGGCCGAGGCCGCTTGGGTTTGCGCGAGAATATTACCGCGGCGCTCTTGGAAGCGTTAACGGCAACTCTCCAGTCGTCGGTCCACCCGACATACGCGTCGAGTTGGCGCTGGAGCTTAACTGCCGCATAACTCGCGTTCGGCTCTGAGGCAAAAGCCGCAGTGTCGTCCGCGAACAGCGACAATTTCACTCCAGGAACTCGGGGCGTGTCGTTGACAAACAGCGAGAACAGGAGAGGCCCAAGGACACTTCCCTGAGGGACGCCAGCGGTAATACGCCTCTCCGAAGAGAGAGCGTGGTCTACTCTCACTCGGAAGCTACGGTCTCGCAGAAAGCTGCCGATCAAGTGAACGTAGCAGTCTGGGAGAAGGACTTCCGTCAGTTTGTAAAGGACACCCTCGTGCCACACGCGGTCAAAGGCTTTCTCTACGTCTAGGAAGATCGCAGTCGTCTGTTTGCCCTGGCAGCCAGCCTCGGTAATGCATTCCACGAGTCTCATCAGTTGATGAGTCGAGGAGTGCAGCTCACGAAAGCCGAACTGTTCGGGGATCAGCACGTCTAGTCTTTCTAGATGGTCGCGGATCCGACGCTGGATCAGACGCTCAAAAACCTTGGACGTCGCGGACAAGAGGCTCATGGGCCTGAGGTTTTCCACGCGAGAAGAATTCTTTCCCGGCTTGGGTATCACAATGACGGTAGCCGTTTTCCATTTCACCGGAAAATAGGCCATTCTGAGGCATGAATTGAACAGGTCAGTGAGGAACTGGGTTCCTCGCTCCGGAAGGCGATGGAGGGCGGAATTCATGACTCCGTCCGGGCCAGGCGCCTTCCGGGGCTTGAGCTGAACAATCCTCTCAGAGACCTCCTCCGGCGAGATGGGCTCCGGTTGGACTGTGATATGGTCCGATAGAAAGCGCTCTACCTCGCGGCAGATTTGCTCAGTGAAAGCCGGGTTCTTGGATGGGTTGGGAGCGAACTGTCGGAGCTCAGAATGCCGGGAAGCGAGGCCGTTGGCGTTCCACGCCACGAGCTCGAGGTCTCGCTTGAGGGATTGCCGTGGTTGTCCGTTCATAACAGACCTATAATACGGCAGGCTTCCACCAAGAGGAGGAACTTGTCTTGGGGCGAGGCAGTTGCCAAGCGTTCCTTAATTTTGAGGAATGTTTGGGCTACTTTCTGCAAGTCGTAGCTTGCCAGAAAGTCTGATACAACGGCGAGATCATCGGAAGATGAGGCCTGGGGAGAACGCTTGGCGGCAGCTGCGGCGGGGCGAGACGGCTGAAGCCTTGGGGGCAGGTTCTGGAGCGGGTGGTCGCTCTGGCTTTTGGTGGACGGGCTTGGGTCCAGGTGGCAGGTAGTTTTGGCTGGCCCGTGTTCTTGGCCTGGGTCCTAACTTTCTTGCCCGATCTGGGGTATCGTAGCTTGGGTGGCGACGGCCGTGGAGGATCAATTTCCTCCTTATCGTCCGGCAGCGGGACTAGCGCGTAGGGGGGTACCTCGCGTTCCGGTTCCGGGGGCGCGGTAGTTGGTTTGGCCTGTGGAGCTTCGCTCGGGCTCACTGCACTGGGTTTCGGAACCGGAGCAGACCTGGGGGCAGGTTTCCGGGCCACAGGTTCAGCGGCTTTGGCCGTCTTGACTGGTTGGACAACATGTCGAGGCTTAGGCTGGACAGGTTTCTTGAGCTTGTCCAGCTGCTCGCTATAGACTGGGCAGCGCCTGTTATTAGCAGCATGGGCGCCACCACAGTTAATGCAATACCGGTGATTGTCCGGAACGGCGCAGGCCTGCGTCAAGTGGTCACTTCCACAGCGGACGCAGGTCGGCGCGTTCCGACAACTGAAGCTGCTATTGCCGAACCGCTGACACCTGTGGCACTGGGAAAGTCGCCCGGTCTGGCGGCAGGGCTCTACGCTCACGCAGAGCCCGAAAAGCCGTTTCAAGTCTAAAAGGGCCTGGGAGGAATCGCCCTTCTCTAACTGGAGTCTGATTAAGGGGAGTGGTCGACGCGAGCCATAAGTGGTGTACAGCCGAGAGGCTCCCACATCCTTATAGTCCGCGTCGCGCAGTTCGTCTAGGACGACCTGCGGATCCGCCTGTATGTCCAGGCCCCGAAGGACGAGGGCTACAGGCTTGGTTCGGTTTAATGTGTAGGTGTGGAACTGGAACGATTCACGTTCCAGCCACTGGACTACTCCGAAGTGCTCGGATGCACTGCGGCAGGTAACGCGCACAGTCTCACTCGCAAGGAGCTTGACCGATGCGTTATCTGCCAGCGCAACGACCTTACGGAGTCGGCGACTAAAGCCGATAATATCCCTGACGTTCGTGACGAACACTGGCGGGATCCTTCCTTCGGAGGTGCGACTGGGCGCAACCTCAGCGGAGGCTTTGAATGCCGCCGAGTCCGTAGCCGAACTCAAGGAGGTCAGGGAGGGAGACTTTCTCGACTTGCCACACCGTCCCCTACTACCACCCAGTCGGTGGAAGCCGAGGTCTCCATGTCTGGGGAGTCAGACTCCGGCAGAGGTAGAGGGCTGCTTGGCCTACTAGCGGCCTTGCAGCCGGAAGGTCCGGCCTTTGCGGGCTTGGTCGGCCCTAATAAGGACCGATTATTTTCACGTACTTGCGCGGGTTGAGCAGGGATACCCGCGCAAGTCGTAGGGTTCCCGACTGGCCCAAGTGGCCGGCCGGGGGGCTCGTCGCTGCCGCACAGTGCTTCAGGGGCACTAACAGCTGGTCCACTGCTGACTAGCTCAGCTCTTTGTCCAGCGGGTATCCGGGGGCCGAACTGTGGCACCTTCACAGTGGCGGCGCAACCCGCATCTCTATTTGTGAGCCCTACTCTCGGACTCCCCGGATTCCGCTGGACAGCGCTACCTAACTGACTTACCGGCACTGTGCGGCAGGTCCCAGTTGTGCGTGGGTTGACTTCATCTTGCAGGCAAGACGGCTGGTCCACTTCCATCGCAGCTTGGTGTTGTCGCTGGCGATGTGGCGAGTATTTCCCCGGCGGCTTCTTCTTAACCGCCTCCGTGGATTGCTGTGATAGCCTCTTCATAGCAGTAGTGTAGAGGTCGAGGCGATCCTCTTCTGCGTTGTACTGATGATGCGATCTCTTCGAATGCTGAGTGCAGAATTGTCACGTCACTCCACGATGTGGTCTCTTTGTCACCGTCACGCGACAGGCGGCACTAAGTCACACCCCCTTTATATAGACAACCGGAAGACACTCCACCCTGCCCCACCAACTAACGTCTAAAAGACTGTAACACACGCTAACCTACCCCAAAGCCTAACTTACCCAACGTCTAAATTATTTTTTTTCTGATGTAACGAAGCCAGATATTCGGAATTTCACTGTTTACCTGAATAATTAGGTTAGGTTAGGGTAGGTTACTTGACTAACCTTACTAGGTTAGGTTAAGTTAGGTTGGGTTAAGCATTAACATATTCTATCAAGTGCGGATCAACCACTGATGTTTGGAATTTCACTGATTACTTGAGTAATACTTAAATATTACTTGAGTATTATTTACTTTGTTATGTATTTACTTCAGAATTGTTTGACTCTCTGTCGGTTATGAGACAGAGATTTTTTATTTATTTATAATTTACTAGTGTATGTTTTGGCCTGAAGACGGCTACAGATTTGATGCGTAGCCCAAACGTCGCTTTATATATAAAAAAAAAAACAGTGATATAAGAAGTTCGTCCCTCTAGTAGGCTTAATATTCATAACCCATCACTGACGCCTTTTAAAGAAATTATTGTCCCGGTTGTGTTAACTCCGCTATTCACTAGTATTGCATCCTGTTTTGCGCCAAACGTCTTCCGCAAAACTTCTTAAATATATGCTTCAAAAGAAACATTTTATTAAATTCTTCCTGGCTTCCTGAGACACGTTACTGGACGCCAAAAGAAAGTTTTTTCGTAAAATATGTTCATTTTCTAGCTTGCAAAATTTTAACTAATTTGGTTAGGTTACTTGACTAACATTACTAGGTTAGGTTAGATTACTTTGGGTTAATAATTAACATATTCTATCAAGTGCGAATCAATTATCCTATCAGTGTAATTATTCAACAACTTTTTACCATGTGTAAAGCAAGACTGTGAGGTTAAAAGTATATTTATGTGAAACAAAAAAGTGTTACAGTTTTACAGTTCATTTCGTGAGAGAGAGAGAGAGAGAGAGAGAGAGAGAGAGAGAGAGAGAGAGAGAGAGAGAGAGAGAGAGTAAAATCGGATTACAAAGTGACGGAGTTTACGACTTTGAACTTTGACTGCAGAAATGAGTAGGAATGAGACTCGCAGAACAGAACAACGCGTGCTGTGCTGTCAACGCAAACTAATTTAGAAAAGACTATTACTGAGCAGTCACGTACAGTAGAGTACAGAGAATATAAAATTAGGTTGCGCAGCGTTGTAGTTGACGGGTGAATGTCAGGGCACCGATGTCTCGTCTGTCTGTGCGTTTCTTTATATTGTTAATTTTAATACAGTGTGTATGTTATTTTGATTATGTAATGATTGCCGCCTTTATTGTTAAGGGCTCGTAACCGGCTATACTTACCATGTTATATAAGAAATTCATAAATTTTGAGACCCGTTATCTCAGAACCTGTGGTATCTGCCGAAATTTTAGCACGCAGTTACCACATTGTACTCTTCAAACGCTACTACAGTTATAAAGATTCCTCAATTTCTTGATATTTTATAATTTTTTGTGTATTGCTCTAAGCATTTGCATACAAAAACCACATTTAATATTTTTTTACGTTTTTATTTTTCAGTGAAATTGCATAATTCTAAGTAGTGTAGTTATACTGTATCTTCACTAACCCAATAAAAAAAATTTTGATTGATAGTTTACTTGGTTTCTGAAATAACGGATCATTTATCTAAAAAAAAGTTGATTTTGAGAAAAATACGTTTAAAGTTTTAAAACAGATTTTATTGTTTTACCTGATTCAAAGTAGTCCAGCTACATACTCGAGGTCTTCAGTTATGTCAATTTGGTCTTCACATTCCTAGTTGACTGTCTAACCTTTTTTATTAATTTATTTAACGCTCTGTCTGCCTCAAGTATTCGTTGGAAGTAAATTTGTTTCATTACCTCAACCAATTTGATCATTGTTTTATCCATAATTTTTGTAGGACTTGACACTTACGTATGTTACCTTATTTCATAGGTCAACACATCATCTTGTACACCCAAAACCAAAGTATCCAGTCCAACAAATATATTTTCTGGCAATGTATTCTAATCAGATGGTTCAGCGACTCCTTCGAATTCTGTGTACTACCATGAAGACATTTTTTGACAAATAAGGATGACTCAGATCAGCAAATATTGGCTTGTAACCATTTGTGTTAATACAAAATTTTCCCTTTTTTTGTATACAAGAATTCTCTTTCCAATGGTAAAAACTGCACATTTCTACGGTTTGCTATAAGGGAAATTTTTACACATTTGTAAAAAAATTGTAATATTATCAGCACTTTTTCTTACGATCTCTATTCTTTTAAAAAATTAGAAAAAATTTATTATCAGGCATATTCACACAAATGTGGTATCAAATTACTCAAAAAGTAATGAAAATTTGTTTAAGACAAAAAACTAGAAATCGATTTGCCGGTTACGAGCGGCGCCCTTAACAAACGTTACACCGCCGATCGACGTAACAGTAGGATTTGTACCAGAACTACGAAAAAGATATTGTTAACTTCTCTTTGGTTAATAACGGAATCTATCCTCTCTCTCTCTCTCTCTCTCTCTCTCTCTCTCTCTCTCCCTCTCTCTCTCTCTCTCTCTCTCTCTCTCTCTCTCTCTCTCTCTCTCTCTCTCTCGCTTTAATTGAGGAAAGATATAATTTGAACTACATTTAGTTATAATTTGAACCTATAATTCTCTTCGTAGACCTACCTAAGGCTTACGACAATGACCCCGTCTCTAAATTGTGGGAGGTTCTACAGAACACTAATATATACCACACTCTCACTCAGGCAATACAAGAAATTTATAGAGACTCCAAAATAAAGATCAAAATAGGGAAAAAGGTGTCAGCAGGTTTTACAGTATCGAAAGGTCTAAGGCAATGATGTTGTATTTCCCCGACATTGTTCAAAATATACATAGACACAATATTGCGACAGTGGAAAAGTAAGTGCAGAGGTATGGGAATTCCAATAGATGGAACCCATATTTTCATATTGCAATTCGCGGATGACCAGGTCTTAGTAGCACAAGACAAAGAGGACTTGGAGTATATGACTCGGAAGATCAAAGACGAATACGAGAGTTGGGGACTGTCAATAAATCTATAAAAGTCCAAGTATTTATGCGTGGGAGGTACTTAAACCAACTTGCAATTAGAAAATAATGAAGAAATTGAACATTGCCAGGCATATAAGTATTTAAGAATACAGATAAAGAAGGATGGCAGAGATACAGATGAGATAAAGGAGAGAGCAGGTATGGGACGGAGGGCTATGAAGAGGCTGAATAGTATGTGGTGGCATGACCAGATAACTAGAGGAAGGAAATTACAAATATACAATATTATCGTAAATTATCGTAAACTGTTGTATGGTGCTGAGAGTTGGAGAATGACAGAAGCGGACAAATGGAAAATACTAGCTGTAGAGATGGATGCACTAAGGAGATCATGCAGAGTATCCAGGCGAGAGAAAATAAGAAATGACCAGATTAGAGAAATGATAAATGTGAAACATGCAGTAGTAGACGAAATAGAAAAAAGACAGTTAATTTGGTTTGGACATGTTAAACGGATGGGAGGAGAAAGGTTGCCAAAAAGGATAATGGAATGGTTACCCCCGGAGAAGAGGAAGAGGGGAAGACTCAGACGATCATGGGGAGATAATATCCAGAAAGCTCTAAGTGCGAGGAATCTGACAGAAGAACATTGTCAGGAAAAAAAATATTGGAGAGAAAGTGTGGAAATTGGACAGCGACGACAGACGCTATAAACCGATGTTATGTATATATATATATATATATATATATATATATATATATATATATATATATATACATTACAAAGAAGTACTTGACAGCACTCTGGTGATTCCAATTTTCAAAACCAAAAAAGATAAGGATACAATTGTGGTAAATACAGAGGAATAGATCAGCTAACAACAGACTAAAAAATTTACGGAACTGTACCTTTATCCGTTCCTGCAGTACATTTTCGATGTTTTTATTATGCGATTGTATCGATATATTACGATGTGGAAAAGAAGAAGTGTACTAATCATAAATTGTCCTATATCTTAATGCAAAGCAAAAATACTTGTTGTTTTCATTTGTGAGATTAGGTGACAACGGTTTTTGGTTTTTAGTTTACTGCTGAGATAAATAAAAGCTATAGTCAAGGAAAACATAACGTTTAATGTGTATATACAATGCTCATAACAGAGTAACATTTAATAAAGAACCTGAGGTTTTTAAGTTGATAAATTAACAAAACTACAACAGCAAATGTAAACTGAAAAATACAAATATTTATGGTTATTGGGAAAGTCAATAACACAGTGTATTAAGGATTTGCAACAAATGTTCTACATATTATACATAATGGGCGTTTCTTTTTGGTCAGCCGCAAAAACAAGTACTTGTTGCAAAACGAATATTACCAAAAGAACGAGTTCTGCCACAAAAGAGTGACCTGTATAGTACTAGGCAAGGGGTGGCCCTTGGGCCGCCTCGCCTTACTTTCGAGTTCGGTTTTTTCGTAATTTCCGGTAAAAAACGAGTTTTACATTACACACGTATTGCTTTCCATGTGTAATTTCAGTTCACATGTTAACCTAACAACAACTTTTGGCGTCACAGGTACGCGTCGATAATATATTACTGCTACAAACTGTTTCCGTTAAAAAAAGACAGAGAACACCAATTGCAATCGCCAGCCAACTATTTTGCAACATACAAATTAAAATTTGTATAATTCTTTCACTTACATAAAATGTGATAGTTACTAAATATCGAAGCCAAACAATCGCATAATCGAAATATCGAAAATGACTGCAGGAACGGATTAAAAAAACTTACTGTACCGAATTTACTTTTAAACTAGTGTGTTCATGAGCTGCTGAAATTTCTCACAACGACATAAAAGTTTGTTCCAAATCGCAATTTTTTTAGATCGCAATTAAAGCACCAGTAATTTGAAAATTTCTTTTCCCGTTTTTCTGTTTCTCTCTCTCTCTCTCTCATTTCATCTATTATATTTTAAGTAAGGCAGTTACTTTGTAATATATGTTCTAAACAATGTCATCAACCAATATATGTTTTAATTAATGGCTTTCCTTTGCCTAATTTTTTTTATATATATACATTTTTCTTTTTTATTTCTGATACTTTTTTATCTTAACCGTTCAGACAATATTCATAATTCCGCTCCAGTTATACATATGAAAATTACTCACATTTTTATCAAAGTTTTGTTATTTATTATAATGACAAAATATTTTCCCACATATTAACAATACCGAAAAAACTGTCACCCATCAGGCTGCATCATCTCACTGACGTCAGTCATAATAGTATAAATAATGTTATAGATTTATTTTATAATTTATGTAATAAATATTATTTATATACAATTACGACAGTCTACTTATCGTCGTATGGTACAGTGGAAAACAAAATACAAGACATCAATTAAGCCACTAATCACCAGTTTTAATTATCACAATCAAACAGTTTGTAATCATCTTACAACAAATCAAATAAAATTTGTTCACATGCAATAAAAATGTCAACCAATAGAGTCCCGCACAATTATAAAACACATAACACGTTGCTACAATACTTCGAACCGCGACGGAATAAATCGCCACTAAAACTGACATTACGCACCGCTGGATGAGCATATTTATACCCCGCTGAGATTCCAGAATAATCCATAATACTCGTCAACTCTAGAGCGTAATTGCTTGCGGCCTTGAACACAGCGCGCGCGGATCGGTGAGCCTAGAACGAACTCGTTAACGAAGCCTGTTAAGAATCACGTACGCACACATTACCGCTGGTTCCACTGGAATAGCCGAGAAACATGTAGAACGTTCTGTAATATCGTAACAATACAAAATATCGTTATTATCGATAACGTCAATATTCAATACAAAATATTTAATAATTAGAAATAAAATTCAAATTACAAATTTCTTTTTAATTTCTGTAATTTTGATAACATTACTTTTGTGGATACTGAGTTCCCGTCTTAAATAACACGCAGACCCATCGCAACGTTTGGAGATATATTTTATCTCATAATGATGGCTACAACAATAAACTGTATGTATAACTTTAATTCTGTAAATTACTATTTTTAATTTTCCTTATGGTAATACGGTCTTGTGTAATATTAGATTAAACATATGATACTGCTATGACAATTACGGAGCGCTCTCGAAGAGTCGTGAGCGTCTTACCACCCGTTTCTCTGCTAACCGAGCAGGTGCAACGTCTCGGTCAAGGCCGTAGTACCTTTCAGACTGTTCGAGAGCACTTATAATAACAAAATTACGCTGGCACCCAGCCCAAAGATGGCAACTTATTCTGTAACCTCTGCGGGACGACCTGTATAAGCAACAGCTGCTAGCTTAATGAGTTAGTTACAGTTGGCGATTCATTCAGTGCGGATCAAGTGATTGTGGAAATTGATTTACTGTGTTATAACTAGTGGGGAACTCTTAATAGTTTACACTATTAGTGCATGTGGACAAATTTAACTTTAGTTATTGTATGAGGGAGTACCTGGTTGATTTTAAATTGTTATTTGTGATTAATTAAGGCTGCTTGTTAGTGAGCTCATTGGTGTCTGTATTCTGTTTCCACTGTACAATATGACGATCCGTGAGACCGTCGTAACAATATTTACGTACATTGTTAAGTTACTGATAAATACATCTCGTAACACTGTACGGTACACTAAACTATATACAACTTATACTAATTACATAGAAATGAAACTTTGTAAAATGTAGTTAATTACAATTTATAATTACCCTCAATATCAACAAAAGTAATAATAGTAATAATATACTAATAATATAATAATAGGTCGAGAAATAACGTTTATTACGTTAATAACGTTATTACTAGAGTAATTTATTTAAGCAAATAAATGATTTTTAAAATAATAATTAATATTTGAACATTTTGTATATTTCAGTCATTAATTGATTCCCATAATAATTAATTAATCGTTTCCAATATAATTTTGAATTTTTTTAAACTAAATTTATAAACTTGTAAATTCATTTCTAGAAATGTAACTTTGATAAGAAATAAGTATTTATTTGTGCATTCATAAATAGTAATAACATATTTAATATCATTTCGTTAGCTATTTATTATTAGCTAACTAATAATAAGAATCGATACATAATATTATTTATTTAATTATTTTTATTTGGTAAGTAATAATAATTGTTACTTATTAAAATCTATAACAAGGTTCTATAGGTTTTGTCGTCTGTGGTATGGTTGTCCCTTGAGGTTGTAAAGTTATGTGTGCGTTGAGAGTGCTTGCGGTGGAAGGGATTTTAATCTACCGATTCAATATAGTCAGCGAGTATTTGCATATGCAAAGCAGAGTTTGTGTGGTGGGCTTACGTGCATCGTTAGCAATGCATTGTATGGTATTAAAGCTTAATGAATTGCGCGTGTGAGTGTGTGAGAATCACCTTTAGCAGCTTTAACAGTGTTGGTCCTTTGTCTTAAAGTCTGTAAAACTGACTTCAGGTTGTCACTGAACAGATTTATAAAAAACGTTTCAGCAATGAGGTAAAACGTTTCAGTTAAGTAAGTGGATTTTGCTCCTTCATAAACATAGATACTGAGAAGAATCTATCCCTATTAAAACAAACGAAGGCGTAAGAAATGTTGCTGTCTGTCACCATTACTTTTTAACCTTTATTTAGGTGATTTCCTCAAAAATGTACAGGCATTGCACAAATGCTTCAATAAATCTATATATATATATATATATATATATATTTATTTATGTTCATTCACCAATCAATGAATTCATTCTTCATTCACCAACCAATTAATTCATTCTTTATTTACCAATGTACAGATTATAAGTTAAATGTAGTCGCATCCATAAGCGAAGTTTTATATGTGTACTACGTTATTGACAACAAATAAGTAGTTTCTATGGAAACTCACCGGTTCCCATTTTCGATCACGCACCAGCGGTCGTTTTCAAACATTTTCAATGTTAAAAATGGAAAGTACAATCCCCTACGGTATTAAAATCCACCGAAATAAAAACTTAAAATCCATTCTCTTCGCGGATGGCCAAGCTATATTTGCCACTTCAGAAGACCATCTCGAGCAAGCAATATATTTCTTACATAAAATAGGAAAGGAATATAACTGTAACGTATCTAAATCAAATACAAAAGTAATGGCGTTTATAGGAGATGAACCAGTTTGTGATCAAAATGTGCATAGACAACACATGCATAGTACAAGTAAGACATTTCGAATATCTTGCACGTGATATTACTTATGATCGAGATAGAGATATAGAAAATAAAGTGACGAATTTTACAAGAATGTGTGGAACGATTTGGAGAGCGTTGGGAAATAAATGTAGAAAAGAAACCAAATAAAATTTTGTAAAACAACGGCAGTACCTACACTACTTTATGTTTCTGAAACTTGGGTTATAAAGAAAAAAGATGAACAGAAGATACAAACAACAGAAATGAAATTTCTGAAATAAGTTAAAAGGTGTAATAGACGAGATCATGTAAGAAATGAAGAGATAAGAAGTGATTTCGATATTTTTGCAGTGAATGAAAGGATTAAAGAATACAGAAGAAAATGGATTCAACACATAAATAGAATGGAAGAATGTAGAATACCGAAGACGGCGAAAGATTACAACCCTAGGGGCAGAAGAAAAGTTGGTAGGCCTAAGAAAAGTTAGACTGTGGAATAGGAACAGGCCGCTAAAGCCTAAAACCGTTAAGAAGAAGAAGAAGAAGAAGAAGAAGAAGAAGAAGAAGAAGAAGAAGAAGATGATGATGATGATGATGATGATGATGATGATGATGATGATGATGATGATGATGATGATAAACATTGATTCCTTGGAACTGTGCGCTTTTTATCGGCTCATAGATCTTGGCCTGACTGTGTAGTAAATATTTTGAAATGTAACGTGTTATGGAAAAAGAGAAGGACAAAACCTTCTTTGTAATAATTATTACAAAGATATTGGAGATACAAATGGTATCTTTTTTTTAATATCGTTATTCCCATTATTAAAGTTTACAACGTTCAATACATTCACAGTTCTGGGAATCAACCTGCTCGCCACACACTGTGAGCAGTGACAAGTTAAGGTTTATTAATGTCATTGCTATATATTTAATTCCGCAAAAAACAATCTTTCATAGGTCCGATGAGCTCTTATCGCCAACAATTTTGTCACATATTTATCAGCAATCACTGAAACTTTATACCTTCATACAGACTATACCAAATACTAACATATACTAAAAAAAAAAATAGATCCATAACGTTTCAAAATTATCCCCAACTAAAATAATCATTTTCAACCTTAATTCACATCAATGATTACAACTAAGATATAGTATTAACAGTTATTAGTAATAATATAAAATAATTAACCTAATATATGGCCGTTATGACAATATTCAACATAAATAAAACACTTTCACATTCAACTAAATCTGATTTAATCTTTGCAAATTAAATGAAATTATTATTATAATTTGCTACATTTTTTTTTAGTAATAATCAAATCATTAATACTATTACAGGACAACTATATCTATTTATAATTTTTACAAATAAAATATAAATACAAATTATTTTTCTTCTGTTAATGATAGCATCTTCCATGCAACCGTCACACTAAACACAAAAGCCGCGTGGTATGCCTTGGTCCTTTAGGGACTGTTGAGCAGAGGTTTATTTATTATTTAGTGATAGCATCTCGTGTGGTTAAAATTATTAATAACGATATGCAGCATGATTAAGGTATTCAACCGACTTTCTATTCATTAGCCAAGATTTCGACGAGAAAAATTGTTTTTTATTTTTTATGTCGAAAATATCTGGCAGGTATAACCTAATAAAATAAACGGCCCAAGTCAGAAGCCGGTGGTTGGGAGCGGCAGACGTTTCGTTATGATAGTACCTATCGTAATCCTATCGTATAATCCACAAACATTTACATACATTTAGGTGACGTGATCGCGTATCACGTCAAAACCCTGTAATATCAGAATAAGAAACATAAAAATAAACTCGAAAGAAATTCATTTAAAAAAATTTTAAAAACTTCATTAAAAAATAAAACAAAATTCATTAAAAAAAAATCATAAACAATTAAAGCTACGTATAAGACTAACTGGTAAGAATGAATTAAACAAGATAACAAAAAACATCTTTTAAAAAAGACCAAACTACAGGCAAACCCAGAATCCTATGGGAAGAGACAGTAAGCAAAGATTACTAAAAGAATGGAAAGGCCACATTAAAAACACGAACTAAAAACGGTTTTTAAAATGATCCAAGAACCTGACCCGTAAGGCATAAACGAGATAGAGAAAGTAAATAAAGAAGAAGAAAGAGGAGGAGGAGGAGGAGGAGGAGGAAGAGGAGGAGAAAAAGAAGAAGAAGAAGAAGAACCTACCATCAAGTGGAAATACTTGAGATTATGTCGTAACTTGAGACAAAATACAACTCATACCGGTACATCAGAGCACCTGAGTTAATCATTTTGATTACTCAGGTCTGCTAATTTTTGCGTGTAAATCCTCTAGCAGCAGCAGCAGCAGTAGTAGTAGTAGTAGTAGTAGTAGTAGTAGTAGTAGTAGTAGTAGTAGTAGTAGTAGTAGTAGTAGTAGTAGTAGCAGCAGCAGCAGCATCAGCAGCAGCAGCAGCAGCAGCAGCAGTAGTAGTAGTAGTAGTAGTAGTAGTAGTAGTAGTAGTAGTAGTAGTAATAGCAGCAGCAGTAGTAGTAGTAGTAGTAGTAGTAGTGGTAGTAGCAGTAGTAGTAGTAGTAGCAGTAGTAGTAGTAGTAGCAGTAGTAGTAAAACGCAGAAAAAGAAGAAGGAAAAGGAGTTACACCAGATCAAAAGATTTAATTATTGTAGTTGGATGAGAAATTAAAAACAAATTCTATACAAAAACCAACAAACTGTGTTGAATGCAGAATCCATTAGAGGGCATTAGTTCGTCGCCAGACATTGTTTAACAGTGTCCCGGTTAAACATATTTTTTAAGTTTTCTCGACGAAAATGTTTCAGTTACATTGATAAAAACGCTTCAAAGGAATCCATTGAGTCTATACACTGGCGTCCCGTTTCTTCATCGTTCTTCTTTTAAACGACTAAAATACGACTATGCGACGCTTAATTTAATTTAATTTCGTCGTCTTCACGGATATTATCGCTGCTGACGGGACTTTGCGTTAAAGAATAACGTTTTATGATGTCAAATTATGTGCTATATCCTCGTCTTTACAGTAGCTTTTTATAATATCTCGCAAACCCTCGGTAGTATATATTAAGTGACGCCTGACCTTAATGTCAATGGGGTTATTAAAGTTTTTTGCAAAATTAATAAGCAGACGCCAGCGAACACCGTACTTTAAACTACCGTCTGCTCTATTTTTCACCAAGAAATATGGGAATTTCCTACAAGGACTTGGATTTATAAAACATGTTATATAAATTACATATTTATTTTTCTTCTTCTTGTTGTTGTTATTACTATTATTATTATTATTATTTCATAATAAGACTTAAATTAAAGGTTAACAAGAAGAAACCAAAAACAAATAGTAATAGAGAAGAAGAAAGAGAATTTAAAAGTTGATATTAAATTGGGTAATACACTTTTAGAACACGTTAAAACTTTTTGCAACCTGGGGAGCACGGTCACTGTAAAAATAGATATGCGACAGAGCAGGGGCAAACCTAGGAAGGATATGAAGGATGTATCCCCCCGAAATCCGAAAAAATTAAAAAATGGATCAAAAAATGTTAAACTGGTTCCGTGTTTTTTGAAATGTAATTAATTGTCTTTCAGGTTTTGTCAATTATAAAAAATTACTATTTAGGTCAATGACAAGTTTAAATAATCTACAATAATAGGCCTTATTTTCAATAATAAATATAACAGATGAAAATAAATGGTAAAAAATGAAAAGAAGTCGCGTTAAAAGAGAATACGATTTTCCGCTGGTTATAAGCAACTTGAAACATATGACGACGTGCTTTACACTATGCTTGAGCCATGTCAGCTGTTTTATTTAATTCCGCAACAAAGGAACTGTTTGCTTTACCCGCTAGTTGGCCGTCAACCGAGGCCTATGAAAAAAACAGGCCGTGGAACGTACGACTAATTTTGAAGTCACGTAACGTTCGGAGTTGAACAATTCCAGTGTTATCCTATTTACTCGCATAATTAACGAGCTTCATTTGACCAAATTTACTTAAATATTTCTGATTTTTAAAAGTTAACATATAATAAACATATAATAAAACATGTGTAATCCACATATTTTTTTTAATATCAAAAAGGATAAATAAAACACTTGTTTATCAAAGTATAAAGGATATTTATTTCTTCGTTTTTTACCTTTCTTTCTTTTTCTATTTTTCCTTTAGAGGAAGACTGACAATCATCATATTATTTAACAAAATTATTTAACACTATTTTACGTGCTGTAAAATTTATATCTACAACCCTGTTATACACATTTATTTCTACAGCATTTATATACATTCTGTTAACCCTCACTTTCTTAATTTTAACGTTCTCTTTAGAGTATATATATTCCACAAAAAGGTATTATTAAGCTTTCAAGACAAACTGTAAGCCCATGTGATGTATGTTTTTAATTGATTTTAATGAAGTTAGTAAATTACAGCTATTATTTAGCCAGTAGTTTTAATTTATTGGTACGATTTTCATTATGAGAAAACAATACTCTAAGAAAACGATATGTGGTTAAAAAATCCCCCCCCCCGAAATGAATGAAATCCTAGGTTTGCCCCAGGGACAGAGATTAAGAGAAGAATAGCTCTAGCAAAGCAGACGTTTCAGAACAAAAGGAATTTACTTACAAATAATCACTTAAGTATGGATGTAAGGAAACGGTTCGTAAAAAAACATTTGTGTGGAATGTCTTAACTTATGAGTGTGAGGTTGTGGACTTTCGGCGATTATAGATCACTTAAAAATGATTGGAAGAAGAAGGGAAAAATTTATCGGGCACGTGTTACGACAAAATCAATTTTTAAGTGACATTTTTGAAGGAAAGGTGTTGGCGGAAAACTCAAGAGGACGACCAAGAGCAGCGTTCTTCAAAAACATGGGAAAAGAGATGAACTATCCTACTGCAATTTAAAGAGTACTGCGATTTAAAGAGGACAATGGTGGAGAGAGAGTTGTGGCTAACTCGAGAAGTTATGGCCTTTAGACGATGATGATTCATAATAAGTGAATCAGCCCCAATGCTTCCTAGGTGTTCCTGTACTTTTTTATCCAACACGCTTCAGCAAGCTTCACAGCTCATCACCAGATCGGAAATGTACAATAACGGAACGAAACAAACCCTTTATACCTCTAGTGTAGGGCAAGTAGAGAGATAAAAGATGTCTCTAATTCCATTATTGGATATTTCCGATCTGATGATGAGCTGTTCTGGTTGTGTTGTGTTCTTTGAAAGTTGCGAATAAATTAAATTAATTCCCCATTACAGGGTACCAGCCTATAAACAAAAGTAGACAAAACTAAAGTTCTACAAAGTTATTGCAGTCACTGTACTGTCCTACGGGTGTGAAGAATGGACAACAACCAAGAAACACGGCGGTAAAATACAGACCTTAGAAATGCCGTTTTTAAGATCAATTAAAAAGTGTTCTAAACTTGACCGTATAAAGAATGAGGACATAAGAGAAGAGTTACAAAGTTTTTAACTTGAATGAAAAATTAACTGGCCAAACAAGTCTGTAAATACAAAAGGCATAGGACACAAGAGAGTGTGTGGGTAGACCCAGGAAGAGACGGCTGGAGAATTTTTGAAGGCAGTACAGGCGGTGCACCTTCTCTACGACGTGTTGTGAAGATGATAATGATGATGAGCTGTGAAACTTGAAAGCGCATGTCGGAAATGTTTATCTACGGTGGTGTGCAACAAATTATTGGTGGTGTACCGTGAATATTATTGTAAACATATTTAGTCTGAAATAAAAAAAACTATGACAGCGATATCGATATAAAAATAAATAGATTTCAAATAATATATGGTACTAAGCACAGAACACTTGGAAATAAGACAAGGAAAGACACAATGATAAAATTCTCTAAGTAATTGCAACACCTGTTTTTGACTTATGGAAGTGAAACTTGGACGATGACGAGAAATGATAAGCGAAGAATAGAAACAAGTAAAATTAAGTTCTTTAGGAAAACCAAAGGTTGCACACTTAGGTATCTAATACGAAATAAATATACAAGAACTGAGCCAAATGTATATTGTTACGACGGTCTCCTTGATCGTCGTATGGTACAGTGGAAAACAAAATACAAGACACCAATGAAGACACTAAAGACCAGCTTTAATGATCACAATTGAACAGTTTGTAATCCAACAAGACAGTCTCTTACAACAAATCAAATAAAAATTGTATTTGTACCCTGCTGAGATTCCAGCATATTCCATAATACGCGTCTACTAGAAAACACTAGAGCGTAATTGATTGCGGCCTTGAACATACTGCGCACGGACCGGTATGGTCTGGAAAAGTCTCATTGCGGACGCGTGACAAGTGACATTTATCCTTCGTCTCAAAGTAGCAGCAATATGTACGCACACGCACATTACAGCCAGGCTCTGCTGGAATAGCCGAGAAACGCGTAGCATGTTCAGTAATGTCGTAACGATATCCTATGGCTAGCAGAATAAAGGAAGGACAAATAAAATGGAGGCAGCATATTGATAGAACGGAAGATGTGAGACTACCTAAACAAGTAATACGACACAGACCTCAAGGAATACGTAACATAGGTAGACCAAGGAAGAGATGGGTTTAGTAAAGTCTGAACAGGCTTTGAGCACATACCTTGGCGTGGAGAAGAAGAAGAAGAAGAAGAAGAAGAAGAAGAAGAAGAAGAAGAAGAAGAAGAAGAAGAAGAAGAAGAAGAAGAAGAAGAAGAAGAAGAAGAAGAAGAAGAAGAAGAAGAAGAAGAAGAAGAAGAAGAAGAAGAAGAAAATCGTTTGAGTTATTTTGTAAGAGAGAAACATAAAATCCGATTACAGGGCGAAAACGGTTTCAACTTTGACTACAGAATGGAAACCACCAGCGCCATCATAGAGTCTATTACCGAGCAGACACGTATACAGCTCAGTCAATGCCGAACTACGTGCGGCAGTGTAATCCCCGGCACGGATGTCTCGTGTTTAACGTTCTTTAAAATTGTTACTTTTACTGCTGATTGTGTGCGCTGTTATATTGCCGTAAGAGTTTCTCCTTTGATTAACAAACACTAGACAGACAGAAATAACGCGAAGAATTTCAGCGACTTGCAGTGAGTAGGTCTACGCTGTCCGGGTCACATCCGGCGGAACGCCAATTTTATTTGGTAACAGCTGTCATGTTATGGGGGCGCAACATATTCAGGAAATACTATGCAAAGTTATGGCGCAAAGTTATGGAATATCATGGATATAAGGCGATATCCGCAGTATTTAATAAATTCAGTTAAGATGTACTTTAAAAAATACATCTGTATTCCTGGATCTGAATGGTAAACTCTCAAGTGACGTTCCAATAAATAAGGGAGTTATGCACGGATGCTGTGTTTTCCCAATCATGTTTAATATATACACATGGAATTCCAGAATTACTTCGGGAATACAGCTTAACAAATCAATGTGTACGGGTTCCCTGCTATAAGCGGATGACATAGTTCTTATTCAAGAAAATAAGGATGATTTACAAAGAGCTATGTTTCAATTACAAGAAGTGGCAAGAGAGTACTCACTGACAATTTCAGTAAAAAAGAAAAACCTTGGCCTTTAAAGATGAATATCCAGTGAAGACTGAGATAGTTATAAACAACAGCACGTTAGAACAAGTGAGCCGTTTTAAATATCTCGGCTGTGCAGTAAGCTAAGAATCTGAATATGATATAAGAGATAAGATAATTAAATTTAAGAATACTTGTGGTACGATTGATAGAAATCTTAAAAATAAAACAAGACACAGCATAAGGACTAAGCTTTGTATGACAATTGCAATACCCATATTGATTTATGCGAATGAGGCGTGGGTCATGACAAAAAAGGAAAGCGCCAAGATTCAGAGTGCTGAAATGCAGTGTATCTTCGAAACACTTTAAATTATACATTGCAAGATAGAATAAGGAATGAAGATATCAGAGCAGAACTCGAAGTAGAGGACATAAATGAAATTATTTAAATTTACAGAAAACAATGGTGGGATCATCTGCAAATGATGACAGAGGATCAATTGCCAAAAACGGTACTGAATTATAAAGCCATTGGTAGAAGAGACGTGGGTCGTCCGAGGATGAGATGGGTGTCGGAACAGGTTTATATAACCTAACATTTGAAGCGGAAAAGAAGAAGAAGGAGATATATTTAGCATATGGGTCCCTTTTGCAAGATTGCCGCGCGTGCGAGGATTTCCGTTGGCGTGGTCGTTGTTTTTTGTATTGGACAAAACTGTCTACTATAGTGAAGATCTATGGATTATTAACAGTGACGATACGCGCGGACGGCAAAACATATTGTCCGAAGTGGTGCGGTGCCACGCCGAGACGGAACACTTGAACACCTCGCGGATTTGCGGACTTAGGCCGACGACAGCTCGAACTGATTCTAATTTGACTGTAAAGCTCATTTAGTAGACGTTGGGTTAGCCAAACTTGGAGTAGCCTTAACCGTCTGGATTGTTTTTTGCAAGCGGTGCTGGAAATGGTTTATTTGCTCTTATGTTTTGTTTTCTATGACAGTCTTTGCCCTATTAGCTTCCACTTCCGGGAAACCATAACTTTTGTTTAATTGAAATTTAAAATCATATTTAAAGGGAGCTAAAGTTTGGTAAAAGATCTCGAAGGTTGTATACAATGCCGATTGGTATACAGCGGTAAAACTCTGAGAAACGCACTGCCTGACGAATGAGGCAGAGGTTCGAGGATTCGAACTCAGCTCTGCCAAGAAATCCTACTCTCACGTCCTCGAAGACATGTGTCGCGTACATGGTGTGCAATGGGCGTACGCTATGTAGCAGACGAGAGAGGGTGAAAAGGCGATTTTCCAGCGCCTATAATTAACTGAAACATATCGGTTAAGGGAAGAAACTCCAACAGAAAATCTTGGTCTTCCTGCAGGGGGTTGTGACAATGGGCTTGCTCCTCATTGGACTTTAACAAAGCTTAATACTAGCCTTGCCAAACAATGAGACCTAGGGAGCACAGAAAGAGAAAATAAGACCCAAGAAAACACGGATAGAGGACCAATAAGAAAACATAAGAAGATCAATGAGCGATAGAGGACGAAACGATGAAAACTGCAACGATAGGCAACAATGGAGGTTCAGCATCGGGCAACATCGTAGGACATTTTGACCCAAAATTTTTAAAAAGTCATATTTAATGATTATTTGTTATACTTGGTATTTGTTGCATCGAATCTGATAAAAAATATCCATTCAGTACACACTAACAAAGATTTAAGGCAGAGTTGAGGCCTATCGCCTACATTTTTAATATCTGCATAGACCATATTGTAAGATATTGAAGGGAAACATTATAGAAAAGGCATTTATTTACATCATAATCCTTAATAAACATAATTTTTTTACGCTGGCGACCTGACTGTGATCGAAACAGCAGAAAATCAATCAAATCGATACATTAATAACTACGGTTTTAAAGTAAAATCAGTGTCAAACTGTCAGAAGCGGCAGATATTTTGTTTGCAGTGTGTCCTTGCGCCGGACCCCCTGAGGATGACACACGCTGACGACCAAGAGACTTATATTGCGTTAACACGTTCATTCAAGATTTATTTCACAATCTTTATGTTGTTCAGGGACTAGCAGAGTTTCTTTACGACCCCAACGCAATTACTTTTCGATAGTAAAATGTATTTTATCCTCCAAAAAATTACAAAATCCAATCTCATATTTTATACACCATGCCTTAATATGATTCAGTTTTAATATCATCGTAAATTTAACATGAGAATTTGTAAAAATAATTTTATAATTTTTAATTAATAAATTTGTGATAGTGGTTGTAATCACAAACAGAATTAACACTGTTGCACACCACTAGGCCTATAGAAAAATTATTCCGGTTAGCGCTTCCAAGCATCACAGCTCATCATCAGTGTAGCTTGAAAGCGCTAATCGGAATAATTTTTCTATAGTGGTGTGCAACAGAAGTGCAAAGAAAATTTGGTTAAAACCGCTTGAGTTAAGAAAAACATTAAACATATTGTGTTATAAGAATTAATATTTACAAAGTAATTACATAACTATTACAGACTTCCGTTAATTTTAATTTGGAAATTTATTCTGTATTTTAAATAATAATTATTAATTTTACAGGAATGTAGCCTATCTGTTACCGTGCTTAATGTAAACATGGACAACTTGATTAACAGATAGTTCTTGCAGGCGTTCTGTAAACCTAATTAATTACAGATTTCACGTTCCTGTTAAATAAAAAAATGGTGTGTTTCGGTCCCAAGCAGATAGACTAGAGTTAATCACTCCACCGCTTCTTCGGACACCCCACATCACTCCGTCCTTTCGTCTTGCAATCTGATAGTCGTTTGCATCTGAATATATCATGAGCTATGAATCTGAATAAGATATAAGATTGAAGATAAATAAATTTAGGAATATTTGTGGTATGATTCACAGAAATCATAGAAATAAAACAAGAGGAAGCACAAGGATTAAATTTTATAATACAATATTGGAATATCCATGTTGATTTATGCGAGTAAGGGGTGGGTCATGACAAAAAAAAGCAGCAAGATTCAGAGTGCTAAAATGCAGTTTCTTCGAAGTACTTTAAATTATACATTGCAAGATAGAATAAGGAATGAAGATGTCAGACCAGAATTCGAAGTAAAGGGCGTAAATGAAATTATTTCAATTTACAGAAGACAATGGTGGGATCATCTGCAAAGGATGACAGAGGAACGATTGCCGAAAGCGGCACTGAACTATAAAGCCATTGGTAGAAGAGACGTGGGTCGTCCGAGGACGAGATGGGTGCCGGAACAGGTTTATATAACCTAAAATTTGAAGCGGAAAAGAAGAAGAAGGAGATATATTTAGGATATGGGTCCCTTTTGCAGGATTGCCGCGCGTGCGAGGATTTCCGTTGGCGTGGTCGTTGTTTTTTGTATTGGACAAGACTGTCTACTATAATGAAGATCTATGGATTATTAACAGTGACGATACGCGCGGACGGCAAAACATATTGTCCGAAGTGGTGCGGTGCCACGCCGAGACGGAACACTTGGACACCTCGCGGATTTGCGGACTTAAGCCGACGACAGATCGAAGTCAGAGCAGAATTCGAAGTAAAGGGCGTAAATGAAATTATTTCAATTTACAGAAGACAATGGTGGGATCATCTACAAAGGATGACAGAGGAATGATTGCCGAAAGCGGTACTGAACTATAAAGCATTGGTCGTCCGAGGATGAGATGGGTGCCGGAACAGGTTTATATAACCGAATCTTTGAAGAGGAGAAGTAGAAGAATAATTCCATAGTTGTTTGGGGATGCGGCAGTCATCCATTCGGTTAAGATGTTCCAACCGTTTTAGCCGATATTGGGCAATTTTACCAAGTGTACTTATAATATTCAGTTCCTGCCGTACGTCGGGATTCTGTTTGCGATCTTGAAGAGTATATGCTGCCGTGTGTCTGAGAGATCTCATTTGTGCCGCCTGAATACGATTGAGATTTCGTTCGTTAAAGTCCAACTCTCAGACCCACAGGGAAGTGTGGGGAGGGCCGTCACCTTGTGTAGCTAATTGTGTTAGAAACCTTTCGTCTATTATATAAACATACAATAGACCGAACATAAAATAAATTTCTGCGTATTTCAAGTAATAAACTAAAAAGAACTACAGAAGTCTATTATAAAAAACTATCCAAGCCGTAAAAATTAAATTCTCAAGAGCAATTTCGAAGTGAATTAAATTAAAAAGAATTTATAATGGAAACATTAGAAGAAATGTGTATACTGTATTCTCGAAAAGCAAAATGAAATCTAAGACAGACAGACAGAACGTTGTCCAGGCCAGACCCAGGTGAACGCCAGGTTCAAACAGCGAAGCGCGGTCGTTTGCTCGGCACAAGATATTATGGTTCGGTCCACGAATACACGATAATTGCATATGTATGACGTGGGGGCATCTCTGAGTTATTTTGCTCCAGCTAATCGCCAGGGCTAAAGCGTGTCTCCGTGAGATTAGAGACGCGCTGGTGTGGTCGATAGGTTTGACCGCCCGGATACGACTCGTCCGTAGCGATGGGTTACCACTTCAGGCCGTTTGGCTCCTCACAGTTAGGCGTTGCACACCTCGCGTTTTCTCATTCTCTGGGTTTCAGCCCAGTCGAGACGGCAAAGCAGGTGCTGACTGTAGGTTTTGAATTCTGTGTTGTCTGCCAGACATTGTGCAACCTCGGAGTCGAAAAGCCGCAGCCTAAGAATTAACCTGGTTAATCAGGCAGGATTAGAGGATCACATTCCTGGCAAGCAGGATTGGGGAACATTTAAGGAGCAATAAAATGTAACTTGGAAGCACAGAAATGTAACTCGGATACCAGAAATAAGAATGCCAACAATTGTTATAAAATGTACGAAGTTTGTCTAAAAAGTAATGAGACTGAATTTTTTCCCAGGAAGTGGCAACACTGTGAGACCAATAATGCAACAGCTGATAGTTGTAACATTTGTTTATATTCGTAAAAATTTTCAGCTTCTTAACTTTAACAGATTTGGCTGTGCCATACTTTTTGTAAGTGTTTGTTTTGTTGCATGTCACAAAAATGTAGCTTAGTAATATTGAGCAGCGTTAAGCAATCAAATTTTGTATCACACTCCAAGACAGAGCAACAGAAACATTTAACAAGTTGAAACAAGCTTACGGAGATGAAGTTTTTAGGTGGCACAAAGCATTTTTTGATGGCCGTGAAACCGTGGAGGATGAACACCGTTCTGGACGACCAAGCACAGCACGAACTGACGGACAGAAAAGATTGTGACGGACCAGCTAAAGGCATTGACAGTTAAAGACTTCCAGCACTGTTTCAATCAATGAGAAGAACGTCTCCGTAAGTGAGTGGTTTCCCAAGTAAACTACTTTGAAGGATATAAAATTGTTTTGTAGTTAATGCACCAATAAATAATTTTATACTCTCAGCCTCATTACTTTTTAGACAAACCTCGTACCCCTAAAGGAAAAAGACACTTGGGTGGAACGTTAAAAAGGTGAGACCGAACAGGTCAAGGAGAAGGAGGAGGAGGAGGAGAAGAAGAAGAAGAAGAAGAAGAAGAAGAAGAAGAAGAAGAAGAAGAAGAAGAAGAAGAAGAAGAAGAAGAAGAAGAAGAAGAAGAAGAAGAAGAAGAAGAAGAAGAAGAAGAAGAAGAAGAAGAAGAAGAAGAAGAAGAAGAAGAAGAAGAAGAAGAAGAAGAAGAAGAAGAAGAAGAAGAAGAAGAAGAAGAAGAAGAAGAAGAAGAAGAAGAAGAAGAAGAAGAAGAAGAAGAAGAAGAAGGGAGATAAGAAAAACCTTTGCAATTACTTAGCAAATAACTTGTATTAAAGTAACTACCAATTACCTACGGTACATTTAGGCCTACCTTATGGAATACGACTAGAAGGTCGTCGAGCTTGCCATGAAGGTCCCCGCAGATCGTCACCTGCTTGGAGATGGCCGTCGACGCTTGGTTAATGTTGGGCAGGTTCTTAAGCATGGCGGTCGCCTGCCTCAGTATGGACGCCACGTACTTGGCGTGTAGTCTGTGTTGCTGCAACAAGTCAAGTTAATAATTAGATACTTTACTGCATCAAAAAATAATGCATAAAATTTGGTAAACAATTACTGGTAATACGCTTTTTAGATGTCCTGGAATTTTGAATACCTGTGCTATAGTGTCTCCTATAATACAAGCAACGACGTGGTGAATAAGTTGCATAAGTTCAACCTCATGTGTGGGACCATCAGCCGAACCCTTAAGTCAGCAAGTAAAGAAACACGCCTAAAATTCTACAAGGTGATGTCTGGGAATTGGACTTTGGACGCCTAAAATTCTTCTTTCTGGGTCCGAGAATTGGGCTTGAACAAAAGGCCAGACCTGTCGCATCCAAGCGGCTGAAATGAGATTTCTCAGGCACGTGGCAGGGTATAATCTCCATAAGCATAGAAGAAACACAGATATACGGCAGGAATTAAATATTATGATAATACTCGACAGGGTTGCCCAGTATCGGCTGAATTGGTGGGAACATCTTTGCCGAATGGATGACTGCCGCATCCCCAAACAACTATGGAACTATAAGCCAAGGGGATGGAGAGGTGTGGAACGTCCGAGGAAGCCCTGGAGTGACCAGCTCTAATTTTTGCCTGTTTGAGACCGGAACAAATCATCCTTGGTTCAATCGAAAATGATGACGACGACGACGACGACGATGATGATGATGATGATGATGACACTTTTTAAAATAATATGCTGTGTGCTGATACTACTATATTATGAGTTTTCCGATGAGCGCTTTCAACACTGTCCCATCTTCAGGTTAGATGGTCGCATCACCGACCTTCAGACTGACGGGAGACGCGATGGCTTATAATGTGCCATATAAAGTAAGATATTTCTTTTCCTTCATGACCTACACTTCACTCGCGTATGTCAAAGTGGGTTTTGTAATTGTCTTACAAAATGTAATTCTTGTGCTAAGCCTTGTTTTATTTCTAAGATTTCCATGAATCTTTGCACAAATATTCATAAATTAATTTACCTTGACTTTTATATCAGCTTCAGACTGATAGCTTACGTCACGTCTGAAATGTTCCAAACGAAACATCTGTTCTAGAGTACTGTTGTTTGTAAATATCTTACATATAAAATCCGGATATTTACTTTTAAAAGCTATAGTCAGTTTTCGTAAGGAAAATATATGGGCCATTTCGAGAGGCAGACGGTTCTTGAGTGTAAATGAATTATGAGATGAGCATTACAGAGCATGCTACGTGTTTCTCGGCTATTCCAGCGGAGCCTGAATCACAACCAGTGAATAACACACCGTACGATATTGTTACGACATTACAGAACATTCTACGTGTGTCTCGAATGTTCCAGTGGAACCGGGTGTAATGTTGTGTGCGTACGTTATTCTCAACATTCGTTAGCGAGATTGTTCCGGACTCACCGGTCTGCACGCGCTGTGTGCAAGGCCGTAACCAATTACGTTCTGGTGTTTTCTAGTAGCGTAGTTGATGCGTAGTATGGGTGTTTCAGGATTATCGGCGGGGTATAAATACAAGTACTCAGCGACTCTCAGTTCACTTTGATTTTGCGACTTATTCGAGTGCGGTTCGTAGTATTGTGGCGAAGTGTTATGTGTTTTATAATCGTTCGAGGCTCGTTGACATTATTATTGCGTGTGAACAATTTTTATTTGATTTGTTGTAAGAGACTATCTTGTTGATTACAAACTTTTTAATTTTGATAATTAAAGCTGGTGATTAGTGACTTCATTTGTATCTTGTATTTTGTTTTCCACTGTACGATACGACGATCAAGTGGACCGTCGTAACAATATTTTATAATAGAGAAAAATGCATAGATGGTTCTGTCAGGCAAAATAAAGGAGATTTATTTGCTATAAAGGAAATCTTAAATGGAAAACCGTTTGAAAAGAAAAGCGAGGAAAACTAGAGAAAAGACTGGTTGATGATGGGGGTAAATAACTTGGGTGCGGTAAGACTGAAGAACTGGGAGAGAGAGAGAGAGAGAGAGAGAGCGAGAGAGAGAGAGAGAGAGAGAGAGAGAGAGAGAGAGAGAGAGAGAGAGAGAGAGTGATAAAAATAAAAGAAAATTTTAATCTAAGCCAACAAAATGGAATTTTTCAGAGAACCGGAATGCAGCTTGCCACTAGCGCATCACTGAGGTTGGGCCCATGCCAATTTGACGCCTAGAGAAATCGGACCTTCCGGACCTCTAGGCGTCAAACGGGCATGGGCCCAACCTCAGTGCTGCGCTAGTGTCAAGCTGCCTTCCGGTTCTCTGAAAACGTTCCCTTGAACTAGTTTCAAGTCTGACCAATTTAAATAATACAAAATGGAATTGAATGGAAGTTAAAACGAATTTTTCTATTAGTAATTTTAACAAACCACTATTTTGCCTTTGGTATTGACGAGCGCTTTCGGCAGTCAAGCCATCTTCAGGTCATTTACCAAGTTGGTAAATGAGGTTGGTAAATGACCTGAAGATGGCTTGACTACCGAAAGCGCTCGTCAATACCAAAGGCAAAATAGTGGTATGTATAAAATTACCAGTAGAAATATTTGAGACCACTAACACTCCAATACAACAATAAATTAAAACGAATTAATTGTAATGTGAATACCGAAGCCATATTAAATGCATTTCACGTGCATTTATTAATGTTTCAGTGAATCTATTATCAAAGCAATAAAATATGCAGAAACACACATAATTCATTTTAGAAACTGACGCTCACCCTAAATATATACTGCGTTACGCGATAGACGCGGGTGTCGTCATAAATTCCAAACAAAACAACATTTATTTTGGAGGCTACGATAAGTCCACTGCACGCACAACAGATAGCGCCACTGAAGACATACCGCCCAAACTAAGTAATGACCGCGATAATGTCAAACCCTTACACAAACACACAACACAACATTGACAGTAGGTACTAGTTCGAGTTCCAGAAACTCTAATTACCTGTATTTAATTAAAGCAGAAATAATTTTGAAACTCGATTCATACAATTGACAGTGATTCAATACAATTGACAGTGTTAAAATATTGTTTTTAAAATCTTGCTTCTTAATAAAAACTCTCCGCAACGAAACTAATAAATAAATAAATAATTTGACTTGACAATACAATATAGTATTAAGTTTACAAACTATATAAATTAAAGCTCCAATCTTTGGCATTTCAAAACATTGACAAAATTCGAAAAGAATGGAGGCGGGCAAAAGTGATTTAGTTTCATAAAAAAAGGAGGCAGAACAAATGCAAATAATTACAGAGGAATATGCTTGCTGAACTCAACGTACAAAATATATACAAGAATTCCCAATTAGAGATTAAGAGTCATTACAGACGCATTACTTCTTGAAGAGCAAATGGGTTTTAGAAAGGGTAGGTCGACTGTGGATGCATTGTTTGTATTAGGACAGATAACAGAGAAAAGGCGGGAGTATAACCAGCAAACGCGTATCGCTTTTGTTGATCTGGAAAAAGCATTTGATAAAGTAGACCGTCAAATGTTATGAAATATTATGGATAGAAGAGCATATCTACAGCATTTAATACATTCAGTTAAGATCCTTAATAAGAGTACACCTGTAGTCCAGGATCTGAATGGTAGGCTCTCAGATGACATTCCAATAAATAATGAAGAGCATATCTACAGCTTTTAATACATTCAGTTAAGATCCTTAATAAGAGTACACCTGTAGTCCAGGATCTGAATGGTAGGCTCTCAGATGACATTCCAATAAATAATGGAGTTAGGCAGGGATGCTGTGTTTCCCCAACCTTGTTTAATGTATACATTGACGACATGTTGAAAGCATGGAAATCCAGAGTGACAACAAATCAATTTGTATGGTTCCCTGCTATATGCGGATGACATAATTCTTATTCAAGAAAATGAGGATGATTTACATAGAGCTATATTTCAACTACATAAAGTGGCAAGAAAGTACGCACTGACAATTTCTGTAAGAAAGACTAAAACCATGGCCTTTAAAGGTAAATATCCAGTCAGGACTAAGATAGTTACAAACAACAGCATTTTAGAACAAGTGAGCCGTTTCACATACCTCGGCTGTGTAGTAAGCTATAAACCTGAATATGATATAAGAGAGAAGATAAATAAATTTAGGGATATTTGTTGTACGATTGATAGAAATAAATCTTAGAAATAAAACAAGACACTCCACAAGGATTAAATTTTATAAGACAATTACCATACCCACATTAACATGTGCGAGTAAGGCGTGGGTCATGACAAAAGAAGGAAAGCGGCAAGATTCAGAGTGCTGAAATGGAGTGTCTTTGAAATACTTTAAATTATACATTGCAAGGTAGAATAAGCAATAAAGATATCAGAGCAGAACTCGATGTAAAGGACGTAAGTGAAATTATTTCAAGGGGACAGGAAAAAACAGAAGAAGACGATTTTAAACTAAATCTCAATTTAGTGTTCAGTTTTAGAAATTGATAAGTTGTACAACAGGAGGGTCCAAGAAGGTGATCAAATATTTCTTAATGTAAAAATCCATGTCTGATGTGAGAGTAAAGATAATTTTAACCCAAAGGGAAAAAAGTGTTTTCTTTGATAATTATACAACTTTAGGGACAGAACAGGATATATATGGAAGTAAAAATTAAAAAAAAAATTCAAGTCTATTTGCATAATTAAATTATTACCATCTTTATTAAATTATGTTTAATACTATGACAAAATGGGCGGAGGAAAAGTATAAACCTGTGTACCGGGTTGACTGGGCACTGGCCCTCACAAATTCCCAGTATTGAATGAAGTGATTTTCATCTCCATCCAAGAGGGTACTGCGTGGTGAAGTGGCACGTCCTACAAGAGGTGATATGTGGATATAGAACAGTATGGATCTAGACCAAAAGGTCGATAAATATTCCTGGTCAAGGGCAGAAGTAGCTAACAGTGCCGTGTTACTGGTAAATGATTCTAGCCCGACTTATCTTTGGAATATTGCTCGCGTGAATCCGGTTGGATGTTGTCGGCTGTAACACTGCGTGCAGGGAAAACTAGTCCCTTTAGTGCGGTAAGACAGCCCAGACAATACGATCGGGCTGGACGTTAGCCCCGAAGGTGGCAGCCTCACCAGCGTCTTACCCAGCGATATGCTAGCAACATATTCTGGGGAAACGTTAGTTACTAAACTGTCGCATGCAAGATATAACCAGACGGATCAAACGTTGCGGACCTTATCTGTGAATCGGCTAAAATAGTTGGAACATCTTAACCAAATAAACGACTTTCGCACCATCCCCTATTGAATTACAACCTGAAGGGACCGAGAAGCGTTTCAGTGATTGGCTCTAGTTTGGCTGTATCTGGATGGGACTGGATCAAACCATTTTCGCCTTAATCCATGCTGATGATGATGGTGACTATGACAAAACCGATATCTGTCAACATCTTTTGCAAACTTTGTCCGCAATCAAAAATTTTGTTTGAAAAAAACGTTTATACGTTTTTCAGTTATGTATATGAGTAAAACATATAAGATGTAGGCCTATAGAGCTCTATAGAAGTACATATACATAGGTTTGATTTACATCAGGGATCCACATCTTATGGATACGGGTTTGGCAATCTCGATGTGCCTTAGCTGGGGTTCTCACTTTTGTTCAACTTGTATTGGGTGATATCCCTTCCTTTAGTCTTTTCTGTCTAGTCTCTCCTGACTGCCTCTTGTTCTTTTCTGACCCCGATGCTATAAGAGTACTCGAGTACTAGGGTATCTTCCTTTTTCGATTCTAATTTCTTAATTTTGGGTGGCTTAGGATCTTAGAGTGCTCACTGATGGCGATTGGTGAGCACTGGAAATACTAAGAAACGTTCAGTATCAGAATAACTAATACAAAGCCACCAAATCCTATCTCAGAAAGAGAAGGGTGAGGGCGAATCTCCTGCGCCCCGAAACAGGGGCATTTCGGCTAAGGTATGGTAACCCTGACAGAAGAGTCTCTCCTCCTCCTGGTAGGCGGTTGTACAACAGACCAGTAACATGTTCATGTAAAACTTGGAAATACATGTAGTAGCCAAACAAGCCTCGGAGTAAGCCACTGGTAGTAGAGTTCATGGGTCGTCCGAGGATGAGGTGGGTGCCAGAACAGGTTTATATAACCTAATCCTTGAAGAGGAGAAGAAGAAGAAGATACATGGGTTTAAACTCTAGAAGACAATTTTTTGGAGTTTAGACCTTCTAGTTATAAAGTTTAGGAGTGATTATAGAAATTAGGAACAGTGATAGTGTATTCTAAAATGATGATAGGAGATTATCAAAATGGTTTTATAATAGAGAGTAAGTATCTAATATGAAAAATAAAAGAAAAACATTAGTAAAAGAACGAATTGAATCGCAGACAGTTTATACAGATTTTAAACAACTTTTTTGTAGGGTCTAACCGCCTAAAAATATTCTATTCCTTTCGTTTGCTGTCTCGATTAATCCTCTGTACATTGCTCGTGTTTCATTCCTATTTATTAATGTAAAACCTACTGATAGGACGGTCTCACTACTGATCGCCGTATGGTACTGCG
This sequence comes from Magicicada septendecula, assembly GCA_034769895.1. Lineage (NCBI taxonomy): Eukaryota > Metazoa > Arthropoda > Insecta > Hemiptera > Cicadidae > Magicicada > Magicicada septendecula. The sequence goes on along the minus strand of CM068370.1, from coordinate 68,415,903 downwards.
GAAAACAAAATAAGCACCCCAATTAAGTCACTGATCACCAGTTTTAATTAATCACAATTAACAGTTTGAAATCAACAAGTCATTCAACCTGTGCAATAATTCAGTTCAGTTTTTCGACACGCAATAATAATGTCAACTAATGCACAGTAATCACTTTTCACTAATAACCACTTGAACGCACTGAGTAATCCCCCGACGTAAACTGACTCAAGTGACCGTCGCTGAATGCTTACCCCGCTCAGATGCCAGAATAATCTGTCACTTTTCTAATGTTAATATCTGTTTCTAATGCACATTAATTTCTTGTCATAATCTTAAACAATTGCCTATTACAGGCGCTTTCGAATCCACTAGAAACGGTGCTAAATGTCTGGCCTTGAACACAGTGCCCTGACCGGTGCGGTCTTGAATAGCCTCGATTGTTGACGCATGATAAGTGTCACGTAATTGTCTTTCTTCTCAAATTAACAATATGTACGCACACAAACATTACAGCTGGGCTCTGCTGGGATATCCGAGAAACGCGTAGAACGACACACTCCATTGTTCGAGAATGTTCTGTTGCGTAACAGTATATTAGTTTATGAAATTTTAATGAAACGTTGCCTCTTTCTTAATATTTTTTGTAAATGGTGGTGCAGGTTACAATAATTGAAACTATCTAATTTTTTTAATGAAAATTACCTAAACTTTATATAGTGTATCTTAAGAAAAAAAAAGTGAGTTAATGTACAGTCCAGAAATACTACAGGTAAGAAAGCGCTTAAATTTACTACCAAACTCCGTTAAAATTCGAGGCTCGTTTAATATTATCGTCGTTGCCGTAGTAATCAGTGGTACCTGGATCTAAAGTAACTCTCACAAGGGGACCGCAGTTTCAGCCTGCCACAGTAGAGAACGCAACGCACACGCCACACGCCGCAACCACAAGCCACGGCACCGCAACCCGCAACCACCCGTAACTTTATATTTGGCGCTTTGCACTTCGACTTCGTCAACTCCCTCGACAGTTGCCTGTCTCTGCTTTCGTCGTGGGGGTGACTAATTAATTTTTCACCGATCGTGTCTGTACAGTATGGTACAGTCGCTCATCTGAGTCAATCTGGCAAGTTTCTAATTTTAGAGAGTCGCTACCAAATGAAGCATTGTTTTAGTAAAGATGAGATTACCACAATCATAAAGTAGAGATATTGTCAATATCTCAGACGAACTGAATATTTCATTAAGGAAAAGCTTACTGACAAGCTATGTCTGGAGCGAGGCACCGTATAAAGCATCGGATGTAGGTGATCTAATTATCTGAAAAGTTCAGATACGTGGAAATGGAGAAAGTGCAGTATGCAAAATATGGAAAGATATGGTAAGAAACAAGATATTAATGGAAAACCTAACTATCTTAGCCAGTGGAGTATCTAGAATTTGGACTTGGGGAGGTCCGGGATCCGGTCAGTCGAGTTCACACAAAAGAAAAAGCAAGTTAAGACTAATCAACATTTCTGTCTTAAAAGTGGCTGAAAAACCTGTGACAACATCCTGAAATGAATCCCATAAAAGTAAACTGTAATAACATAATAAAAATACGGGTTACTGAAACATTATTTAGAAGATACTGACTTAATTTATTTTCATATATTTCATATTTCAAACGTATATGCAAATGCTGTGCAATAAAATTGTTTGTATATTTAAAAAAGAGTTACGACATGAAACCACACTAAAAAATAATAAGAGAACCTAAAAATTAAGAGATTAACAAAATACGTCAAATTTTTTCGACCCTCTGCGGAGAGAGATCCGGTCCCGTTCATTACCACCGTAAATACGCTTCCGTTCTTATCCGAAGAAACCTTGGAATGGGTCGGTGACTCAAGATAGAAATAAGAGTCATTAGCATCAATAAATATGAGGATGTCCCCGAAAGTACTGGAGAGGATAAGAAATGTCTTATGGTCTCATTCCTTCATGAAAGGAAATATCCAACCGCACCTCCAAGTGGTGGTGGATGGGCAACACCTACAGGTGGCTAACGCGGCTCTGGAGACCGAGTGACAGCCGGTATAAGCTGCCCTCCTGTACTTGTCATTGTCAAGTACAGATTAGGGCACCCTCTTGTCCTTGGGGTGAGAAATTGCCCCTAAAGACGGATGACTTTCTATTAGTCAACGACGTAGGATGTGGGAGGCGAGGAGAAACCACCACATTAAAGATCCTTATGTATATCTCTACAGGGAAAACTGGTTCCATTAGTCTGGTGAGACAGCCAGTTTATGGGAGAATACCCAGACAGAAAAACGGGCTGGACGTTAAGCCTGAAGGTGGCAGCCCCACCATACGTCTTACCCTGCGATATGCTAGTAACATATCCAGGGGACAAATTCACTACTAAATTGCCTCAAATAAGGAATAGCCGGACGGATACCATTTTTGGTTTAATCCGTGAAGACGATGGCGATGATGAAATATGAGGATGACCTGATGCTGAAGCGAGAACGAAGAAACTCTTCAAGACACATGATGGACGAACCGGCCGAAACAGGAACACGAAAGTCAGCGCAGACAGGTAAAACGTTATGAGAATATCGAGGTAGCATGTAGCACGGTTTGAGCGGGCTGTCTCTGCACCAGTGGCTCGAATGCAGCATCTGGGTCGAGCATGATGGTGGTCAAAAGATAACTTAGGTACTGGTGCAATCGACAGGTGCCTAACACTAGGAAGGTAATCGCCAGCGAGATTATTCGCTAGGTAGCGGGGAATGAAGTCTTGATGTTGTGTGGCACAACTAATCAAACCAATTCAGGCATTTACGTACAAACTTAAGCTGATCAACTGTAGGTTTGAATCAACAGGAACACAAAGCAAATGAAATGCCATGGGTTTTCATGTGGTCACCTGTTGAACCTTGGTTACGAAAAGTACTGTAATCCAGCCGTAGAATATTGCAACAGTACAAATGTATAAGGTACTGTGCATTACACAAAGTAATTAAAATAATTAATTAAATAAATAAGTAATTCATATTGTAATAATAATAATTCAGCTTGCAATGTGAACGATCAAACTTTCATGTTGGAACAGGTGAATAACGCCAGCTGCTCTATCTCTGTGTACACACGTATGTTACGTGTGTGTGTGTGTGTACGGCCTGTCCATTCCTGAAAAGCGCCACCCTTAAGGAACGCTATCAATTATTTGCATTTATTTAATTTGTAATACTTGTGTGCATAATAGCACAAAACCAAATACACTAAAATGTGTATAAAAATTAGACGAAGGTGTGTATAAAAATTGGTGAAAAACGGATAAAAAGTGTAATTATAGGAGATTAAAAATAAATAGTACTTATGTTAGTTAAAATAAAGAAAAACGGTTTGTGCATGAGGAACACATATAAATTACCGACAGAATGAATATCGGGTAATGTGCAAAAGACTTCGCAATTCGCGAAGACGAGCGAATTAAATGTGACGAGAATCGTGGGTTAGAAGTGACGCTCTCGACAATCTCATACATGCAGAATACTATCGAGACATGATTTTGGCGCCCTGGGTATAAATACAGGAGACGCGCTAACATCATTCTCTTCCTCATTCAACAACCGTAGCGGCCGGAGGCTCTGACGGACGAAAACTCTTCCTAAATCAACCATCGTAGCGGACGGAGGCTCTGCTTGACGAGTACAACTCTTTTCTTGATCGACTACTATGGCAGCCAGAGACTCTGCGTAGAGACAACAACAGTTACATCTCAAACACAGCAGCAGTCAGGAACTTCACGACTACTCATCAGTTCGTGTGATCACTTTCAACCTGAGGCCATGACGGGAGACGAGGGAGCAGCCAAGTATATGCAGTAATCCAGAGTACGAGTATCCGACGGAAGAAGGAACAGGACTCCAAGACTCCAGGAATCCAGGACGACAAAGGAGCATCCAGTATCAAGAACCGAAGAGGACACGCTGTCGATGTACCACAACAATAAGGTGATAAACAACCATGCACTTGAAAACCGAGACTTAATCAAAAGACAATAATTAACAAAGAAAAAAAAACAATTTAATTCAAATATGAATTAATAACTTGTATAACTGTAAATATTTGTTTGTATAATAATTAACGTAATATTTAAAGAATTTTTAACGATAATTTCTATCTGTAACGTAGAAGATATAATTTGAAATCTATAATTTTTGGTATTTAAATTGATAAAGTCATTAGAGAATTTTATTAGAAAGCAATGCATATGAAGTAATTTAAAAGGAGATTAGATGATTAGAAAATTAGATAATCTAATCAGTAGAATAATAGTGAGCTAGCTGAGAGCAATATAAAAATTATAACGATGTATTAGAATATAATATTGTATAACATGTCTATGTGTAATATAAGAGTAGTAATTATGTGTAATTATTAGACGTGCAAATAATATTATGATTTTGATTCGTAACACAAATAAGAAATTTTATTAATAAATACTGAAATGATTTTTAACCAGATTACATAGCGTTATTATTATTACGATTACACCTTCCACCAAATACACACACGAATTTAATGTGTTGTAGTGTTATGTAAAGATTACACGCTCATTAAATTAACTCGTCAAAAGTGTTGTAAATGGCTTCCAAAAACGTGGGGCTAACACATTAAAATCGTTAGTGTTGTAATATATTACGTTATTTTTAACCCAACCAGAAACCTAGACATTTCTCTCTGTAGCTTAGAATATACAATTTATATTGTGTTTTGTGTACGCGTAGCTATTTTATTATTATTATTATGAGCGGGGGTCCTACAGTCTATGCCGCATCCCGCATTTCAATTGCCATTTCTCCCTATCTTTCCAGTCATCGTTTTCAATAGTTCGATCTCTCGTGCTTTTCCTAATTCCTGTTTTCCATTGTGTTGTCAGTCTTCCTTTTCTTCTCCTGTTTTGTGGTGTGTAAGTCAATGCTTTCTTTGGCCATAGCTTCTCCTCTATCCTCATTACGTGACCATACCATAGCAACTGTCTGGATTCTATTCTTTCTACTGTTGTAAATACGCGCTCTGTTTTCCTTCATATATCTTCGTTTCTAACATGTTGCATTCTAGAAATATTACACGCTCTTCTTAAGAAGTCCATTTCCACAGTTTCTATCATCTTTTTCTCTTTATCTAAAAGTTGCCAGCATTCGCAGCCATAAGTTAAAATGGGCTTCACAATAGCTGTGTAGATTGTCAGTTTAGTTTGACGTTTCAATTTGTTCGACAAAAGTAACAGGTTTAACAAACGAATAGCCTTTTTTCCCTGTTGTATCCAATTTTAATTTCGTTCTTTGTTGTTCCATCTTTTGAAATAATGCTTCCCAAATTTTTGAATTCGCTACACTTTCCGATTCTATGGATTTGCAGATCTGGGTCTTCTTGCATGTCTCCTATTTTCAGATATTCTGTTTTAGTAGTGTTTATGTTTGGACCCCATTTCTCGTACTCCTCTTTCAATTGTCTAAAAATATAGTCTGTGTCGTCCTAGTCAAACGCTATAATTACCTGACCGTCAGCAAATAGGAGAGTTGCAGATAGGAGTGTTGCAAATAGAAGAATATATAACGTTATTTTTAGCCCAACCAGAAAACTAAACAATTCTCTCTGCAGGTCTGAATATACAATTTATATTGCGTTTGTGTATGCGTATAATCTGTTTCTAAGTCTACAATCTTCCATCCTTCGTAATCACAAGTCATCTTCTAACCTGGAAAATACAATACTCACTTTTTATTTACTGTTGGCACCGACGTTTAGGAACTGACGGGTCCATTGACGATTAATATATTTCTGCCTCGGTTACTTATTAAGATGGTTTGAAAAATGTACAAGGAGTTAGATTACATTTTAAATTTATGTATATAATAAGCTACTACGAATTTTAAGTTGTGTAATACATTTAATTAATGAACATCTGTTACGTTCTAAAAAGTGTATAGACCTTACTTTATATTGTATACTGTGTATAGGCCTACTACTTTGTATACACTGCACTGTATATTGTGTTTGGTAGAAAAAAACTGTATCAAAAAATAGCCGTTTCTATTGCTTCTATAAATTTAAAAAAATTTAGAACCCAGCATTCTGTCAAGCTTTGACCAGGCGTTGTCTTACTTATCAAATTCGAAGTACATTGTTAGGTGTCAGGATTGTCCGTCGGTGTTAGCTTGTCCATTTACTCGTTGTCATACTGTTTACCGTCCGCTTCGTCAATTGTGTTCTGAAATCTGATGTGGGTAAAAGTATCATCCGTCCGAGCCTTGAGGCGTCGGTCGCTCTCCGCGAGGCAGAGAGCCACCCGCACTGGTAGCAGCAACAAGCAGCGTGTTCAACGTGCTAGTAAGGAATACTCTGAGGAAGGACAGTTTAGAGAAGGATAACTCAGCTAACAAGAAGTCAGAAACTAGGATGTGTTTATATCGGGTCACCGAGAATCTTCCGAGGCCACTTGATGCGGATCGAGGTTTGGAGATTCTCTGGCACTGACGGTCCTCGGGTAGGGGAAGGAGGAGGTAGCTGCAGTAGCAAAGACAGTTGCAGCAAAAATTTTTGAGTATTTAGTGTTTATTGTATGATTGTATGCTGTAAAGCATAAAATTGTTATATTAATAAAGGAACAGTAGCCTAATCGAGATTGTTCTTATCATCATCTTCTAACGATTTTAGGCTGTAGCGACCTGTTCCTATTCCACAGTCCACCTTTTCTCAGGTCTACCAACTTTTCTTCTGCCTCTAGGGTTAATCTTTCACCACCACCTTCGGCATTCTACTTTCTTCCATTCTATTGATGTGTTGAATACATTTTACTCTGTATTTTTTAATCCTTTCATTAACTGCAAAAATATCTAAATCACTTTTTATCTTTTCATTTCTTATATGACCTCGTCTATTACACCTTTTAACTGATCTCATAAATTTTATTTCTTCTGTTTTTATCTTCTGTTCATCTTTTTTCTTTATGACCCAAGTTTCAGAACCATACAGCAGTGTAGGTATTGCCATTGTTTCATAAACGTTTATTTGGGTTTCTTTTCTACATTTATTTCTCAGCGTAGTTTCCAAGGTTACTGCTAGAATTGTGAGTTGTTGATTGAAACTGTTGTATATGGCAACTAACCCTATGCCGGCTAGATTTTTCTTATTTTCCCATAATTAAAAATTATCTAATATTGAAATGTAAGTAATAATAAATGCACTTGTTAAAGATAGCGACTATTCTGAAAGCGTCTCCAACAGGTTATAAAGTTCAGGCACGTGTGGCTCACCTTCTTTTTCCTAAAGGATTCTATTAAGTTGTCCAAGTCTTTCCTGGTCAGCGGTGTACCGATGTGGATGCCTTTGTAATTGGATTCCACGTGGTGCGTGGGCGAGCTGCCGGCGTCGCTCGGCGTTTCGTCCTCGAACTTTGTCTCCACCGTAGTGTCTGCAACATTGTTTTACGTTTATTTATCCAATCTTTTAATACATAACAATAAGCATAATTGTTTACAGAATACATAGCATGAAGAGAACTAGTCCATTAACTATGAGTATTTAAAAGTAACAGATTATGTATAATATTATACATTATATTATACATTATATTATATTTTAATGTAAGAGTCTAGGTAAGTCAAAAAAAATGTTAACTTTAGACGTCTTGTCCAGTAGATTTATGGCTAAATGATTCGTGTGCACTTCAAGCCGTTTCACATATCTTCCGCTGAACATCGCAATGGTTTCACTGACTTAGGGCAGGTCCAGGTCTCTATAGACGTCTCTGTTGCTGATAAACCACGGTGCGTTGGTTATGGCGCGCAACACCTTCGTCTGAAGCCTTCCCGTTATGGCGATGTTGGATTTAGATGCAGTTCCCCAAAGCTGTAAGCCGCATGTCCACACAGGCTTGAAGACAGTGTTGTACAACAACAGCTTTTTTCGCACTGACAGTAATGATTTTCTGCCCAGGAGCCAATAATGCTTGCAAAACTTGATCTCCAGTTGTTTTCTCTCCATCCAAATGTGTTTGCGCCAAGTCAGTTTTTTGTCTAAGTGGCGGGATAGCTTTGATATTTAATTTCACAATTTATGTTGTCCCGTGGCATTTTGTGAAGGTGATGTGTGCAGATTTCGTTTCATTTAATTTTATTTTCCACTTCTTTGCTCATTTTTCAATCGCATGTAGCTAATTCTGTAGTAAAATGGTTGCTTCCACCGGACTTTTGTTTACAGCAAGGATTGCAGTATCATCAGTGATTGCAATAACCACATCATTCCTAGTTGGCAGATCTGCTGTATAGGTTAGATACAGAGTGGGACCCAAAACACTTCCCTGAGGAACTCCTGCTCGTATTGGGAACAAACTGGTAGTTACATTTTCGTGGCGTACTCGAAAGTGTCTTTCTTCTAAATACGACTTTAATATGGTAAACATAGATTCAGACAAGCTTTCTTTGAGTTTATAGAGTAACCCTTGATGTCAAACTTTAGTCTCTAACATGAGCAACACGATTGAATTTCCATTGGTTGGAAATATGAGACTACCTATAGATGATCTGAAGCTACAGTAAGACGAAACGTTGGACAGAGAGGTTGAGCAAAGAATTAGGGGACTTATGTGATATAATGATATTAACAACCGATTTGTACTGTAATCTAATTGTGCCCGTTATACTACGCTCACACACATACACTCGCGCGCGTACAATATTTACTCGTTTTAAAGAAGGTAGCGCTGCGAGTAATGTGAGCAATGAAGAAAACAATTCACCAAATTCAATAATTATCAGAACGGACAGTCAGGTGACAACCAGATGCCCATAATAGAAGAAAAGACTAATGCTATAGTTAATTTACCAACAGTATCAGTACAGTTAACAAAACGAAGCTAATGATTCTATCTAAGAACATGTTCACAAACTGCACCCTTAATATAAACAAAAGGCCAGTTGAACGTGTAAACCAATTTACATATCTTGGAACTATAGTCAATGAATAATGTGACCACTCTCAAGAAATAAAGAGCAGAATTGAAAAGGCAAGAGCAGTGTACACTAGAATGAGCAGTTTATTCAAAAGTCACGATTTAACAATAAACACAAAGATGATACTTTTACGCTGCTACGTATTCTCGGCCCTCTTATACGGCGTAGAATCTTGGACTTTGACTGAAGCTACAACTAAAAAATTCGAATCTTTCGAAATCTGGCTGTACCGTAGAATATTGAGCATTTCATGGACAGCACATATAACTAAGGTTGAAGTTCTTAGAAAGATGAAGAAAGATAGGGAAGTTATTAACACAGTGAAGATAAGAAAGCTTCAGTATCTGGGACATCTCATGAGAAATGAACAGAGATTTTCCTTATTGCAATCCATAGTACAGGGAAAAGTACTTGGAAAGAGAGAAGTTGGGCGACCGAGAATATCATGGTTAAGAAATTTAAGGACCTGGTTTGGCATGAATACAACTGACTTACTCCGTGCAGCAGTGCAAAAAGTTAAAATAATCTGTATGATATCCAACATCCGAAAAGGATAGAAACTATCAGAAGAAGAAGAAGATCAGTACAGTGTAAGTTTTAATAAAGTTAAATCGCACACCTGAAAAATAGATAACGATAAATCTGACTTGTTGGCCAAACAAACAGCCAAAAATTCCGATATTCAGCCATCCTATATAGGCAAACTTCACCGAAGTCAAATGTAAATTTGTCTTTAGACAACGAAAGTCTAAATTCGAGGAACGAGGAACACCTGTCGTTAAATAGCGATTAAGGTAGGTTTTTTGACAAAAGACTTCTGAATTTCGTTACAAAAGAAAATCTGAAATTTACTGTTAATTATAAACGGACGGAAGTATTATCAGGAAAGAACTAAGGAGAACCTCCATCAATTCAGCATTTTACCGAATCCAATGTGTAGCTGTGATTCTTTTTCTCAGCCAGTGGCGTCTGGTGTTATGGTTGCAGCGTTGCACAACCACCAGTATAGAATAACTAAACTATAAAATAGTATTCGGTAACATTAAGTGGATAAAAGCGTCATAAATTTCAACGGAGAACGTAGTAGATTCTACGCGGCAATGATCGCGTACAATTCAATAGTGGCGCGCAGGCTGGTGGTAGTAGGCCGCTTGCAACTTGAACAGAGCTTACACAACATAACAGAGCTTACTACACAAACATATGGGATGACGTGCGCTACTCTTCACAATTGCCCTATGTTCTCTTCTATGTTAGCTAGGCGGTTGCAAAGTTTCTGCAACGTTCCGCTAGTAGCGTTGTAGGGAATCCTTATATGTGTCATCAAATCAGCACAGCCTTCTAGATTTATAAGTTGTGTTAGGTTTAGTGTTTACGTTGGTGCAAGGTAAACGTTATCCGTTGTTTTAGGTTATAAAATTATAGTAATAATTTTGTATTGCTGTCATTATGATAGTTTAATGTCTTTAGTCCTTCTCCCGTCCACTCAACCAACTACTGCAATCACCAAAATTTGAACCACCAGCCGCCACTGTTCTCGGCCGATATGGCACCTATCACAATCTGTTTAATCATACGTTATTTTAAAGTAACCGGTCTTTTTCATGGGGAATCTTTATATACTAGTAATGTTAATTGACCACCTCGCAAGATATACTAATTTGCTAACAGTAAATTGTGCAACTGCGTAAACGGACTTGATTTGGAGTAGTTAATATTGTAGTTTAACCCTATGTAATTTGAAAATTTACACATTTTATTTGTTTTGCAAGTGCACGTTATTTGAACAATGGAGCATGCAGAAATTAAAGAAACTCCCTCCCCCCCCCCCACACCCAGTACTATGATAGGACTACTGTGTTTACCTGTGGAGGAAGACTTGGACGTGGTATCGCTGCAGATCGGTTTGCTGGCGACAGCAGCTGTGGTCGTAGGTATGTGAGTCAGCAGTGCGTTGAAAAAGTTGTACAGCTGCAACAATACACAGAAGGCATATGTTAATATCTAAACGCCATGTACATAATTTGAAACTAAAATAATCTACAGTTGATATGCTTGTATGGAGAAATTTTGTGACTTTTCTCAGTCTTAAAAATATTATAAAGACCACTGTTTTGTTCATGTATCAGCGGCGCTTACCGCAATTATTCTCTTATATGATATAATGGACGTTCCTAATTGCACATATAATGTACTAGAGAATTAAAAGCATATGATAGCACCATAAAGACGAAGAGCTTGAGATAAGAAGAGCTTGGAAGTTTCAATATTATGTATTAGTTGATAAGGGAACATTGTTAAAAACGTTAGTCTTCTTCTTCTCCTCTTCAAGGATTAACGTATATAAACCTGTTCCGGCACCCATCTCATCCTCGGACGACCCACGTCTCTTTTACCAATGGCTTTATAGTTCACTGCCGCTTTCACGATCCTCTGTTACCCTTTTTAGACGATCCTACCGTTGTCTTCAGTAATCTGAAATAATTTCATTCATGTCCTTTTACTTCGAGTTCCGCTCTGATATCTTCATTCCTTATTCTGTCTTGCAATGTAAATTTAAAGTATTTCGATGAAACTGCATTTCAGCGATTTGAATAAAAGCTGGAGTCTCACTTTGTTTCAACTTTTCTTGGGTAAAATCCCTTCCTTTAGTCTTTTCTGTCTAGTCTCTCTTGACTGACTTTTGTTCTTTTCTGACCCCGACGCTATTAGAGTAATCGAAGGCTAGGGTGTTTTCCTTTATCAATTCTAACTTCTTAATTTTGGGTGGCTTAAGATCTTGGAGTGCTCACTGATACCGATAGGTGAGTACTGGAAATACTAAGAAACTTGCAGTATCAGAATAACCGATACAAAGCCACCAAATTCTGTCTCATAAAGAGAAGTGTGAGGGCGAATCTTTTGCGCCCCAAAACAGGGGCCTTTTGGCTAAGGTATGTTAACACTGACAGAAGAGTCTCTGGTCCTCCTGGTGGGGGGTTGTGCAACAGACCAGTAACTTGTTCACGTAAAACTTTGAAGTACTTGTAGTATCCAAAGCAGCCTCGGAGTTAGGTCTGGAAACTGTGGCAGTAGAACCCTAAACATGTTAGTTTTAAGTGTTTTTAGAATTTTAAGTGATTGAAACGCTTGGATCCGGGTGGAGTGCAAGTGTGTGAGGGTACGTAATTACTTTACGAAATATTCATAACAAACACGTTAATTTAAATGACTTTCATGTTATGGGAAATTTTTAAATAAGAATTATATCAGAATGTTTATAATAACAAATAATAACAGACTTTCTTAAACAATAATATTGGTCATGTGTAGAAAAAGCATGAGTAGGGGTCACCGAAGAACCAATCAGATTACTACAATTCAGTCGAGGGCAATATCGTTTAGCGAATAGATCAGTCTCTCTTACGAATCGATAACGTCTAAGCGCCGCGTGGTTCGTGACGACCGGTCTGCTAACTGCGACTAAAACAGTCTAAAAATTTCCTAGAGTACGGCAAATAATAATACTGTAAGTGGTATTCTGCGAAAGTTCAAGACATCCGATTAGGGTACATAAACGCTTTAAGCTTACTGGATAAAAAAGTGTACGCATAATACACTAATTTAACATTAACAACATCTGTATGAGGTGAAAATAGCCTATGTAACAGTGCTCGTGAGGAATATCTACACGGCCGAAAGCGACCCTGAGGCCGGACAGAGTTCAGCAGCCCACGTACTCATCCGGATGCAGGATCTGTAGCCGACAGTAAAGGGAAGTAAACCTATGTTATTTATGTACAATAAAACAAACAAAAATTATTTAAAAGAAAGTCTATTACATCTATTTATACTTTATAGTAAATAAGACATAAAGAACTGTTGTATACTAATTTATTTCATTGTATAGAAAGAAATTTTTAGTTGAGTTACAGAGGTCAGAAGATCCATATTAATTATTTATTTTATAAACTGTATTAAAAGCTCAGTAGATTGTTATAAAATCCTCTTCATTCCAGTACAGTATACCTCGAATAATTTTTCTTTGCAATACCTATTCATCGCAGTATATACAAAATAATCCTTGATTTAAGTTAATATATAATAATATAGTTTACGGTTTAGTGACAGAAAATTAAAAAAAATAATATCTGAAAAAATAATAAAATAGTCTAAAAATTAAGAGAGTAACAAAATTTGTCAACTTTTTCGTCCCTGGAGAGGTCCCGTCTTGTTCGTCCTCCCCCGTAAAAACGCCCATGCTTAAAAATTGTTGATATAAGCACAACCTAAATTTTCATAGTGTGAAAATTTGTCTGAGGATGTAGAACAATTCCTCCCGCTTCAACGAGGAAAGACGAAGAGCTTTGGCACTATTGAGCAACTATTGAGTCCCGAGTCTATTGTGGGATGTATGCTGGCGACTTAAAATTATGGGACGTTGATAACTTAAAATGCTTGTATATTCAGTGTGTCTAGAAAGGCAGAAAATTAGGCTCACTTAAAAAACTGGAAACATATACAAAAACACAAGAAACGCATGAATAAACAACATCCTATCCCGACAAACACAATTTGAGTTCATTACACAGCAGACACACACACAACAACAGTCTTTGAAACAACGACGCCGTCTGGTAAACAGAAGGAACAGAGTTTTCAGCGGCAGCCTCTGATAAAGCTCTCAATGACCGGAAACTAATTCAGGTAATAAGATAAATTTTTTAACATTTTTATCTAACCACAATACACTTTGCAGACGATCAGGCTGTCATTGTAGAGGACGAATTTGATATGAGTTATATGCTTAAGAAACTAACAGAAGACTATGCGAAATGGGGTCTCAAAATAAATACCTCGAAACCTGAGTACCTTATAGTAGACGGTGATGGTCAAGCCCTAGAACTAAGAACAAAAGTGATAAAAAGTATTAAAAACTTCAAGTATTTGGGTGTAACAATGACATCGGATGATGACAGCAACCAAGAAATAAAAGTAAGAATAAGGCAAGCTAAGACAGCAACAAAATAATTAAACAGTCTGCTTTGGAGTCCACGAAAAACAAAGAACAATAAAATCAGAATATATAAAACTACAATCGAAAGAACAGGCCTATATGGAGCAAAACTGTGGTAAATTAATAAAAGATATAAATCCATAATAAGAGCTACGGAGATGGATTACTGGCGGAGGTGCTGCAGGCTAACAAGACTAGATAGAGTGAGAAATGTAGAGATAAGACAAGCGATGGAAATCGACCTTAACATTATAGAAACAATAGAAGCAAGAAGACTGAATTGGTTCTGACACCTAAAAAGAATGTCGGATGAGAGATGGCCAAGAAAGGTATGGGAACGGACTCAACCCTCTAGAAGAAAAAAAGGAAGGCCTAAGCATTCACGGAAAATGGACGTCGAAGAAGCAGGCGTAATTTAATTGGAAAAAAATCTGCTTCGTGTCATAATAATTTTACAAAATTCTCAGTCATACTCGGACAACAAAATCCAAGAACACAATTTAATCAATTCATGTAAACGTAAACGTTAAAAGACATTCTGGAAGACTACGTGTGCTGGGAAGGGTCGTGACGTAAGCACGTTTGGTGTCAATGAATCAGTCCAACGTACATCACTAAATCTCGGTTAGAGAGAGTGCTCACGCATAAACGTGTCCCGATAGCGTACAACCCAGCGGCCACCGGTCAAAGATTCAAGACGGTTCGCTGAAGTTTATACGTGCGTGTGCGTGCGTGTGTTCTTATCTGTAAGTAGGCCTGCCTTCAATAACTTATGAACCAACCGACGTCGCATCTTCACTACTTGATTTTGCAATTTTCGCATGCATACACAAATACATACGAATATCTAAGACGTTGTTCACGTTGTAAAACAATATTAATAATAATTGAGAGTATGTTCTCTGACCTTCAGAACTCACTTACTATTTCAAACAAAGTACATTTATTATCGATTATTATTAAAAATAAATAAAACTTTAAGTACAAGAATATATTTTATTATATTTTGAATATAACATTGTTTCTGTAGTGTAAACTACCATCATCAAATTAAAATTTAAATAAATTAAATTTGTTTACTATATAAACAAATTAAAATTTGTATATTTTTCTATAATTTATTTAATATTTATAATAACTTTATTATTTCAAGACACTTGGTGTTTCCATCCTCAGCCTTCTTAATTTTGAGTCTTGTGGAGTACTTGTGGGTTGGTTGGTTTTACTTCCATATTCCTTAAGGAATGGAAGTATGGTGATGGCAAAAAAAATCGTGTTCGAGATTATTGCAGATTCTGATTCTACTACACTCAAAACATGAAAAAAAGTCGTTTTCCGAAAAGTGTCTCTGTGTGTGTCTGTCTGTCTGTCTGTCTGTCTGTGTGTCTGTCTGTGTGTCTATAGATTTTTTTTCTATGGGAAACGATAACTGCCGCAAATTCAAACAGAATCAAATAATTTTTTGCATACAGCTCTGATTTGCAGAGTACTCGCGACCTATTGTTTTTGGTGAAGATCGGTTGAGGGAAAGGGGTAGTTTACCAGCAACGGTTTTTTTTTTAGCAAGGGTAATTTTGTTTGTTTGGCAAACGATAACAGCCGCAAATTCAAACAGAATCAAATAATGATTCGCATACAGCCCTGAATTGTAGAGTTCTCAAGCTCTGTTGATTTTAGTGAAGATCGGTTAAGGGAAAGGGGTAGTTTACCTATAACGTTTTATGTTTTAACAAGGGTATTTCCTATGGCAAACGATAACAGCCGCAAATTCAAACAGAATCAAAAGATTATTTGCATACAGCCCTAAATTGTAGAGTTCTCAAGACCTATTGTTTTTGGTGAAAATCGGTTGAGGGAAAGGGGTAGTTTACCTGCAACGTTTTTTTAACAAGGGTATTTTTTTCTATGGCAAACGATAACTGCCGCAAATTCAAACAGAATCAAATAACTTTTTGTATACAGCCCTGATTTGTAGAGTACTCACGACCTGCTGTTCTTGGTAAAGATCGGTTAAGGGGAAGGGGTAGTTTACCTGCAACGTTTGTTATAAAGCGTATTTTCTATGGCAAACGATAACAGCCGCAAATTCAAACAGAATCAAATAATTTTTTGCAAACTTAAGTGAATTGTAGAGGACTCAAGGCCATTAGATTTTGGTGAAGATCGGTTAAGGGGAAGGGGTAGTTTACCAGCAACCTTTTACGTTTTAACAAGAGTAAAGTACTTGAAAATTCATTTAAACTTTTTCAAACAATGGTAATTGTTAAAAATAAAATAATTTTGTTGCCAGGCAATAAAATTATAATTTTTTCATTTTAATGTAAATTATGTATATATTAGAAAATATATCGTGCTTGGCAGGCAAGCATATTTCAGATTATAAGTCTTAGAATATGGAAGTCATGTATGGTTCTCCATACCGATATTTTATTATGGTTTCCTGTTGGTTTTTGGTGTTTTAAATTGGTATTATTGTGTGTGATTGTGGGGTATATATTAGTATTTTGTGTATTTTCGATGTTGGGTGCTTTGAAAATTGTGTCATGTTTTGTATTGATTTGTATTTGTCCAGGTATTAGTTTGTTTTGTGTTTGCATATTTCTAAAATTTCCCAATGTTTATTATGGTGCCTTTGTGTGGTTTGTGTTACTTCCATATTCCTTAAGGAAATGGAAGAATGGTGATGGCAAAAAAAATCGTGTTGGAGATTATTGCAGATTCTGATTGTACTACACTCAAAACATGAAAAAAAGTCGTTTACCGAAAAGTGTCTGTGTGTGTGTCTGTCTGTGTGTCTGTCTGTGTGTCTATGTGTAGATTTTTTTCTATGGCAAACGATAACTGCCGCAAATTCAAACAGAATCAAATAATTTTTTGCATACAGCCCAGATTTGTAGAGTACTCGCGACCTTTGTTTTTGTTGAAGATCGGTGGAGGGAAAGGGGTAGTTTACCAGCAACGGTTTTTTTTTATCAAGGGAAATTTTTTTTTTGGCAAACGATAACAGCCGCAAATTCAAACAGAATTAAATAATGTTTCGCATATAGCCCTGAATTGTATAGTTCTCAAGACCTATTGTTTTTGGTGAAGATCGTTTAAGGGGAAGGGGTAGTTTACCTGTAACGTTTTATGTTTTAACAAGGGTGTTTTTTATGGCAAACGATAACAGCCGCAAATTCAAACAGAATCAAAAGATTATTTGCATACAGCCCTAAATTGTAGAGTTCTCAAGACCTATTGTTTTTGGTGAAGATCGGTTAAGGGAAAGGGGTAGTTTACTTGCAACGTTTTTTTAACAAGGGTATTTTCTATGGCAAACACAATAACTGCCGCAAATTCAAACAGAATCAAATAATTTTTTGCATACAGTCCTGATTTGTAGAGTACTCAAGACCTGCTGTTCTTGGTAAAGATCGGTTAAGGGGAAGGGGTAGTTTACCTGCAACGTTTTCTTATCAAGCGTATTTTCTATGGCAAACGATAACAGCCGCAAATTCAAACAGAATCAAATAATGTTTTGCATACGTCCCTGAATTGTAGAGGTCTCAAGGACTTTCGATTTTGGTGAAGATCGGTTAAGGGGAAGGGGTAGTTTACCAGCAACCTTTTACGTTTTAACAACAGTAAAGAACTTGAAAATTCATTTAAACTTTTTCAAACAATGGTAATTGTTAAAAATAAAATAATTTTGTTGCCAGGCAATAAAATTATAATTTTTTCATTTTAATGTAAATTATGTATGAGTTAATATCTTTATATATATAATTCTTCTGTACGTGTGTATGCCACTGAACTCCTCTATGTATAAAATAATATATCGTTCGTGGCAGGTAAGCACATCTCAGTTATGTAATGTTTACGTTTCCATTTTATTATTATGCCTACAGCAATAAAAAGGCAGGTAAGACACACTCACACACACACAATTCACGTTATTTCTGGCCTCACTCATGTTTATTTTCTTACATTTGCATGCTTTTTAAATGGAAAGTGCCGAAACCCACACCAACATAACGCGTGCAAGCCGAAAAAATGGACATCAATTTGCTTCCTGTGGATCGCTGGGCAATGTAACTGCACGTGTTTACAGAGGAACGATTCATAGACAGACTTTTCGTCTTTAGGGAATGAACCCTCTGCAAGATGCTGAGGGTCCATGAGTGACTTCGGAGCGCTCCTTCTTTTTCGCGTGTTTGTTCTGTGAAACATACACTGTAGATTCGCAGCTTTACTCTAAGCAACGCTCAATAGGAAATGTTGAAAATTTTTGTCCACAGTGTACCCTCATTCACACTAAACCTGCTCTGATGTTTTAATTACGGACATCATAATATTAAAACTTTGGAAACTTGAGCACTACTTAATGGAGATCAATCACTAACTTATACAAGCCATTAATTTTATGCATATATTTTATATATATGTGTACAACGTTATCGGCAACAAAGAAGTAGTTTTTGTTAAAATTCCTTCCCGGAATATTTGGCCGTAGTCCAATGTTTTCTACAAAACCAGACGTTTCGGCAATGCCATCGACTTCCATCATCAGTGAAAATCGAGTGCGATAACGTGAGGTGGTATACGTTAGTGACCACAGTACTGTGGTTAAGGCTGAAGCAGTAAGTAGAAAGAAGTAGTTTCTATGGTAATATTTCATTTCGAAAATGATTTTAAATATAAATCTTAGAATATGGAAGTCATGTATGGTTCTCCATACCGATATTTTATTAGTGTAATGTTGGTTATGTCTGGGAATTCATGTCCCGTGTTTATTGCATGTGTAGCCAAATTAGATTTATATATTTCTGTTTTTTTTGTATGCATTTAGATGTTCAAAATAAAGTTTTTTCAGTTGATTTTTTGTTTGTCCTATGTAACATTATTGCAAGCTTGGCATTCAGTTTTGTATATACCATTGGTTGTTGTATTATCTTTGTTGTGTGGGTTTTTTGTAACTTATTTTTATTAGTTTTTATGCTATTTTAGTGTCTGTGCTTTTAAATAGCTTTGTTAGCTTTGCCATTTTATTATTTATGTATGTGAATGTGGCCCATTTTTTATTGTTGTTATTATTTATGTGTTGCTGATTTTGATAATTTCTTAAATGATCAGTTTTTATTGTATATTTTAGTTTATTTTTTATTTTGTTTATACTATTTTTATTTTATATATTTACATAAGCAGTTTGTTAAATTATATTTCTTTGTTTGCTGTTTGTTTATGGGTATTTTGTACATTCTGTTAAATAGTGAATAGAAAGCTGCCATTTTATGTTGTGGTGGGTGGTCAAAATAGTGATGTTATATGGGTGGTAGGTATAATGATGTTAGTGGAAGTTGGTTTTCTGTATATTGCATATTGTATGTGGTTGTTGTTTCTTGTGATGGTTGTGTCTAAATAGTTGATTTTGTTATGTTTTCTTTTTCTTCTGTGAATTGTATTTTTGGATGTATGTTATTGATTTGTTTTAATATGTTATCTGCATTTGTTATTTGCATTAGATAGATATAATTATTATTTTAATAATAATATAAAGTATACAACAATAATTGAGCAAACATGAATGCAATTTATTAGAGGTCATATATTGATATTACATAATTTTTTCATGTGTCAATAGAATTACGGAAATTCCGATTACCTTAAATTTTTATTATTGAAGTAACGATTGTAGAGCAACCATACAATAAAAAAAACTAAACCTAAGCCACTCAAAACAATAACAACTCAAACAATAATTGGATTTACCTTTAAATTCCCTTTAGTTTAACATCCGGCTGGATTTTTACAGTTTTTTGCAATTTTTGATCCAATTTTTTGGGTCCTAGGGCCAAAACAGTTTGGTATTTCCAAAACTGTACACTATATTCAATTTTTTTATTAAAATCTTTTTAAATTTGTTATCCTACATAGAATGTTTTGTAATTCTGATGTCTAGACTTACTTAACTTATTGTTCCCCTAAATTTATCATCCTACGAGGTGCGTTTCAAACTTGAAAAGCTGTAGTAAATGATACGAAAGATGATAAAGATCATCAACATCATCTTCACGGATTAAACCAAGGATGGTTTGTTTCGGTCTCAAATAGGCAAAGATTACAGCTGGTCACTCCAGCGCTTCCTCGGACGTTCCACACCTCTCCGTTCCCACGGCTTATAGTTCCAGAGTTGTTTGGGGACGCGGCACTCATCCATTCGGTAAAGATGTTCCCACCATTTCAGCCGATACTGGACGATCCTGTCGAATATACTCATAATATTCAGTTCCTGCCGTATATCTGTGTTTCTTCTATGATCATGGGGAGTATACCCTGCGACGTGCCTGAGAAATCTCATTTCAGTCGCCTGGCCTTTCGTTAAATCCAAATTCTCACACCCATAAAGAAGAGTAGGAAGAGCCATCACCTTGTAGAATTTTAGGCGTGTTCCTTTACTTGCTGACTTATGATAAAGATTACTATCACAAGTACTGTGGTATTAGTGTAAACATTATTGGCCTACCTTGACTTGGTCCTGTTCTCCTTGGTACTCTATGCTCTGGAATATCGTCCACGTGTACCGTCTGCGCACTTCCATGCGGGCCAGGTACCGCCTGTACCACTGTTGTATCAGTACCGCTGCCTTCATTGCTGAAAAACCAAAACAAACGTTAAACGTTAACCATTTACCGCAATGCAGTATTCAGTAAATTGATAACAACAATACTTACTGTGCGGTAAATCGTAAAACGTACCGCTATTATTAAACGCAACAACGCTCGGTAAACGTTTGACAATAGGTAGCCTATTGTTACGGCATTACCAAACACGTGTTTCTTGGCTATTCCAGTGGAATCCGGCTGTAATGTGTGTGTGAGTACATACTGCTGCTACTTTGAGATGAAGGAGAATTACGTGACACTTGTCACGCGTCCGCAACAAGACTTTTCCAGACCATACCGGTCCGCGCGCACTGTGCTCAAGGCCGCAGTCAATTACGTTCTAGTGTTTTCTAGTATACACGTATTACGTAATATGCTGGAATCTCAGCGGGGTATAAATACAAGACTTCAGCGACACTTAGCTCAGTTTGAGCGGCGATTTATTTCAGTGCGGTTCGAAGTATTGTGGCAAAGTGTTATGCACTTGATAATTGTGCGGGACGATTGTAATATAATTCTGTTTTATATTAGTTGACATTTTTATTGCGTGTGAACAATTTTTACTTGATTTGTTGTAAGAGACTATCTTGTTTATTAGAAACTGTTTAATTGTGATAATTAAAGCTGGTGATTAGTGACTTAATTGTGTCTTGTATTTAGTTTTCCACTGTACTATACGGCTATCAGTTGGACAATAGGACTTAACAATATTATTTTTAAATTATATTCATAATTACTAACACAGTTATTATTGTTCATTGTAAATGTTAATAATAAATAAAATGTTTGTGATAAAATAATAATGATATATCGTTCTGTACGGACACGATCAGGGTGGCAAATTAATTGTCACCGCCACGACGAAAGCAGAGACTGGCAACTGTTGACGAAGTCGAAGTGCAAAGCACGAAATACAGAGTCAAATTGGTTGCGGGTTGCGGTGCCGTGGCTTGTGTGTCTGTGGTTGTGCCCTATGTGTACCGTTTGGTACAGTGGCAGACTGAAACAGCCGGCTGCGGTCCCCTCCTACGACTTACTTTAGATCCAGGTATTCTGATTACTAAGGGAACGACGATAATATTAACAGAGAGAACTAAACTGGAATGTTGTAATAAATTGGAAAAGGAAAAGGAATTGGTTAGGTAATTGTTTGAGAAGAGACAGCTTGCTTACAACTGCGATGGAGGGTGTCATAGAAGGATAAAAAAGAAGAGGGCGTAGAACAATGAATTTAATAGATAGCATTAAAATTAGAGGGTGTTACGAAGAAACGAAAAGACTGGTATGGGATAGGACAGCTTAGAAAGCTTTTACCATTTGAAGACCTGCCTTAGTGCAGAACACCAAATAATATCAAGTTTACATAATTTTCATAAAAAATGTATAGTTTTAGTTACTTTAAACGGCACTATTTGGAGACAACTACAAAAAAATCATTAACAAAAAGACAAAGTTAATATGTTGCTGTATGGTTCTGAAACCTGGGTTCCGGCGACGAAATGTCTGAGTAGGACACACGCAAGAGAATGTTACAAACTGTTAAAGAACGGACAGACTCTACAACGAAGACATGCGTAAAGAGTTGACAATTCTTAATATTCAAGATTATACTGCAGAAAACAAAGAGTCAGACAGATTTTTCATCTGAATAGGATGCCGACTGCCAGGTGGCCTAAGGAAATTTGGCAATACAAGCCTATTGTACAAAAAAGGGTAGAAACCGTAGGTAAAACCCTTTATATCAGAACAGATGAATCACTATTCCCTGATAGAAGAACAAGAAGAATGTTGAAGTATTGGTAAAAATAATGAATAATTTAAGTACAGGAGCAAACACGCGCTTTATTGAAGGAACAGTTTAGTAGCAAGTATACATAAAACGGACACACAAAATACACATTACAAGAGCACATTTAAAACTGAACTGAACTGGTCGAGTGCATCTCTATTTATATAGAAAAACAGCTTCTAGATCTTTCCTTTTATTTAAAACTTCCAGAACATTACTTTTCTAGACTCTCACAGTAGACGCGCATGTGTGCGGGTTGAGGCTCCGCCCAGGCAGCTAGACCCCCCACCGCACAATGCAAACTTTCACTTCTACAATGACAGGTATACTTACTTAAAATTGAATGTAAAATTTTTCAGTATACTCTCAACACCCTCCCTAAAACTCTACATTCTCACAATCACATTAATTTAAAAAAATTCATTTTTACTCTTAAGTCCAAGTTTAGGATCTTAAATAAACAAATTTTGGTTTTGACAAAGCTTTCGTAAGTATATCAGCGACTTGTTCATCACTTTTAACATAATGTACATCAATTTCTCCATTTTGAAAACAATCACGTACATAATTATATTTCACATCAATATGTTTTGTCCTTTGATGGAATTCAGGATTACTTATAAGTTTTAATGCACTCATATTATCTATATATAAATCATATTTATCAGTCTTACAATCTCATTCATTAAATAGCTTCTTTAACCACAATATTTCAGTTGTTGCTAATGCTGCACTTACAAATTCTGACTCGGTTGTTGATAATGATACAGATTGTTGCTTCTTACTTCGCCAAATAATTGCAACATTTGCATACATACAAGCTACGCCAGAAGTTGATTTACGTGTAACTGTATCGCTAGCATAATCAGCATCACTATAAGCTTTAAAGTTGCCATCCTTACAATATAGTAATCCAAAATCAATCGTACCTTTTAGATAACGTAAAATTCGTTTAACAATTGACCAATGAGCTACACTTGGTTTGTCTAAAACTCTAGATACAACATTTACAGCAAAACTTATGTCCGGACGACTTACAATTTGCAAAAACATCAAATTGCCGACAGCTTCACGATAAGGTACATTACTTACAATAGTTTTTGATAAATATTCATCATGATTACAATCAATTGGCGTGGATACATTATTAGCTTCTGACATATTAAACTTTTCTAAGATTTTGTTAATATAAATACTTTGATGAATGAAAACAGACCCATCATTCAATCTACAAATGTCCATTCCAAGATAATTAGTAACTTCTTTAGTACTAGTAATTTTAAATTTTTTACTCAAATCATTCAACAATTTATCAATCAAACTTTCATTTGAAGCTGCAATAAGTCCATCATCAACATAAACTGCTAACAAGATCTTATTATTATTTTTGTTATATATGTATAAACATGGGTCACCCGTACTTTGACAAAAATCTAAATTTACAAGAAAATTAGTGAAGTGCTCAGTCCAGCATCTTGGTGCTTGTTTTAAGCTTTTCATTAATTTATATACGCGTGAGCTTCCATCATCAAAACCTTCAGGTTGTTTCATATATATATCTTCCTTTAAGTCACCGTATAAAAAAGCCGTTTTTATATCAAATTTACCGATATGTAAATTTTTACGAGCAGAAATACTAAGTATCAATCTTATTGTATCAAAGCGAACAACCGGACTAAAAGTTTCTTTATAATCTGTATCTTTCTGTTGCGAATAACCTTTAATAACCAACCGCGCTTTATAACGTTCTGTACCATCTGGATTGAGCTTCTTCACAAAAACCCAACGATTGTTAATCACCTTTTTATCTTTTGGCTTTTCCACTAATACCCATGTCTTATTTTCATACAAAGAGTTCATTTCGTCCTGCATTGCAGCTTGCCAACTATCTTTTCCTTTACTTGTAATTGCTTCGTTATAATTAGATGGTAACTTTTCAGCAATAAACGTGATCGTACATCCATAATATTCTGTAGGTTTTAATTTTGTTCTATCGCGCAATTGTCGTCCAGATTGATTGTTATCGCTATTTGAAGATTGTAAAGGTTCTCATTCTTCATCCTCATTTAATTCATTTTTAAGTAAAAGTTCATTATTTTTAGGAGTTATAATTTCATTTTCTTCAGTTTCTTAATTATTGTTGTTCAAAGAATTCAAAATAATTGAATCAGCTAATACTCTTTCAGGTTTAAAAAGTACATCTCTACTTATAATGACATCTCGCACTTCCGGAACATATACACGATAACCTTTACAATCCTCATGACATCCGACCAGATAACCCCTCATCGATTTTTTATCAAGTTTCTTACGCTTTTCTTTTGATATATGTACATAACACATGGTTCCAAATATTTTAAATCTATCAACAGTAGCTGTTTTTCCATTCCATAACTCATAAGGAGTTTTATTATTTTGTTTTGTTGGGCCTGTTCTGTTAATTACATGTACAGCAGTATTCATTGCTTCTGCCCATAAGAATAGAGGTAAGTTTGAATTTGAATATAACATTGATCGAGCACCCTCTACAATGATTCGGTTATCGCGCTCTGCAATTGAATTTTGTTCGGGCGTATATGGAACATTAATCGAATATTTTATACCTTTACTATTTAAAAAAGAGGTCACAGCTTTATTATCGTATTCTTTACCACCATCAAAATGAATTTCTTTAATATTTGTTGCAAATTGATTCTCAACCCCGATACAAAATGATTTTAGTTTTTCTATTACTACAGATTTTTCTCGAATAAAATGAATTTCTCTATAACTTGAAAAATCGTCTTTAAAAGAAACAAAATATAACTTTCTACCGAGAGACTCTACTTCCATAGGACCACAAACGTCAGTATAAATTATTTCGCGAGTTTTAGTGGCACGATCGATCTTTTTGTGAAATGCAATCTATGATTTTTGCCATAAGCGCAACCTTCACAAAAGAAATTTTCATCCGTAAATTTTATATTTAGATTTTTCAAAAAATTCTTCACATGTTTTACATTTTGATGGCAAAGTCTTTCGTGCCATAATTGTAAAACATTACCGTTGGCAATGCTCGATCTACTCTTTTGTTCTACCACGTTACATTCTTTTGGAATTAAAGTTTGAATGTCTAATTTCAGCAAACTACCAGGCTCATATTCGGAACCAGTTACAAGAAATTCATTACCATGCTTTAAAGTACATCTCGTAGCATTATGTGTTATTTCATAATCTATACCCCTTTTACCCGCATATTTAACAGAAAACAGATTATACATTGAATCAGGAACATATAATACATTATAGATAGTACCTTCTACTCGTTCACTATTTTTATAAGTTTCAAAGTCAATATTACCTTTACCATATGCAGACATTGTCATACCGTTGCCCATTCTTACACTGACTGGTGTTGTATATTCTTCGAACGTTGAAAACCATTCTCGATGCTTCGACATATGATCCGTCGCATCCGAATCCACAATCCAGAGATCATCCCGATTGCCACAGCTGCCTTTGTCACCTATTAGTGCTATCCTCAATGTTGATTTCTTCTGTCCAGAAGACGAGTTACTTCTTTCTTGATTATTCGACCATGTTCGCTGTCCATTATTCTTATTCATGAAGCAATTGTTACTTTTATGACCTTTTCTTTTGCACGTATAACACCTGAAGCAGTCCCTTTTTAAATGACCTTGTCTTCCACAATTATAACACTGCTCTTGTTTCAAATCATTCTTCTCATATTTATAAGAGTCATTCTTCTGTTCCTTATGACCGATTTTCAGATTAGCTAGCAACGCTGTCGTCTCTTCGTGTACTTCCTTTTGCTCTTGTAATCTAAATTCTTCTGCCATCAAGCGCTCAGTCAAATTTTCGAGATTCTTCTTATCGTCAGATACCGAATCCCAAGCACTGTGAAAATGATTAAACTTTTGTGGCAAAGATGTTAAAACACGAGTCATCACCATAGTCTTTTCAATTTTTCCCCCGAGATTTTTCATTTTTCTAGCCAATTGTTCTATTTTTGAAATATTATACGTAACACTTTCACTCTCTGTCCACTTAAACTCAAAAAATTGTTTTTGAATCATCGACAGATTTTCATCAGATTTTAGATCATATGCTGTATTCAATTGTCTCACATCTCCTTGGCAGTAGAACAACCCATTATAAGTTCGAGAGGCTTTCTCTCCACTATTGTAACAATTAACTTTCTGGCAATTTTGTCCGCCTTCTTGAACTTTTCCAACAACGCGTCACGATCTTCTGCACCTGCAGCTGGCTCGGCTAATCTTCCTTCGCAAACATCCAGCACATCATCATCCTCTTCCATCAATGTGCGTACTACGAAGCGCCATTGATGCCAATTATCTTTGTCTCGAAGTTTTTCAATTTTTATATTCGGTTCCATTTTTGCACAAATATTTTATACTTGCACTCCAATTACACACTGCACTCCGATTTTAAAATGCCACTGGGTCCATAACCTGTTGAGGTATGGGTAAAAATAATGAATAATTTAAGTACAGGAGCAAACACACGCTTTATTGAAGGAACAGTTAAGTAGCAAGTATACATAAAACGGACACACAAAATACACATTACAAGAGCACATTTAAAACTGAACTGAACTGGTCGAGTGCATCTCTATTTATATAGAAAAACAGCTTCTAGATCTTTCCTTTTATTTAAAACTTCCAGAACATTACTTTTCTAGACTCTCACAGTAGACGCGCATGTGTGCGGGTTGAGGCTCCGCCCAGGCAGCTAGACCCCCCACCGCACAATGCAAACTTTCACTTCTACAATGACAGGTATACTTACTTAAAATTGAATGTAGAGTTTTCCAGTATATTCTCAACAAAGAAGAAAATTAATCTAGCGTCAAGTCGATTATCATCTTCGTCATCATAACCACTCCAAGCAGATGGAGTGGTGATCATCACATCATCCTCATCCCAGGCCCTAGACCTGTTCCGGAACCCATCTCCTCCTCGGTTTACCGACATCTCTCTTCCCAGTAGGGTGATAACCCAAGGCAGCCACAGGTAAACTGATATCAGGCATGCGGTTCAAGTGTTCACACCATCTCCTTCTGTGGTCTTCAACCTTTTGGTGCAATGTGATGCTATGTTTAAACCGCGTCTAATATCCTCGTTCCTTTTCCGATCCAGGAGACAACAACCTTGCGTCCCTCTTAGAAAATGTATACAGTTGTATAAGTTATCATGTCAATCAATTTTTTTCTGTTTCATTGGGATACATTTTTAAATAAACAAATTTTTTGATGAATATTACGTACAAGACAGCATTTGTTATTATAGAAAAAATACAAATTTTCTTATTACCGACGTAATTTTGCACCATGAATGTTAATTGTAAATACATTGTTATTTATAATAATCATCAAGCTATCGCCAACATAGTTATTACTTTATAATAAAATCTTTATTAAGTAGGCTTACTCCAATTCTGTGTTTGCTTTAAAAATCCCTAAAATACTCATATCTGTTGCAGTTATGTGTTGTTTGGACTTATTTAATGCCGATTTCACGGAGTTTACAAAAATCATAGTCTAATTTGGATTATAAGGTAAATTAAAAATTTTATAGTTTTGAATCGGACCGTATACCTGAAACGCCCGGATCGTGCCTGGCCGTGCCGGGCCGGTTGTGACTGCGCGTGCGAGAATGAGGGTATTCTAATCCCTTAGGTGCCATCCAATTTGGAACAGCCTATAAATAACTTTTCGATGCAGTAAAGTATCTAATTATTAACTTGACTTGTTGCAGCAACACAGACTACACGCCAAGTACGTGGCGTCCATACTGAGGCAGGCGACCGCCATGCTTAAGAACCTGCCCAACATTAACCAAGCGTCGACGGCCATCTCCAAGCAGGTGACGATCTGCGGGGACCTTCATGGCAAGCTCGACGACCTTCTAGTCATATTCCATAAGGTAGGCCTAAATGTACCGTAGGTAATTTTTAGTTACTTTAATACGAGGTATTTGCTAAGTAATTGTAAAGCTTTTTCTCCTCTTCCTTCTTCTTCTCCTTTTTCTTTTTCCTCCTCCTCCTGCTCCTCCTCCTCCTTCTTCTTCTTCTTCTTCTTCTTCTTCTTCTTCTTCTTCTTCTTCTTCTTCTTCTTCTTCTTCTTCTTCTTCTTCTTTTCCTCAGCCTATTTGGTCTCACCTTTTTAACGTTTCACGCAAGTCTCTTTTCCCTTTAAGTTTACGAGGTTTGTTTAAAAAGTAATGAGACTGATAGTATACAATTATTTATTGTTTTGTTAACTACAAAACAATTTATCTCCTTCAAAGTACTTTCCTTGGGGAGCCACACACTTACGGAGACGTTCTTCTTATTGATTGAAACAGTGCTGGAAGTCTTCAACTGTCAACGCCTTTAGCTAGTCCGTCACAATCTTTTGTGTACGTCAGTTCGTGCTGTGCTCGGTCGTCCAGAACGGTGTTTATCCTCCACGGTTTCACGGCCATCCAAAAATGCTTTGTACCACCTAAAAAACTGAGCCCAAGACACGGCTTCATCTCCGTAAGTTTGTTTTAACTTGTTAAATGTTTCTGTTGCACTGTATTAGAGTTTAATACAAAATTTGGTTGCATAATGCTGCTTAATTACTAAGCTTATGTGCGTCTTCTAACATCTTAAGTGCCATCCGGTTTGGAACGCCTTATAAAACAAAAATCTTAAGAGAATCGCATAGAAAACACATAACTTGTTGTGACGCCAAAACCTGTGATAAAGCAGCAGAAATCTTTCTACAACTCGTCACGTTTGAGCCAACGCACTTTTGTAGTAGGATCGTGGTGTGACGTGAACAAACATTACATTACATGCGGGCGTCTGTGCTACTCTTAAAAACATGTCAAAAGTAATCAATGCTGCAGACGGGGAAAAAGCGTCCGTTTTCGTGGCGTGGCGCGGCGTGGATCGTCATAAATTAGACACCAACCTTGACATTTGGCCACAATCACGCAGCGCTACACTGGACACAGTCCTGTCCAGTATTCAACGCTACAATACGCTTCATTAGCGTCCGTTGGTTTCATGTTTACCGTCTACCTGCTCTCTGTACATCACATACGAACGAAAATGTAGTCTACTCTCTCTCTCTCTCTCTCTCTCTCTCTCTCTCTCTCTCTGTAATTGCCGCTGGCAATTGAATTGGCTTGATGAATTCCTAATACACGGTTGTTCATAAATTTTCATTAAGTGTACCAAATCGTATAAAATTTATAAACACAAACTTCTTAGTTATTAGATCTATATAACTCAGGCTGAGGATTCGTTTTTTGTACTGAATACAAATCCACACCGTTACACCGATTGCCGCCAAATTTTGCACAGGTAACCTTTGACGTAAGGCAAAAAACACTGTCTAACTTGGAATTTCATTTTCTGCCCCATTCGGATGATTTAGGCCATTTTAATTATACCCTTTTGTTGACGCGTATAAAGATGTCGATACACAATGGAGACCAGAATTAATTACCATACTAACAAGTAAATAAACAAATGCTATTTAACGGAATCGGAACTGTACATTTATCCGTTCCTGCAGTACATTTTTCATGTTTTTAATATGCGATTGTATCGATATATTACGATGTGGAGAAGAAGAAGTGTACTGATTGTAAATTGTCCTATTTTTTAATGCAAAGCAAAAATAAGTGTTGCTTTTATTTGTAAGGTTAGATGACAACGGTTTTTGGTTTTTAGTTTACTGCTGAAATAAAAGAAAGCCTTGGTTGAGGAAAACATAACGTTTAATGTGTATATACAATTCTTATAACACACTAACACTTAAAATAAAAAACCTAACGTTTTTGAGTTAACGGTTACTTGTTTGAAATATTATAATTTTCTTCCTGTTCATAATAGCCTCTCTTTAATCTCATATGTCGGTTATCAAATTAACGTTTATCAGTCGTAAATGA
Source organism: Magicicada septendecula (assembly GCA_034769895.1). Classification (NCBI taxonomy): domain Eukaryota; kingdom Metazoa; phylum Arthropoda; class Insecta; order Hemiptera; family Cicadidae; genus Magicicada; species Magicicada septendecula. The sequence continues at coordinate 68,385,544 of CM068370.1, read as the reverse complement.
ATAATTTGTTAATCTCCACCCGTATCAGTTTTCATTGTTGACGTGTTTCTCTATCCCGCTTAAACAGAGAATTACGTCGACAGCAAAGTGACGGCGACAAGATGCGTCGGTTTGATTGAAGGTGATAAGCTTCAGCTGATAAATACTAACTGTGACAACTCCGAGTTCAAGTGGACTAAATGTATTGGCCCTCGGTACTGGAGTACACTATTTACGCTGCTTAAAATTTTAACGACAGCTGACACAAATAGCATAACAATAAACACTTTTACGCTAATTCGTCAGGTTTATGATTGTCCAACACGTAAACAATGTAACAAACAATAAATGACACCTAGTTAACAGATAATAACTATTGATATTAAATAACTATTGACCTAGTGTCTCAATAAATAATACAAGTGACATCCGCACACAATAGTCAATAAACTTTATAAAAATATTCTCTGATGTAATTAATTCTCTGATGTAAGTTCGTAAAGTTCTACAGTTATTGTGTAATTTAGATATCTCTAAATTAATGACGGTGTTTTTAATACCAGTAGTAAGTGAAACATGATAAAAATAACGTTTAATATTACATAATTGAACAGCTCTATAATCTTTATTTAGCTATAATATATTTTACTATACTATATGTTGACAAGTACCGTACATGTATAAACGTTTTCTGTACCAATTCTAATATTTTATTGTCGTTTACTGCTTTTATAATTAATTACAAACAACATTATATTATGAGTAATTTAAATTATAATACAGTATAAATTAAGTTCTGTGACATAATTTTCTCGTTGTACTTAAAGAAAACATTTGATGATGTAAAACAAACTATCTTAGCTCCTTCACATATACAAGGATACACACATTCGCACGCGCACACACTCACATACACAAACACGTTCACTCAAATAATTGTTCTGATGTGTTTGACATTTCTTTTGTAGGCCTATTCATACACAGCTCCTGATGATGACAATAAATATTGTCGAAACGTCGACACAAATAAGTTAAAATTTGTGTTATATTTTTTGACCGATCCTCACGAACCCTTCACCTAAAAATTCATTGATTGACGGTCATTACGAATTTAAGGATTGATAAAAATAGTTTAGACAAGAGATCACATTGCATTAATTCTACAATCAACGTAGAAACTGGAAGAAATCTCTTCATCTACAGTCAGACAAATCATAAATAATTTACGTTTGGACGTACAGCCTGGCTGCACACTCACTGAGTCGAATTTTCAAGGATTTCGGATTACAGATCTCAAAATTCAAGGCCAAGGTGACCGCTGACAGCTTCTCATGGGGCTGACCACATACGAGCGAAAACTGTTGCAGACGGTACTGTTCTACACCAGGTGAGTAATTTGGAATATCTGGGTCGTAATACGAGGGGGGGGGGTAAAACGTTCCGGGCCTGACACAAATATAGCGCTACTATGTTCATTATTTTGATCGTGATGTATGATTTCGTTCTTTGTAGGCTGAATTTAGATACTTCAAATCAATGAGTTGTTTATTGTTTCTTTGACAGAACATCACAGTAAGAGCCTTAAGTTTTGTTTTAACAGTGACCAGTCTGGAAATTCGTGGCATCATCATTTTTGCGGTGTTTAAGATCAAAGAATTTAATAATTAAATTTACCTTATTAAACGTCTTGCGATTTCTCCTTATTTTGTCCTGACGCGTTTCAAAACCTAAGGTTTCATCTTCAGAGGATAATCACTCTTCCGTCGTCAAACGTTAAAAATTAATGACACAATGACACACATACACATAATTTACACTACAAACTTGGGCCTTTTCACATTGCACAGTGCGCACTGTACGGAGGTCCAGTTCATACTGTCAAACTTATCAGAACTCAGGTCCAAGGTGTATATTTATTAATGTTATCTAGTATTGTCTTGTGTCTCGAACTTAAGAGCTGTATCAAATAAATAATGTGATTTGAAAGATAACTGATCATTTAGAACATTTCCAGGATTGGTGTTAAATGCCTTGTAAATCTCGTATTCCTCGACTGTGTCCATACGACGTCCCTTGGCACAATAATGTAAGGGCTTGAAATTAGTGTCAAAATCTGTATACCCATGGTTGGACTCCATGAGGTGACGAGCATAGTAGGATTTAATACGTTCTAGCTTTGTAATTTTGCTCTTAGGCAAATGTTCCTCGAAACCGCTCTCGAAACCGTCTGCCAGTTTGGCCTATATATATCTTGTTGCAACCATTACATGATAGCCTGTATACACCTGTTTGTTTCTCTATAGGTATTTTGTCTGTTGATTTAAGCATTTTTTGTAAGTTATTATTGGTACGGAAAATCATTTGGAAGTCAAACTTGTTTAAATTGTTTTTTAAAATAAGCGGTACTATATTTGTATACTCTGCTGATATATATTTCACATTATCAGTGTTTCTATTAGTTTTAAGTTTATTTTTATTATTATATTTGTTTTTTAAATGTTTCTTCAATAGTGCATCTATTAATGTGCTACTGAATCCGTTTCTTGTGGCTACGTATTTTATGGTATTTAATTCATCTTTAAAATCATCTGTTTCCAGTGGTATATTGATTAACCTATGTATAAAGCTATAGAAAGAATCTAATTTTTGTGAACATCACCAATCACATGTTAAAAACAGTTTTGAACTCATAGACAACATAAAAGATATTAAAATTTCCCCACAATACAAACTACTATCGCTAGACATCATTAACATGTACACCAATATACCTGTACGAGATACCTTAACCGTTATTAATAATAACCTAAGAAATTAAGCATAATAGAAATTAACGAATTAATCTTACTGCTGAAAGTAGTATTAGACCAAAACTACTTCACATTCGATGATAAATACTTCACACAACGCGAAGGACTTGCCATGGGTTCACCACTCTCAGGACTATTAGCTAACATATTCATAAACAATTACGGAAAAGAAATTGTTTATTTCGGTTATTTTTAACCATAACAATAAATATTTAAATAGAATATTCTTATACAAACGCTATGTCGACGATACCTTTATTATATTTGATGGCACTACGCGCCAGATAGAGAAATTAAAAAATTATATGAGCAGCGAACACAATAATATTCAATTTACAATAGAACATGAAGAGGGCAACAAAATTAATTTTTCGACCTAACTATAATAAAGAAGGAAAATAAATTTTAGTACAAAATTTACAGAAAACCTACAACTACGCATTTGACTATAAACGCAGTCACACCACCCATATTCACACAAATTAGCTGCTTTCCATATCTTTATACATAGGTCAAATCAATATACCACTGGAAACAGATGATTTTAAAGATGAATTAAATACCATAAAATACGTAGCCACAAGAAACGGATTCAGTAGCACATTAATAGATGCACTATTGAAGAAACATTTAAAAAACAAATATAATAATAAAAATAAACTTAAAACTAATAGAAACACTGATAATGTGAAATATATATCAGCAGAGTATACAAATATAGTGCCGCTTATTTTAAAAAACAATTTAAACAAGTTTGACTTCCAAATGATTTTCCGTACCAATAATAACTTACAAAAAATGCTTAAATCAACAGACAAAATACCTATAGAGAAACAAACAGGTGTATACAGGCTATCATGTAATGGTTGCAACAAGATATATATAGGCCAAACTGGCAGACGGTTTCGAGAGCGGTTTCGAGGAACATTTGCCTAAGAGCAAAATTACAAAGCTAGAACGTATTAAATCCTACTATGCTCGTCACCTCATGGAGTCCAACCATGGGTATACAGATTTTGACACTAATTTCAAGCCCTTACATTATTGTGCCAAGGGACGTCGTATGGACACAGTCGAGGAATACGAGATTTACAAGGCATTTAACACCAATCCTGGAAATGTTCTAAATGATCAGTTATCTTTCAAATCACATTATTTATTTGATACAGCTCTTAAGTTCGAGACACAAGACAATACTAGATAACATTAATAAATATACACCTTGGACCTGAGTTCTGATAAGTTTGACAGTATGAACTGGACCTCCGTACAGTGCGCACTGTGCAATGTGAAAAGGCCCAAGTTTGTAGTGTAAATTATGTGTATGTGTGTCATTATGTCATTAATTTTTAACGTTTGACGACGGAAGAGTGATTATCCTCTGAAGATGAAACCTTAGGTTTTGAAACGCGTCAGGGCAAAATAAGGAGAAGTCGCAAGACGTTTAATAAGGTAATTTAAATTATTGACATTTATGCGACTTGGATACCAAAAAACATGTTTATAAGAGAATTGAAGTTTGAATTGCTTTCTCACCTGCCACACTGTCCCGAGTTAATCGTGATTAACATCTACCTCTTTCCTAACATAAAACAATGGTTTGGTGAAAAAGATTTACTGACGACAATCAAGTCAGTGATGCTGTAAATGGCTACTTTGAGGACATCGACAAATCGGATTATCAGTCTGGCATAACCGATTTAGAACACCAATGGAAAAAGAGAACAGAGCTATGGAGATTATGTTGAGAAATAAATGCAGATTAATTAAAAAAGTGTTGTTTTCTTATTCAGGCCCGGGACGTTTTACCCTACCCTAGTATGTCTTACATCACAATCAATGGTGTGGTGAAAAAACTACATTAAGTTCAACCATATCTCTGGAACCATCAGGAGAACTCTAAAATCAACGAGTAAAGAAACGCGTATAAAGTTCTACAAGGTGATACCCCTCCCCACACTTCTCTATGAATTTAATAATTAGGCTTTAACGAAATCCCAGACCAGTTGTTTTCAAGCGGAAAAATTAGATTTCTCAGTCACTTGGCAGGATATATTCTTGGATACGCCAAAATAAATGTCGATGTACGGTAGGAACTGAATATTATGAGTATACTCGATAGGATTGCCCAGTATCGGCTAAAGTGGTTGGGAACATCTTAACCGAATGGATGATTCCCGCATCGCCAAACAATTATTAAATTATAACCCAACTGGACGGAGAGGTGCAGGGCGTCAGTGGAAGCGATGGAGTTACCAGCTCTAGTCTAAGTGCTTCGGACCGGAACAAACCGGCTTTGGTATAATCCTTGCTGAAGATGAAGGTAAAGTTTGGACTTTTGAATACAGCAATAAGTTTACTTTGTTTTCGTAGTTTTACTGTGATTTACGATCGCAATAATATATTCTCAAATACGATTTATAAATAGTGGTAATTAACGCACAACTGAAGACTTGTTGTCGAGCTGTAAAGGTGCCAACCGATTTTGGCTAAAGCCGCTCAGGGGTATGGCATTGATGTCCACATTTAGAAACAGACTGCACACACATTTTCGCAATCAGGGAATATAACTGTCTTGTCCGTCACTACTCGGCCAATACTTGCAAATTCTCAAAATCTGCTAAATATGTTCTACTGATATATTTAACACTAATGTTAAATGTTGCATATTATATATTAGATAATAAATATTGTGTAAACATTGTTATTAAATACATATAATATTGAATACTACTACATAAACATTATATATACATTATACAATAGTCTAATATAATAATATTAATTAAGACAAGTAAGAAACACTACACCCTTGTCATACCCACTGCTTTACAGAAATCGGTTTCGGTAAATTAGACCCTGTACTGATTCCTATTTTCTTCTTCTTCTTCTTCTTCTTCTTCTTCTTCTTCTTCTTCTTCTTCTTCTTCTTCTTCTTCTTCATCTTCTTCCTTTTATTTTTTCCCATCAGAGAATAGGCGAATGACCTGTTCCGGTCCCAGAGACAATACATCCACTTCACCAACGCTTCCTACGTCTTCCTATACTTCGTTGTCCAACAGCCTTGTATTCGCAAATTTCCATAAGCACCTGCAATCTGGCATCCTGTTCAAACGAGGAGTCCTTCTCCCTATATTTTCTAAGTGTTCAACTCTTTACGAATGTCTTCACTGTAGATACTGTTCTTTCGTGTGCATCCTTTAGCAAATCGCTAGAATCTCATCTCCGATGACTATATCCCAGTCAGATATGTCTTCATCTGCACCGAAGTTTCAGAACCATACAAAAACACTCAGCCACTTTCTTATAAAATTTTAGTTTAGTCTCTTTCCTTGATTTCCTTGATAACGTCTGACAAATTGTGCACCATATAGACTGAAACTTTGCTAACCTATTCTCAACATCATGGTCTACAACATAAGTGATGTTTTTTTTGCGATTTAATTAGGGCTGGCGCCGCTTCTCGCATCCTAGCTTTCACTGGCGCCGGTCTAAACAGTCCTATTCTGTAAGTCCTCTTGCATTCATTGCATCTTCGACGTCCATTTTCCATGAATCTTAACATGATAGTGTTTTTAGGCTGGGGGTCATTCCACAAAATGCGTGATGCGTCATCGAAAAATGTGAAGCTTCCACACTTTTGATTCCCCACAGTCTAGAAATCTTTTGTTTACAAAACTTTATCATGCTTCGATGTTTCGGTTTCGTCGAAATTCTTTATGCACGCGCGTGCGCGTGTGTGTGTGTTGGAGAGAGAGAGAGAGAGAGAGAGAGAGAGAGAGAGAGAGAGAGAGAGAGAGAGAGAGAGAGAGAGAGAGAGAGAGAGAGAGAGAGATTTCTTCATAATTAAAGCGTTCGATTTCAGCATTTTTAGGTCTTCCTTTTTTAATCTAGAGAGTGGAGCCCATTCCCATACCTTCCTTGGCGATCTCTCATCCGACATTCTTTTTAGGTGTCCAAAGCAATTCAGTCTTCTTGCTTCTATTGTTTCTATAATGTCAAGGTCGGTTCCCATCGCTTGTCTTATCTCTACATTTCTCACTCTATCTAGTCTTGTTAGTCTACAACACCCCCGCCACTAATTCCATCTCCATAGCTCTTATTTTGGATTTATTTCTTTTATTAATTTCCCACAGTTCTGCTCCATATAAGCATATACTTTCGACTATAGTTTTATATATTCTGATTTTATTGTTTTTTGTTATTCGTGGACTCGAAAACAGACTGTTTAATTGTTTTCTTGCTGTCTTAGCTTGTCCTATTCTCACTTTTATTTCTTGGTTGCTGTCACCACCCGATGCCATTGTTACACCCAAATACTTGAAATTTTTAATATTTTTTATACTTTCACAAGTGATGTTACAACCAAATTAGCAGAAATGTGTCACTTGCCCTATGCTCTTATTGTCTTAGTTAGCAAGAAGTATTTGCCCACAAATGTCATAGTTTTTGTCTTCTTCACAGACATTTTTAGGTTTGTTAATGCAACTGCAACATCGATCTCTGGAGCTTGCAATCATCGTTTTGGTTGATCATCTGCCAGCAGAATTATGTACATGAATACAATGCTATTTTCGTACCTCTGAAAACACCATTCATGACATGTATAAGACGACAATGGTTTACAGACAACCTTGACAAAGTCATTATTCGAGTTTGTTTCACTTTAGAGGAGTTAAACGGATGTATGTTACAATACAACAGAAACACAAAGGATGTCATGCATGAACAGATATGGGTACCTCATACGATTGTTGTCTTTGCAGCCTTTATTACAAAAGTAAATGCGCTGTGCAAAGAAAATGAATGAAAACACAGACAATAATGGAACAACATAAGGCAAAAAGGATCATGACGAAGGTAACTCAGTGCATGCCGTCTGTATGTACAGCAACGGCTCTCCACGACGAATGTAACTCAGTGCATGCCGTCTGTATGTACAGCAACGGCTCTCCACGACGAAGGTAACTCAGTGCATGCCGTCTGTATGTACAGCAACGGCTCTCCACGACGAAGGTAACTCAGTGCATGCCGTCTGTATGTACAGCAACGGCTCTCCACGACGAATGTAACTCAGTGCATGCCGTCTGTATGTACAGCAACGGCTCTCCACGACGAATGTAACTCAGTGCATGCCGTCTGTATGTACAGCAACGGCTCTCTTCCTTTCCCTGCTTGTGTTGAATATTTTGCTGCTGTGGCAAGAAGCGGGACTGACACCGTGTGGTTTGTGATCAAGCATGATTCTATACTTTCTCTCATAAGTATAGAGCGGATCATAAGTTACTTGGACAGTGAACGTTTTGGTAACGTTTAGTGATAACAATTTTATAACGTACAGTCGTTAAATAGACACAATTTTAGAATATTTTTTGCCAACATTTCTATACCTCGTGTCACTTTTCAAAATTCATTTTCTGTCATCAACAGGACCAGCAGGACAAGCAGTGCAAAAATAATTATTACGCATCTAATAAATGTTAATTTCCAAACGAGAAATATTGGAAAGACGAATTATTAGGAAAATATTAGGCCCAAGAAAACTTTAGAAGGTTGGAAATTAAGAAGTAATAATTAAATATATCAAAGTATAGAAAATATAACAGAAACAATGAGAAAAAGAAGACTATTATTTTTTGGACATTTATATAGAATGGATGACAATAGGTTAACAAAACAGATCTTCAAATATCTGTGGGGAAGAAGTCAACGTCAAGTTAGATTAATGAAGTCCGAAAGGATTTAGAAAAAAAATTATGTAAACGCAGAAGAAGCAATTGAAAGAGAAGTTTTCCGGCCAAAAGTTTTAAAAATGGTAGGAGACAGAAAGACGCATGTTCAAAGTGGACTGAAGACAGGAAGAAGAGACTCAGTGAAAAGATGAAGAAATATCGACGAAAAAGAAACTAACAAACAATAAAGAAATAAAATTGGCATGTGGTCTTTAGATGGCCGATACAAAAAAAAAGGTAATTTTCATCTTCTTCTTCAGCACTACAGCCCAACGTGAGCCCTTCAAACACCAATCTTCTCTAAAGTCTCCTGTCCATTTCATTCTCAATGTAACCCCTCACGTCCATTCTTCTGAGATCTAACACGTCATCAAACCATCTTATCCTAGGTCGGACCGGCTTTCTGCTTTTATAGACTTGCGCCCTCAGATTTTTTTTGCCATATGCTGATCCTTCATCCGCTTTAGATGATTTAGGCATTGCATTCGTTGAGCCTTTATCAATCTTACAATGTCCTTACGATTCAGTAGCTCATCTGTCTCCTGGTTGTATCGTATTCTCCATTCGTCATCTTCGATAACCCCCCCCCCCCTAACATGTCTTATGATCTTTATGTTGGTGTTCATGGTATATTGTAATTAACCGGGACATTCCCAATAACGAGAATTGTTCATGTTTTGAGAACGCCAGAGTATCAATACACCACACAGTGAGGAAGAAGAAGAAGAAGAAGAAGAAGCTTACCAATTGTAAATAATTTAATTGCTGAATCCTCTGGAAAATACCTAATGTGTTAATGCGTGAAGTTAGGTCAGAATGTTGCGGTTTTTAGTTTATTGTTTAAAGTAAACAAAACTGATGGGTGACAGTGTACAACGTTTAATAAAATGATTATCTAATAACCATTGCAAAGTTGACACTTGGTGACAATTGGTTTCAACACGTTTAAAAAAAAAACAACTAAAATCAAACTAATCTAAGCATTGTTGTAACGTTGTATAAATACTTGTGCTCTATGCATTCAAGCATTTTGTTCTTTTTCTTTATAAACATGCTGAACCTACACTTGACATATTGTTCATAATATAATAGTAAGTGATTACCTGTATGCGGTCCGCCGTGTGACTTCTCGAACTTGGTTACGTTACGCGTTTCAAGGCGTATGCCTCATCATCAGACGTTTAAAAACCAAAAACACACATATCACACAAAATTGCGTTTGTGTGATATGTGTGTTTTTGGTTTTTAAACGTCTGATGATCAGGCATACGCCTTGAAACGCGTAACGTAACCAAGTTCGAGAAGTCACACGGCGGACCGCATACAGGTAATCACTTACTATTATATAAAAGTGACTTGGATACCATACGAAACATGAATGTTGTTCATAATAGATTACTATGTGATTATTTCCTAACTAACCTAATCGTGCGATGGAAATATTACGATTCTTTGCAAATTTTATGCGATTACAACATTATCTTTAGGGTTTGTATTGTAACTGTATTGACGGTTTACGTAAATATTATAAAAGTATTGTAAATGCAGTACGGTAGTAGAAAAAAGAGGAAAAAGTTTTCAGCGGAATCTTCTTCGACTGGTCGTTACATTTTTTTAATGTTATTTATAGTCCCAAAATGGTGTCCTTCGAGACGTTTTTTCAATGTCGGGAATAGAAATTAGCCACAGGACTCAAGTCAGGTGAATAAGGAGGATAAGGAACAACAGGAATATTTATCTTTGCCGAAAACTCATTAACCGAGAGTGCTGTGTGACAAGGTGCATTGTCATGGTGTTCACGATGGCTGGTCTCACGCGGGCAACTTTTTTCCGCAGGCTTTCAAGAATTTCTCGGTAAACACGTTGATTGACAGCCTGTTATGCAGGCAAAAACTCCTTATGGATAATGTCATTACTATCAAATATACTGATTTTGGATTTGCTCATTTTCGCTTTTTGGGGACGTGGTGAGTTTGGTGTGTGCTACTCCTCGCCCTGGCGTTTTGTTTCCGGATTGTACTCAAGAATACATGATTCATCACCAGTAATAACATTTTTTAGAAAATCAGGATCATTTTCAATTTGTCCTAGAAGATCGCGGCACACTTCTATCCTGTTGGCTTTCTGTTCAAGAGTGAGGTTTTTTGTGACTAATTTCGCACAAGCTTTTCTCATTCTTAATTCGTTTGTCAAAATTTGATAAACTGTTTGATAAACTGGTTCAAATTAAACTCTTCTGCGATTATTCTGCCTGTTAATCGACGGTAAGACCACACCAAGTTCCTGGTTCGATCAACATTGCCGTCAGTTCTTGACGTTGACGGTCTTCTGGAGCGTGGATCATCCTTAATTGATTCCCGGCCATCTGAAACCTGTGTTCTCGACAAAGATTCATCTTCATACGCCTTTGTCAATTCTGTAAAAATCTCAGTACCTTTGTGCCCGAGTTCAACACACAACTTGATTGTACAACGTTGAAAGTAATCGATGTCACTTATTTATATAACGTACAACAAAAACTCTCTTCACGAAAAGCTTGTTTACATTCCACGTGGAAACAATAGACTATAAATATTAATACGCAATATCAATCAGCTGTTTATCTAATCATCTGTGCTAATGGAAACCTTACAGTGTTCCCATATTGACTGCTACATGATTAGTCTCATTACTTAATTTACAGACCTCGTATGTTTATTGTAAAAATCGTTTGAAGGACGTTATTTCACTTTAAACAAGAAAAATCACGGGCGTGACTTACAAGAGAACAGCGCTACAACGAGTGTGTATGAGCAGACGTGAGTGTATCAAATGACTGCTGCCTTTGTTGCCTTTATAGTTGCTCTATTCTACAAAAGTAAAGGAAAACGTGTCTAACAGCGGACGCAGAGTAATACAGGACAAAGGTAACTCAGTGCACAAGTCCTCCCTGCTTTTGATTAATATTTTAAAGCTGCGCCAACATACGGGCGTGCTGTAAGCTCAAACACTTTGTCTCGTAACTGTAATACACTGTTCCAAGGTCGTCTGAAGGACGTAGAAATCTGTGCGCCATTTTAGAGACATTTTAGTTAACGTTTTGTATGCAATACGTGCTTGACTGCCACTACATTCCCCTACGAAAACTTGTGGTTTTCAAAACGTTTCCCGTTCTTGTCGTCTGTCACTTAAGGATGGATTAGAGATGTTGAGTCATTTTAATTACTCTGCCATATTGAAAATGTGACACCATTTTTGTGAGAAATTGAAACATAATAAACAATATACAGGTGTGCTAAACTAGTATTTGAAAATAACAGGTATGAACGAAACCGTTCCAAAAAATAACACGTACAAATGCCTGTTACTATACACGTATTATACATATACCCGTATTATATAATTTGTTATAAGAAATAAATTCAAAATGAAAGTATTAACAGTGTTACTTTACACTTTTGACTTTATCAAGCTGATGAAGCTGGGAATTACCCAGGAAGCGGGGACAGCGGTGGTAAAACTTAAGAAAGGTGTCCGTATAGTAGCGTCCAGGGAGTAGTGAACACCTAGGAACTAGGACGTACGGACAGTCAGAGAAGCCGGAAATCTCGATCCAGCCTATGATGTGATGTCAGTACTTTACGTAAACGATGATATGATGCAACGAGCAAATAATGTTTTTAGTCATTTAGACATAATTTATAATGTTTCAATCTTTTTTTAATATTCTAAAATATGTACAAGCTCACTAGTTCATTATGTTTTGTAGAGAAAATTATTGCAATCACAAAAGTATTAATTCTGTTTAATAACAAGGCCTGCAGCATTTTATTAAAAAATAAAGTACATTTTTATTATTAACTTTTAATTGACAAGTTCATGTTATGTTATTAAAATACAGTTATTTTCCATTAAGCAATTATTGCTCCTTCCTGTTTACAAACATCATATTCAGCCTACTTATATTTATCAAACTGCCTTTTATTATTATAATTCTTCATGGTATAAACCTTTCTCTAATTTATTTTATCTTAAATAAAACAAATAGTACTCCTTTAATTAATTTAAACTTATAATTATTCGTTAATCTCAGAAATATATATAAGAGAGCTTTTTGTGAGCTTTTTTTTGTGTTCGGAAAACAAATTTACTCAGCGTTTCCGATGAAGGACTATAAAATGACGTTTTCTGCCATGGTTATTAAAGTGACACCCTTCAGCAATTAAAAATAAAGTTATCAATAAAGAAACTAAAACAATTAGGTCACATGATAAAAGAGACAAAATGATATTCTAAAATGTTTCCTTTAGTTTCTGAAAAGGAAAACTCATTTAGTTGTAATCAGTTGGTGTTAAAATAAAGATCGTCTTTCAAAACAAAATTGTCACTGACGAATGCCCAAAAAAATACTGAATTGACGGCTTCTGTAATAAACCTGTTCGAAATTTAGTATAAAATCAGAAAAAATGTACAAAAGTAACGAGTTTAAAAGAATTCTTTTGCCTTGTGTTGTAGGATGCACGCGTATTGCGACCCGGCCCAACTGGTCGTATTAACGTGTTATAGCCTAACGTGCGCGCGGACGTCTTGTGTGTGCGTGTGTGTGTGTGTAATTACAAATCTAAATGAAATTCCTTAAGAACGTTTAAACCGTCTCACGTAGAGATTGTGAGGTGTATGAGATTCTGCTTGCTTTCACGTGAGACTTTCTGAAATAGTCTTATCGAGAGAGAGAGAGAGAGAGAGAGAGAGAGAGAGAGAGAGAGAGAGAGAGAGAGGGGGGGGTGAAAGTGATGAAATTTTCTTTAGCCGCCTAAAATTGAATTAGCTCCAAATCTGTGAGACCAACTTTGCTCTCTATTCAGACTTAGCCGGATTTGCTGCTCGCCCTGAGAGAGTAATTGAATTTTACTAGCTCTAATCTACGCTTTCGTCTGAAAGAGATTCCTTTTCTCGCAATGGTGTTGGCTGGTGAGCGTGAGCCCCGCCATGCCTTGTGTGTGTAATAAACCCGGCAACTACAATAATGTTTATTATAAATTCTGCAGTTTTGAGTACCAACAAGTTTTGCTTTAACACTTAATAACGTGTCAAGTGTGTATTAAATAGATTTAATTAATAACTTCGTTTCTTACTTTGTATCTGTAAAACTTTAATTATGGTTAAACGATGAAAGATTTAGCGGGGACCGCTCAATAAGTACAGACAAATATTTTTGATAAATAAACGATGATATTTTAATTATGGTTAAACTATGAAAGGTTTAGCGGGGACCGCTGAATAAGTACAGACAGAAAGTTTGAATGTTTAAATAACTTGTTTCGACGTATCGACAATATTTATAGCCATCATCAGGACAATTTTTAGTTGAGTTGTTACACATTAAACACACAACTGAAGAATTGTATAAACCTGTACCAGTTGTGTGTTTTGTGTGTAACAACTCAACAACATTTGTCCTGATGATGGTAATAAATATTGTCAAAACGTCGTCACAAATGGTATAAATGTTGTTTCCATACTTACTGACCGATGATCGCTAAGCTTATTTATCGACGGTCACTAGAGGCAGGATGATGTAAATTGAACAGTCTGGTCTCGATGCCCAGTAGCAAATACCTCATTGTGAGGCTAACAAAATTTTCATTCACTTCGCACATGGACACAGCAGTCTTGTAAGGTGTTTCACAGCGTAAACATCGGCTGCAACAAGACTGGAGAGAATAACGGAAGCATGTGTGTGACAGAGAGGGAAATAATATGGAAGTGAGAGAGTGAAAGTTATAGCGTCGTTTCCCCTCTCTCCTCACTAGATAACTTAGCTATACTTGAAAGTGGGGGTACTTCATGCATTGGGTCGGTGCAGGTTACTGTTTAAAAAAGGCTGGCGGGCCTATACTAATCTAATGATTTATAAAATTATGTTTAATGATTGTAAGTTTTATTCTCGAGTCATCATCGTAGTACCATTTGATCTATAATAAAAATTTTAAACTAAGTTGAAACGGAGGTTTCTTGGATGTGATATGTTTGCTAGATAGATGTGGACAAAAAAATAGAGAAGTTTAATCACATGTGTGGAAAGATAAGAGGAACACTAAATGGAAAGGTCAAAAGTGATTTTATAAAGTGATGGGAGTGTCATGCAGCCTTTATGGCAGTGAAATTTGGACACTGAGCGCAAGGATCCAAAGCCGGATACAGGCTAGTGAAATGAAATTTTTACCATCAGTAAAATGCGATTATCGCGCAGAGGGACCGGCTAAGAAATGACGTTGTAAGAAATATCCTTGAAATATACAACCTAAACGAATTGGAACAATAAGGATAAAACAATGCAGACAAGATTGGACAGACCATGTTGAAAGGATTCATACGAAAAGGACAACAAAACAAATTTTGGTTTATAATCCGAAAGGACGGTGGAATATTGGAAGACCAAAGAAAAGATGGTGAGACCAAGGAGTGCGCAACGGATCGTAAGGCCCACACCCTAAAGAAGAAGAAGAAAAACAACAACAAGACCAAGAAGAACACGGAGACCAAAAAGAAGAGAAGGAGAAGGTGAAATGGAGATACAGGCAGATCAAGAAGGCTACGGCCCTAAAGCGGGCGGAAAATACGATTTTACGTTCTAGCCTTCACTTTAAATAAAAAATTCACTCAGCGAAGCAGAAGATAAAAGGCAGACAGCAAAAGTTTGTTTATTCTGATACATTTGATCATTTAATTGCTTAGTATACAGTAAAAACGTTCATTGGAGGGTATTTACGTTAAAATATTTTTTATAAAATCACTCACAAATCTTCACTGAGTGCTTCCACAACATATGAGTGCTTCCTCCGTTTAAAGTTTAATAACTCTACTACTGAAGTACTGAATCAGTTTCGCTACCAAAGCTTATTGCAGAATACAAAATAAAATATTTTAAAAATTAAATGGGATTTAAATATTATGGTTTTTTACGCGACGCAGCTATAAAGTGATATTTTCATGGAATTTCGCTATAAAAACTGAAATGTACGGATCTCGAATTTTAAACAATTTTATTTCCCGCAACTTGCTCATTTTATGGCCTTTTTTATTATAGCTTTTTCTCAATTTTATTTTATTTTATAACTAACGTTAAATTACATTTACCTCTATTACATGCACGCAAAACGATAGAACTTGTATCGTTTTCCGTGGATAATAATCTTATTGTGGCGGTATAAAACAAATTGATTCTACGTTTCCAATGACCAATATTATAGAGTAACATTTCATTTCATTATTAGAGTGTCACCTGTGTTGCGTGATTACAATAAAGCCAAAAAATGAAGTAATCAAAGTAATTTGGACATGGAGTAAGAGCTGAACGATATTAAGTATAATAAACAGTGTCTCCATTAATGGTAATCATATGATGTAAACGTTAAAGTTCCACCAATACACAAAACTGTCGCTGAAAAAACGCACTAAAACACTGATCTGAACCCTTCCGTGATAGTCTTATCATTTATAGAACAAGCTTTTACGATACTGCAAATTCTTTTCTATTTGTTATTGTTTTGAAATTGTCAAACTTACTTTTCTATTCTTTAATGCAATTTGTTTCCTTAATCGTATAGCAATCAAAAAATTAAAAATTTAATTTTCCTTCTTGACCAGTCTGTTCTCACGCTACGGTGGCAGTGACTCTAAGAACAGAGCCATAAAACAAAGTTAATTGGGGTAGGTGACAACTAACGCCCTATCATACAATAGAAATGTGCTCAGTACGAGGCAACAATAGAAATGACGACTTGAGTTGACAGGAGCGTGCCAACGGAGAATTATGACACCGTAACAAATTGAACAATGTACTTGGCTCAGTCGTACGTTTACGCAGAATCGAAGCAAGAATACATTTAAGGGTGTAGCTAAGGAACGAGGTCACTATACAAAAAACGAGACGAGGGACAAAGGGTTCAGGACGTACTGCAGTCTTTAGAAACGATCCGAACAACAAACTATGGAGAGAACCAGCGTCAAGGCACAGCGGGAGATACGCCTAAGTGACAAGCTGAGATTTACAACGAGAAAGCGTGGAGGTTACAGCTGTCGACACTGGATGGAAAACGGTTAATTGCCAGGACGCAGAGTTTCAGAAACGAACAATAACCGAGATGTTAAGAGTAAACCCTTGCTGGAAACTCGAACAATGAGTTGATTGACACGCGGGGAATGGCTTGCATTTCCCAGAACGAGAGTGATGCCTGGACAAGACGATTCAAAGGACATCTCTAGCTACCTTTCAGAACAAAGTATTTCACGAGAGAGAGCGGAAAAGAAGCTAGTTTCCATAGCAACTAGCAGAAGAACAAATCAGAGGGTAGAAGACTGGAAGACTTCGAAATGGTGGGAAAAGACTTCGAGAGAGGGTAGTGTTTCAGCCTATCATAGTAATCTTAGGCGTGGACAAGCCAGAGACCAAATTCTAGTAGGGAGACGTTAATAAAAACTAAGTGTCCGACGCGGGACAAGGCAGTCACATAATAATTTTCGAGCAGTCTTATAACAATTTTCGGCAGTCTTATAATAATTTTCGGCAGTCATATAATAATTTTGAAAGTCTTATAATAATTCTTGAGCAGTTCGCGAGGAGTCTTATTTAGAAACTTTGAGTGTCTAACATAACTTATCGAACAGTTCGCGAAGAATCTTATAATAAATCGGACTACAAAAGTATTGAGAGACACATAACACTCGTAATTAACTTTATAATGTTACAAACAATCTCACAAGTTTACTAAGTGTCGTACTTCTATTAAGAACAGTCACGTGAATTTCGAAGTGAATCGGTATATCGAACAACCGTGAATTCTCAAAGTACGCGGAATGGTGAACTGAACTTTATTTAACTAAGAATATGTATAATTGTTTACGACTTAGAAAACGGTATAACGAACAGTAATTCACAATGTGCGTGAACGTTGTAATAATATCTATAAATTACCGTAACCAAGACACTTTCATTCAAAGGAAATATTAGACACCCACACAATAATACCTTGTGTAGTCACACAAAGAACACACAGAACACTGAAGCAACCATGGTTATACGCGGAGACAAAGTGGAGCGTGCGAACATAGAATAACACAACACACTATTCTGTTAACGACGCGAGTGCGAATAACAAGTGAAAGTGATCATCATCATCATTATTCAATGGAGCAGCAATTTCAACGATCGTCATCACATGGGGTATAGCGCCGATGGATTAACGGATTAACTATTACCAAGTAACTCTTTATGATATTGTTAGCATAGTCAACTACTGTCCTGTCTCTTTCCAAGAATCTAACCCTGAGCAATTATGAGAAAAGTTATTAAATGAGGTTGCATTCAAATATATAATCATGCTTTATTAAAGTCAATCCATCTGGGTGAATGAACGCATTAGGTAGAGTAAATATTATTTGATTTTGTAGTATGTATTTTGTATATGTTGTCTGTATTTCAGAGAGCAATTAAGGAGGAATTTATGTTTTGATATATGTTTGTATGTATTTACAGGTACCAGGAAGATATATATGTTTGTTATCAAATACGAAATGTTTAACATATAATAAATTAGTACCTAAGCAATCAATAATGCGTTCATCATCATCAGTAAACCCAGTGTAATTCACAATTCACATCACTATTATAATTTAATATTAAAAAAGCAACCTAAGTAAATTAGTAGATTTGTACCTTAATTACATTGTGGTAATTAGCTTATGAAGGGTCTATTCATTAACCCTTACATCATTAACAATTAATAAATTACAGAAATTACAAATATTAATTAAATCCCAATTAATACCATATAAAATTGGCGCTCCAACAACACGGGGCTATCTAAAGTCAAATTTTATATCATTAAGGTAATCTATTAATTTATGCAAGTAATTTGCATATTATCACCGTAATCGTATTTTCAGTATTTTCTATTTCTAAAAGTTTGTCTTGAATTTGGACGCTTTATATATTTTGTAACCTCTACTATAAACAGTTTTCTATAAATATCTAAACAATTCTACAAATAAATAAATGTATTTATTTATGCACAGAGAAGATAATTAAATTCAGGAATAGTTGTGGTACTATTCATAGAAATCTTGGAAATAAAACAAGACACAGTACAAGGATTAAATTTTATAAGACAATTGCAATACCCACGTTGATTTATGCGAGTAAGACGTGGGTCGTGACAAAAAAGGAAAGCGGCAAGATTCAGAGTGCTGAAATGTGCAGTTTCTTCGAAATACTTTAAATTATACATTGCAAGATAGAATAAGGAATGGAGATATCAGAGCAGAACTCAAAGTAAAGGACAAAATGAAATTACTGAAATTTACAGAAGACAATGGTGGGATCTTCTGCAAAGGATGGTAGAGGATCGATTGCCGAAAGCTGGACTGAACTGTAAAGCTATTGGCAGAAGAGATGTGGGTCGTCCGAGAATGAGGTGGATGCCGGGACAGGTTTATATAACCTAACCCTTGAACAGGAGAAGAAGAAGACTAAACAAATACTTATAAGCTACAGCCGTGAATTGAAAAATGTTTTGCCAAAAACGAAACAGAATTGCAATAAAAGTTATTAAAAATGTATTACACACACACCGCGCTTCCGTGATAACACGGTTCAAAATATAAACAATTATACAAAAGTAACAAGGCTAGAAAAGTTCTTTTTTCTTGCACTTTCTTGTCCACACTCGGCGTGGGTTGGCTTCATCGCGACGGAATTGATGAAGGCCTCCCATGGTGAGGCCGAAACGTCTGCCAACATGGACTCTGGACCACGACCGAACAACCCGACCAATAATGTTTCCAACTATGTGTACGACGGCCGTGAGAGCCTCAGCAACTCTGTACCTTTTATTATTTTAATTCTGAAGAGTTTAAAAATCTTTCTCTAATTTATGTTATTATTAAATAAAGAAATGTAAGTATTTGTCCAATTTTGAGCTTATAGTTGCCTTATGAGTTTCAGAAATATACAGAAGTACTATTTTATTTTGGTGGAGTCAATGCGACAACGTTTCCAATGACGAACTGTAGAACGATGGTTTCTTTCAAAGTTATTAAAGTGACACCTCTACTAGGTGATTACAAATAAGGTCGTAAATAAGGCAACTAAAAAATTGGGTGATATGATAAGAGGGGAACATCTTCATTTTAAGTTGTAATAATTGACGTTATTCCAAGAGTTACTGCTTTTAAACAACATTATGGATGACGAGCGCCCAGAACATAGTGAACTGAGAGGTTCTATGATGAAACAACTTTTGAAATATAGTATAAATTTTGCAAATATCAGAAGAAATTTTACAAAAGTAACGAACTACAGAAATATTGTTACTTCCGTAAGGAAATGGAAGTATGGTGATGGCGAAATAATCGTGTTCGAGATAAGGGCTGATTCTGATTCTACTATCCTCAGAACATGAAGAAACGTCATTTTCTGAAAAATGTCTGTGTCTGTGTATCTGCGTGTAGAGATTTTTATATGGGAAACGATACCTGCCGCAAATTCAAACAGAATCAAATAATGTTTTGCATATGTACCAGAATTATAGAAGCCTCATGGCCTATTGATTTTAGTGAAGATCGGTTAAGGTGGAGGGGTAGTTTACCTGCAACGTTTTACGTTTTATCAAAGTACTGAATTTTGATAAATAAAGTATCCTGTAAAGAAGGTCATAATGATCCACTGTAGAAAGGTAGATGAAATATTTATAATTAAAACGGTATTTGGAGGCGGAGGGGTAATTTTATATAAATGAAAATAATAGTTGGTGGGATGAGGGTGTAATTTTTTATATGTGTACTACGTTATACGTTATACATAAAAGTAGCTTCTATGGAAATATTTTATTTCAATATGCCAAACTTGCGAAATTTTTTAATTTATATTTAAATCATTTAAAATATAAATCTTAGAATATGGAAGTTATGTACGTATAATTCTCTGTAGCGATTGTTTTTCTTATGTTATAGAGTACGTACATATATGTTGCTGGTTGGTCCAACTGGTCTTATTATTGTGTTGTAATGTGCGCGTGCGTGTCTGGGTGTAATTACAACTCTAAATGAAATTGCTTAACAGAGTTTAAACTGCTAAACGTGTTTAACAACGTGTAAGCTGTCTCACGTGCTAGACGTTGTGAGGTGTATGAGATTCTGCTTGGTTTCACGTGACACCTTCTCAAATAGTCTTATCAAGACTAAGAGAGAGAGAGTGAGAGTGAGAGGGGGTGAAAGTGATGAAATTTTCTTTAGCCGGCTAAAATTGAATTAGCTCCAAGTCTGTGAGACCAACTTTGCTCTGTATTCAGACTTAGCCGGATTTGTTGCACGCCCTGAGAGAGTAATTGAATTTTACTTGCTCTAATCTGCGCTTTCGCGGGAAAGGGATTCCTTCTCGGAACTGTGCTAGCTATTCACCGTGAGCCCTGCAATGCCTTGTGTAATAAACCCTGTGACTTATTGCACATTCCGCAGTTTCGAATTTTTTTCGTTTGCACTACCCAAAATGCAAAGTCTGTATTAAGGTGATTTAATCAATAACTTTACCATTATTGATTTGTTGAAACGTTCAAACAAAAGTTCAACAGATTTCAGAAAATTTATGGAATCCTCATCGTCATCTTTACAACTGACCATAGGCAAGGTGCTGCCTGTTCCGCCTTAAAAAATCCCCCAGCAATTTCTTCCTGGGTCTACCCACACACCTGTGTACTACAGTTTTGAATTTCCAGATTTGTTTGGGCGGTTTTGGAATCTGAAATTATTTCTAAGTGTTCTTTCTTCCGTTGATTGTAATCTTTTAATTTGTTATTCCAGTTAAAAAATTGAAACTCTTCTCTTATGGCCTCATTTCTTATACGGTCAAGTTTAGAGCACTTTTAACTTCTCTTAAGAATGCCATTTCCGACGCTTGTACTTTCTTATTCCTTGGTTGTTGTCCATAATTTACACAAATAGGACAGTACAAAGACTGCCATAACTTTGTAAAACTTTTAATTTTGTATCTCGACGTACCTTGTTTCTAAAAATACGCTCGATTGTTCCACAGATCGTCTGCAACTTACCTAACTTAATACAAAGGTTTTTAAAAAATATCTGAACACTTGGTACGTTTCACAATTTTTATTTAAATCTGACAGCTGTTTCGACTTCTTAAGGGACTGTCAAAGAGATGAGTCAACCTAACAATCTCATGAATCCTGTCATAGCCAATATCATTTCCCAAATAATTAAAGTGGTTCGACTGTTCGAGAATTCGATTACTAACCATTATTTTTGTTCTTATTGGCTCCTTGCCTTGAAATGCCATTATATTTCTTTTTCTAGTGGAAATTTTTATATTGTATTTTTGCAAATTACACTGTTTACTTTGAAGTACCAGCAAGTCGTCAAAAAACAACACCACATTCAAATATCTTTCTCGTGATAACTTAATAGCTGGGTTTACCAGATGTTTCCAAACAAAATTATGTATTATAACAACACAATTTGCATTTATATAATGTATTGAATTCATGGGTGTAATCGTAATAAGAAGATGATACGTTATTTAAGTTTATAATTGTTCCATTATTTATTTCTTAAACAAAATCTTTCATTTCGCATATTAAATATTGACTCATTATTATATCGTTTGTACGAATCTTTCGTACACAACTTTTTGCTAACAAATTACATACCTAAATTATACATAAATCTTATTATCTAATATTAATTAATTAAATATTTATTTTGCTCTCGGCTTACTCATTGTGTGCTCATCTTTTTTCAATTGCTGATTAATCTGCTTCAATAAGGAGTTTACTTGTATTCAAATTTCTTTTATTTTAATTTGTTTTAACTTTCTACTGCATATGCATTCTCCTTTATCAACAAGACTTTACTAATTACGTTAATTCAAAAATTAAATATTTCTCTTATCATTTACGTTACTCTCAATTACTAACTTTAATACAAGAATTATTATTCTAACTTTTATTCTGCTTTTACATTTATGTACAATTTATTTATTTTAATATTGGTTGAATGTCTTTCATTCTAACTTTAATTAGTGTCTTTCAATGTCTATAATTACAATGGCTTTTTATCACCTCGTTTGATGTGGTTAATCATCCGTACGTCCTCCTTTGGTCCTCTGGTCGTGCCCTTCTGGTCCTCTGGTCGTTTTCCACTGCATGTATTGTTTAATAGTCGTCTCGCCTCACATCATATGCTGCCGGTGTGTCCATTGACCTCATCGTATGTACTCTGCTGCTCTGGTTGGACATCTAGTTTGTCCTGTGACTCTTACAATAGATGTGAATTAGCGTCGTCGACTGACATAGCCTCCTGTGAGAACGGTTGAATCGAGAAGAAGAAACTTTATTAGCGCGACCTGGTGTTTATAGTCAGGTCGTGCAAAAACTCATGTCTGAACAATATTTAACCTGTCAGATTCTCTAGAAGCGTCACTTCTCCCACTCTGGTTCAATTCACAATTTTCGCCTATCTTCGCAAAGTACGAAGTTTGTTTCACATCACTCGATGCTCAATCGATCACTAATTTTTATATGTTTACTATACGTAAATTACACTTCTTTATGTTAATCACAAAAAGAGCTATTCATTTTTTACGTATAGTAATTGCACCTTTCGTCACATCTGTACGGTCTTTTAACACTTTATTCATCTATAATTTCTATACTCTTTGGTGTCTTTTGTTTTACCCTATCGTACATAGTTTTCTTATGATTAAAATAAAACTTACAACTATTCTACTTGAAAAGGGTTGGTTACATTTCAGGAACGGACAGGCTTCACACACACAAACAAAATACGCGTGTACACAACGCTAGCGCCAGGTGTGTCGAAAATGCATGTCCATGCATGAATTCTGCGCTCCCTATTTTTTAACTATGATCCAGCTTATGCAATCTGAATCATGTTTATTAATTCATATTTATTTATTTTTATTATTTATTTCATTTATTTTGGCAATGCACAGTACCGTTAATGGTTGTACTGTTGCAGTACTAAATTGATTTAACTATAATAACATGACCATTATTAATTTACTGAAACATTGAAATAAAAGTCCAACAGATTCCAGAAAATTTGTGAAACTGTTAAACAAATAATTTAGTTGGCGCCACAGCCCGTTGAGAGACAGGTCCTTGTTTTCGCCATTCGTGTCTCGATGCAGCCAGACAGCTCTGGTTTCGGATCGCACATCTTACGCAGGCCGTCGTCGATGTCGTCCGTCCATCGTGAGCCTTTGATAGTCAACAGAAATTCTCCCCTCTGGTTTCGTGCTCATCACTTTTCTTGGTATTCGACGACTCCCTTGTACTCTTCATGTGCCCAAGCCATCTTAGTCTGCGCACTTTCATGTCTGTGACGATTGTCGATGACGTTGTACAGTATTTCTAACACGGCTTCGGTTCATACTCCAGTCGTTATTCTTTCCAGAAAATAAATAAATAAATAAAACTTACCAAATATGGAATCTATAAAACACCAGACACACACAGAATACACGCACAAAACTCACATGAACACGCACGCTTCAAGGTTAACTACAAACTGCGACAAGCTAGGCGGCACTAAGTCAACCCTTTATATAGACAACCGGAAAACACTCATCCCCACCCAGCCAACTAACTCCCAACAGACAGTAACAAACTGTAACCTACCCCAAAGCCTAACCTACCTAACGCCAAACTATTTTTCTGATGGAACGAAGCCAGGTATTTGGAATTTCACTTCTTACTTGACTAATACAGTTACTGCTAGTCGTTATGAAATCAGCTTCCTTAAATCTACGTTCAAACTATTTCTTTTCCTTACAAATAACTTTTACTTCATCCCATAAGACTTTGTGCTGAGCCTTCCCGCATCGTACTGTACTTATTTCATTTTTTTTTTTTTTTATGTATTTTTTATGTATATTTTTGTATACTTTAGTATGTTTGGGCTCTCTGTCGGTTGTGATACAGAGTATTTTTAATTACTTCCATGTTCCATAAGGAAATGGAAGTATGGTGATGGCGAAAATATCGTGTTCAAGATAAGGGCTGATTCTGATTATACTACCCTCAAAACATGAAGAAAAGTCATTTTACGAAAAGTGACTGTGTCTGTGTAGAATTTTTTTATGGTTAACGATAACTGCCGCAAATTCAAACAGAATCAAATAATGTTTTGCATATGTGCTTGACTTGTAGACGACTCAAGGCCTATTGATTTTGGTGAAGATCGGTTAAGGGGAAAAGGTAGTTTACCTGCAACGTTTTATGTTTTAACAAGAATAAAGTGCTTAATTTTGATAAATAAAGTATCCTGGAAATAAGGTCATAATAATCCACTATAGAAATGTAGATGAAACATTTATAAATGAAAAGGGCCAGTGGAAGGGGAAGGGGTAATTTTGTATAAATGAAAATGATAGTGAAGGTGGAGGGGATAATTTTTTATATGTGTACTACATTATCGGGAACAAAGAACTAGTTTGTTGTTAAAATTCCATACCGGGATGTTTGGCCGCAGTCCAATGTTTTCTGGAAAACCAGACGTTTTGGCAGTGACTTCTACTGCCGTCATCAGTGAAAATCGAGTTCGCTAACGTGAGGTGGTATACGTTAGTGACCACAGTACTGTGG
This sequence comes from Magicicada septendecula, assembly GCA_034769895.1. NCBI lineage: Eukaryota > Metazoa > Arthropoda > Insecta > Hemiptera > Cicadidae > Magicicada > Magicicada septendecula. The sequence continues at coordinate 68,360,365 of CM068370.1, read as the reverse complement.
TTAAGGCTGAAAAAAGAAGTAGAAAGAAGTAGTTTCTATGGAAACATTTCATTTCGAAAATGATTTTAAATGTAAATCTTATAACATGGAAGTTATGTATGGTTCTTCATACCGATATTTTTTATTTGCGATGTTTTAGTGTGTGTTTTTGGCCTGAAGACGGCTACAGATTTGTTGCGTAGCCGACATTTCGCTTTATGACAGTAAAGAAGAAGACAGTAATAGAAGAAGTCCATCCTTCTAGTAGGATTATTATCAATAACCCATCACTGACGTCTTTTACAGAAATTATCGTGTATTATCTTTGAGATTGAATTATACTATCCAATATTATAAACTTTACGTGTACACGGTTGGAATTTCATCTTGCCCTTAATGACGACAGACCGGATGTGGATGTTAACAGACGAACGATGAGATGTACAAACGAGTAATGTTAACTGGTGGTAAAAATGTCTTACTCAAAAAATGGCCTTAGGAAGAATGATGCGGAGTGTTATATAATATCACGTGATCACGTGAAATTAGGGCGTTTACTGAGAATAGAACTTACCGTCAGCAGCTATATATTAAAGCTTTAGGCCGGCCGCAATATGGGGCGATATTTTGTTTCCCAACAGAACCGTTTTGGCGCATCATGTCGCAAAGCGTCGCAAATGACTCTACTGCCATTAGGATCTTCAAAGTGCCTCACACTGGCTGCGACATTGTCTGGAGGCGTCACGAGACCCCTCGCGACTAAAGACAAGCTCCTTCAATTTAAGTCTCGCAACAAATCAGCTCGTGTGAAATTTTTAACTGCGCATGCGCTGGATTCTAACCACACAAGGCGGGGATTTTATGTTAAACTTACTTAGTCCTACGTGGAAAGTGCGAACATTGCCCTTTCGTTTTGATTCTCGTTGTTGTGTAATTATTATTATTAGGCCTATTATTATTAGTTGCTATTGAGTATATAATGAAAACAAGTGTAGGTGTCATGGAAACTGAAATAGATGCAAAATAATGCATGTCACGAACCCACAAACCACACACTTTTACTACTCAGAAACAGCTGACGAGAAATTGTTTTGTCGTAAGCCAATGTCTCAAGCCTCTCTCCACAGAGGCGACGCTTTCCAATACGATGCGTCAAGTGCGGCCGGCCTTAGGCTTTAATATATGGCTGATGCCAGTATGTTTTATTCTCGGCAAACGCGCTAATTTCATGTGATTTATGTTGAAATTAATAACCCAGGTGACAAAAAAATAAGGATAGATCAAGAGGACAGTGGCATTCTAGTCAATGGAAATATATTTCTATTTTGCAGTCACCAGTTAGAAAAAATATCACTGAAAGAAGCAGAAGTGGATACAACGCAGACAGTAAACGATTGTTGATTCACTTACCTACGATCAATTAATTGCTTTGCACACTGTATAGTTTTTATACAGGCGCTCATAAACTATCATTAAATACGAGAGTGCTTCCTCCATTTAAATTTATTTTAATTTAATAACTTTACAAACGTACTGAAATGGTTTCTCTGTCAAAGCGCTTATCGCAAAATACAAACAAAATAATATTTTAAAGCTAAATTGTATACATTAGTTTTTTAAGTAACTCAGCTATAAAGTCTGCTTTTTATGAAGATTTTCGTAATAAAGTCTGTAAAGTGCCGGTTTGAAATTAAAAACCAGTCTGTTCGTTCCCAGAGAGCGTACTCAATTTAATGGAATTTTTTTATTCAAGTTTTAATTTTATTTATAGTTTTTTATTGTTAAGTGAAATACATGAACGCAAACGATAGTAGTCGTATTCTTCCGTAGATAGCGATCATAGTGTTGTGATATAAATTGTTCACCAGAGTCCGCGAAACAATCAGACGTTTTATTCAATGTTAATCGTCGAAGACTTTTTATAGCAGTCTGCAAATAAATAGAATGATCACTAAAGGCAGCAGTTTAAAATACATATTTTTTGACAAGTATGCACTTTGTATTTTAAAAAAAAAGTAAGGGGACGTAGAGGATGCACTTCACCAAACAAACAAGATCCTAAAAGACATATACGTACCAGATTATTGCTTGTATTTGAGCAAATTAATGTAACTGTTTACCACCCTCGCAGTTTAGAGCTAGAAAAAGATATGTGTAATTCACTAGTACTAAGCTCTTAACTCTGCTTTGATGGCGACTCTTAAAATTATCTCAGGGTATCAAAAAAAAATGATTATTAACACAAATAACTTGAATGACTCCTAATTTTAATGAACATCGTCATTAACATATTACAAATTACATACAATCTTAATGATTTACAATTTACACTTAACTTTATTGCTTTTTTTTTAATACAATACATTTTATGATTCTTCACCCTGTACGTGACTTGTTGTATGGTTTGTTCCCCGTCAGACAGGCGCCTCGACAAGGGTGTGTTTCTTTGAAAAACACCGCTAGGCTTGCTTCTAACAGTACTTCAACTCAACATTACTTGCATGGTTTAGTCTAATAAACAATTAATAATCATGATTCTATATAAAACCTGTGTAAAACTTGAGTAGCATTCAATTTTTACGTTATATGTTGTGACGGCAGCGGTATACGAACATCTGCTCTCCGTTACCAGCGGCCGCCGAGACGTGACCAACTACGTGCTCGGAGCGAGCCAATCAGCGATCCCGGATAGATAATAAAACCCGGGCCGGCAGAAAATTTTGCGCACTCTTCATCGCCACGCCATCGGACGCACTTCATCTCCTCTCCTCTCTCGGACGACATCGAGGCGGAGTCAGCCGGAAGGAACAGCCGAAGAATAGAACCGCCGCCGGTCTTGCGTCTTCGCATTCCCGTTCCGCGCCAGCGATGGATTTCGCTGGGCCGGCAGCCGACTCTACAACCGGTGCCGAAAGAAGAGGAGGACTGTAGTACGCCACGGACAGCAAGCGCAACCGCCGAACATCTTAGCGCGGCACAACCAACATCAGCATTCTCGCCACAAGGTCCTTTTTAGGGCCACCAAAAACACTAGAGTGTACGATTGGCGCCATTTGTCATGCGGCAAGCCTTTTGTCCGGTGACAATGTTTAAGAGGGTTTGAGGTCCAACACGTAAACATGAGATGTAGCGGGAGAAAAATAGAGAATTGTACGCAGTGTATGATGATATCGACATCATATCCTTCATTAAGATACAAACATTGACTGACGTGGCTAAGTCGTGTCCTGAGAATGGACGACATAAGGACAGTAAAAAAGCTGTATACAGTTTCCACTCTTAGTTTAATCCTAATATAAGCAAACAGGCGTGGCACATCTGAAACGCTCTTTGCTGCTTGAACTAGAGGCGTGTCACTCTAACAGAAGCAGTACAGACAGGGTACATATAATATTGATACTGTATAAGCGCATGTAAATTGTAATAATTTGTCCTGACCAAAGTAAGATTTGTGTGATTGTGTCAGACCGACAGTGAAATATTTTATAACAGCAGTTAATGGCTTTTTTTAATTAACCGTTTAAAATTCGCAACAAGATAAAAAAGTCAAGTTCATTACAACAAAAATAGAAGCCGTAATAATTACCAGAGTACTGTAGGGTCTACATTTTCAGTTTCTGTCAGAGAGTAATTCAATCCCTTCCATATCTGTGTCGGAACTTGTACCATCACTTGAGTCGCCGTTACTGTTGATAAGACTTCCACAACGACGTCGGTAATGTGAGCCAGTGCACAGAGATTATCTGTTACCCGCTCGATACAATGACGCCACTTTTCCGCCATTGTTTCATTTACCACCTCCTGTATCAATTGTTTAATATCAGTCAGCTGTGATGGGCAACATATCCTTTTATCTGGCTCTAAATTACTTTAATAGGATTCAGAATACAGTGATAAGGAGGAAGTCTTAAAACCACGTTCCCCGATTCAAGTGGTAATATAACTCTCACATGGCGGTACAGACACTGTGCACATCCGCGTAATATATTACTGTGTCAATGTTCCTGACCAATAGCGTTTCAGATGTGCCACGCAGGTTTGCTTACATCAGCATTGTGTTAAGAACGAAAATAGTATACAAAGGTTCTCGTGGTGGAGTGCGACTAGAAGACGGCATAGGAGTCTGTGGACAGACAGTGTCCTGTGTTGTCTCAAACCGATATGGATGGAGGGGCCAAGGACGGTTACATGCGTTTGCTTCGCCAATGAAGAAGTTCTCTAGATATACCTAACTCCATTCCTTACAGCTCTGCATAAATACAAAACTTGTAGAATTTACTAATGATATCATTATTATAATCATAAGGAATCAAAGACAAAACTAATGTCCTTCATAGAAGATGAACCGGTTTAGACCAAAATATGCATAGACAACACACGCATAGAGCAAGTAAGTCATTTCAGCTATCCTGGACGTGACATTACTTATGATCAAGATAGAGATATAGAAAATAAAATGACGAATTTCAAAAGAATGTGTAAAACGATTTGGAGATCGTGAGGAAACAAATGTAGAAAAGAAACACAAATACAATTTTATAAAACAATGGTAATACCATACTGTATAAATACACTACTGTATGGTTCTGAAACTTGGGTTATAAATAAAAAAGATGAACAGAAGATATAAACAGCAGAAATGAAATTTCTGAGATCTGTTAAAAGATGTAATAGACAAAATCGTATAAGAAATGAGGAGGTTAAGAAGTGATTTAGATATTTTTTCAGTTAATGAAAGGATTAAAGAATACAGAAGAAAATGGATTCATCGCATTAATAGAATTGACGAAAGTAGAATACCAAAGATGGCGAAAAATTACAATCCTAGAGGCAGAAGAAAAGTTGGTAGACCTAAGAAAAGGTAGACTTTGGACTAGGAACAGGCCGCTAAAGCATAAAACCGTTAAGAAGATATGATGATGTGATAATCATAAGTACCTTCAGATTCCAAGTACGCAAATGTACCAACTTATTTGACTATATCATTCCGTAATTATGCCATCAGTAAATTTTAAGTTTCATCCTTAATACTACATCAAAGTGACTCCAAAATGTTTCTGTGAAATATTTTTTCTTACTCTGATAATTTGGATAAAATCAAACTTGGCGGTGTTTTAAAAGTTGTTCATCCATGAGTTCACATAAAACTAGAATTTATTTTATTTTCTTCAAGCTTGAGGTCTTGAGGTACGGTTACACGAGTGTTTTTTCGCCTAGCGTTTGCGTGCGGTTGGGAAACGCATTAAATTTAACACACAGCCGGCAATGAAATTGGTCACACGGATGTGAAAAACTCATGGGACGTCAAGTCTGCTGCGTTTTCAAGGTCTCCCGCATCGAGATGCAACCTGATGCGTTTTTAGTGCGTTTTTAACAGCACGAGGGTGGTCACACGGACTGTTCAAAGATGTCGCTAAATAGCATTTGTTTATTTACTTATTACTATGGTAATTAATTTTGGTCTCCATGGTGTTGCTGACATCTTTATAAAACATATGTATTGTAAATATTGTCTTAATAAAGATTAATTTACCATTGATAACCAATGTTTCCTTTAATCTAAACACGATCGTTTTTGTGAAGTTGCGTTTTAATCTTTATATATACACTTAACCTTTGTAGCCAGAACTGTAGGGATGCGCTTCCGAGACGTCCCAACGCTGCCGCCCTATTATAAACCACCTGTGTGACTACACTTCAGTTTAAACACTTCATAAAAAAACACACGTGTGACCACTATGCGCTTTTTCAAACTCCACGCGCGTGCACGGCCGGAAAAAACGCTCGTATGACTATTTTATTCTTGTTGTTTATTTTAAGTAGTAATTTACTCTGTATTTTAACTGTGCCGTAATCTTTTTATTTTGAAAGATATAAAATTGTTTAAATCAAATATTGTTCCTTTTAAAATTAAGAAATCTAAAAATTTATTCAATTTTTCAACCTACAGTTACTTTACAAATCTCAGAAGTAATAAATGTGCCACTTTTGGGGTTGGAGTTAATACAACATTAACTGAACATTTGTAGTGATAGATTATGTAATGATATAGCCCAGAGCTAAACTAAAATAAAATCACTTCATTTTCCTATGCTTTACTTTGGAATATGTTTTTAATCCCAACTGTATAGCATTAGCTTCCTCTAAATCTTGAAAATTGAAACCGTTTCAAAGTCAAGCCTTTAATTTGCCATTGGTCAAGTTTTGAATGTGACAATACATTCAGTAATATTAGGTTATAAGGTCGTGTAATACATATTACCACATAATGGTCCTATAAGCAATAGAAATTAATAAGCACAAGGATAATATGAACAGAGAAGCAGTCACACTCAGCACGACTTTCTGACCTGACTGTACGGAGGTTGAATGACTGTACAAATAATGTATGCGATGTAGCACCTACAGGGCAGGGTCCACTTACCGGACTACCCACCGTCACTCCTGCACTATATAACTTAGTTCGCTTGCTAGGCTCAACGTTACAAAGACCTGAGGATACTCACTGTAATATGAGTGAAACGTTGACATACAAAATATTTTTGTCGCGGTTCATACCGGAAAAAGACTTCAAAAACATAATATTAGTTATTGCTGTTGTGTAGATTATTATAATAATTAAAGTCAGTAAACCTAAATTATAAAAAGACATTAAACAAAAAATATAACGCGTACGATTGTTACTTACTTCTCTCCGCCTTGGGCATGCTGAATTCAGCGGTCTTCTTGAAGCCCTTGAAGAGGTTCCTGGGCGACAGGGCGGCCAGGAAGGCGCCGACGCCGTTGTGTTTGACGACGGAATTCAGGTGGTTCTCCTCCTGCGTCTTCTTCATAGTGTCGTTGGTCTCCTTGATCTCATAATCGCTGGACGTGTTGGAAGTGGTGTCGTCGGACGAGTCCCGGCTGAACTGTGAGTCCTTACGGTGCTTGCAGCCGCACGCGTGCCCGCGACCACAGTTCAGCATGTTCAGTACGCATGCGTCCTTCGGCCACATATAAGCCACCTAATTCTAACCTCTTTGTCCTATTATTCATTCAACCTCTTTGTCTCGTCAACATAATTTTACACTTTATTTAATCAGATTAAGTGAAAAAACACCATTTTAAGTATTTTCAATAAAACATATAAAACTTTACTTTTTAAAATACAGATATATTTAATATATTTAAATATTTTAAACGTCCGATGTGGTTGACATTATTTAATAAGTACACGCGGGCAAACTGGGCATTTTAACACGTTATTATGATTATGTATATTTAGAAAAAGTAGTAAACAACACTTTGTATAAGAATTAAATTTAAAATATTTAAATTATTACTTGAAAACACATTATTATAAATACGATAATACAATCTTTATTCCTTTTGCCTCCCATCTTTCTTCTACGCGTAATGAACTATATCTGAAACAAAGAAACAAAACAAAAATTGATTATTCTTTGAACAACTATCTGAAATAATTTTCACACTTTAAATAGCAAGTATTAAGAAAAATATGCATAAAAGTTTGTACAATATAGAGAAAGAATTTGGAAAATTAGAAAATGGCGTTATGCGCTGGATGAAGAAGAGGGAAATCAAAGTGAACGAAAATAAATCAACATACATAACTTACTACGCGTAAGGGGAAAGTAATAATATTTGACCAAAGAAGATTATACGTGCTTACTCATGGAGAACGTTTAAACATTACATTTAGTTGCAGACGGTAGTGTGTTGACTTGAAATCTTGATTGTTTGATTAAATCAAAGGAACGTTTATTGAACTAAATAGCATGGACTGATATTGTCGCTAAAAGTAATTTACTTTTCGTAGAATATCAATAAGTACCGAATATTGAGATGTCCTATTTTCTGAGGCAATGTTCTTTTTCTTCAAAATAAATGTCCTCAGCTTGGTTGAAAAAAGTATATTAGTGTGGTATAATTTGCACTTTATCTGCAACGGTCTTTGTTAAACAAGGATTTGATGCTCACCTTTTAGCTAGGAATCTCAGCGACAGAATTGAGTCATCAAATAGTAACCGATTCCCTAACTCAGAGCGCATAAGTACCGTCAGATAGTCAGATACCTGCTATACTACAAACGTAAATTGTCGATTTAAATGTTAATTAGGATGGCTACAGCAGAACATAACTCTGGTGAAATGAACAGATGTAATGTAATAACCAAGTTATCCCACCCCCAGGCCTCTGTCCGTGATAAGGACTGGCTGTCGAATAGACAGACGCACGGACGCGGATAAATCTCCTAATAAGAGGATTATAGCCCTCTCGAACTAAGCGCTTGTACTTGTGTGTGTGTATATACATTTCATATCTCTATTGAATTTATAAGTGTGTGTGTGTGTGTGTGTGTGTGTGTGTGTGTGTGTGTGTGTGTGTGTGTGTGTGTGTGTGTGTGTGTGTGTGTGTGTGTGTGTGTGTGTGTGTGTGTGTGTGTGTGTGTGTGTGTGTGTGTGTGTGTGTGTGTGTGTGTGTGTGTGTGTGTGTGTGTGTGTGTGTGTGTGTGTGTGTGTGTGTGTGTGTGTGTGTGTGTGTGTGTGTGTGTGTGTGTGTGTGTGTGTGTGTGTGTGTGTGTGTGAGTTGTGAAATTCTGCCTCTAGCACTGTGGTATAGCACAGTATGACAAAAATAATTTGCAACTTCTACAAGTGTAAAATTGTTTTCTCTGATAACAACATATATTTTTTATTGTTATTTGATAACAATATATGTTTTCCTAACGTATATATTTTTTTTAACTATATAACTGTATTTTTTTATACTAATCCTCCAAAAAATAGGAGGGGAAGGCAAAATAGTAAGGAACAAAATTTAGAAAGAAAATCACAAAAGTCGAGGTGGGATTAAAATAAATATTACCAAAACACGAACTTGTTAATTTTTAAAAATTTCAAAATTTTGGGGCGCCGAAACCCTGAAAGTAGGTGAAAATTTTCATAAAATCGCACAAATTCATGTGGCGTATCAGATTTAAAGGAATTTCAACTAAAATATGAAATTATCGTTAATTTTTGGAAATCTTCAACCTTTTTGAATGCCAGGGCACAAAAAATGGGACAAAAATGTAATAAAATTGCATATTCCAAGTGAGATATCAAATTGAAGATATCTTTAACCAGAATCAGAATACAGTGTACAGTTCCGAAAATTTCAAATTGTTTGGCCCCAGATTTAAAAAATGTTATCAAAAAGGTTTTAAATGTGTAGAAATACAGCCGGATGCTAGGCTAAACGGAATTTTAACATAAGTCACATTATGAGAACTTCGGCTTGTCGGGTTGTCCAAAGTTGTTTTGCGCAAACGTTTGGCCGTGCCTTTGACGGCCATCTTCAGAGCAGAAAGCTGCGAAACACTGCCAAAGGTTTCGTAGTCAGTGACCACTGAGCTGCGGTTGTGAGTGGGGCGCCCATGTTTATAAACTTTTGGTGTCCGCACGAAGTTTTCCAGCCTTCTGCACTGAAGATGGCGTAACGTTTGCTCAGAACAACACTGGACCACGACCTTACAAGCCGGCGAGCCAAAGTTCTCATAACATTGAAGACAACTCAATTGTGAAAGCCTCGGACAACTCAGATTGTTTGGGATATTTATCGTTTATTGTATGACTGCTCTACAATTTTTCACTTTACTAAACAACAAATAGGATAACCGGGATTTGTGTAATTTTTTTTATAATTGAAAGAGTTTTTACTATAAAAAATTATCCAATATTAAATGTACTTTGATCAAAATAGTGAGCGAGGTGTCCTGCTTAAGGAGCATACTAATTACTAGAGAAATAAAATATCTACAAGGCGCAGTTATTGTACAAGGGAATACAAAGAGATGTACTTACAAACAGGTGCATAGAGGTATACAAAGAGGTATACTTACAATAAAGATATGAACAGAGAATTGTTAAGCCAACGTTATAGGGTCAGACTCGCTTTTTCTCTTTTCTGTCTCCATAGACAAGTAACTGCGAGCGACTTAACTAAATGTGGTTTTTTAAAAAACCTATTCTTTGTAATGTTCTTCTTCCTTCCAACGTAGTAAGTCTACAGTGTAAGCCACTACCTACCAGTTAAAGTAATATAGTGTGAATTAACCCTTTTACTCAGTCTTTCTTGTTTTTTAATAGTGTACAAAGAAAGGCAACACATAGTGTGCTAGGCAGAGGGCAGACTGTTTCTGCGTAAAGATATTATCCAATCAGCTTAATATTATAATATTTAAATGGTATTATCTTTTCATGTGGCGATATGCATTTGTTTGTGAATAATTTAATTTGTTTCTCAATTGGCATTAAAACTCAAACTCATGCTACAGTAAACTTAATACCGTCTTCTACACTTTCAATAGCACTTGTTTAACATACCGTTTCATAAACCCCCCTCCTTCTTCCGTTCGTTCAATTATTATTATAACTAGCAAGCTCCCTGATCTGCAGAACTTGACCAGGTGTAGAGGAGAGGAGCTCTGAGGGTAGCCTCTATTCACCGCTCCGTCTCTGAACCAGCTGTTATAGCCGGTCTCGGTCAGTTGCGGCGAAACAACGTTGTTACCTGTTCTTACGCGGTCAATTGCGCCCCGCACTTTCACTTACTGACCGAATCTGTCATTTAGAAACGTTTCTACTCTGAACTTCCAATTCTCCAACTTTGCATTTGTATGAGTAACTTCTTTCTTCAAATATTGTTGTTAGGTTAGGTTAGGTCAAGTCTGGTTACATTGTATTGGGTTAGGTGAGGTTAGGTTAGGTTAGGCTAGGAATGAATAGAATTATAATCGTAATTTCTGTATTATTATCGTAACATGAAAATACAATAGATCGAAACTGACCGGTTTGAAATTTCTACCTTGGTCGCAACTGACCGAGTTTTATACGATTGCATCGCAACTGGTCACGGACCTTCTTATTCTTTGGCGGCGCAACAACCCATTACTGAGTCAAAGCCTCCTTCCTCAGCCTCCGTCAGTTGTCCCGGTAAAGTGCCGCTGCTCTCCAGTTCCGGATCCCAAGGATATGGCGCCCATTATAGTTCACACCGTCTTCCCAACGTAGTTGGGGTCTACCAACTCTTCTGGTGCTATAGATCTGTTCTGTGAGTGTCTTTCTAGCTATTTCATTCTCCCCCTTTCTGATTGTATATCCACCCCACACCTATGTCTACCAAGTTTTATAATTTTCACAATATCTGATTCATTCACAAGGGTGTTCAGTTCTTGGTTGGTCCTTTTCCTCCATTCACCTCCCACCCATATTGGACCAAAAATACTGACAAGGATTTTGGGTTTATGAGCCATCAGGCTTGACTAAGACTTTCTAGAAATGGTCCAGGTCTCAGAACCATAGGTGAGAACTGGGCGGATCAGTGTTTTATACAGAAGTAGCTTGATGCTCCTGATACTTGTTGTGCTCTGTAACAGGGGTCTGAGACCAAAGACGCACCTACTAATTATAACTAGTACCCTCCCTGAACCGCAGAACTTGCTGAGTTCGTAAAACTTGCCATGCGTGTCCATAATTTTACCCTAAGGACGCTTAATAATTTTTATTAGTGTCTCAAACGTGGGGGGGGGGAACAAAACTGTGAAGGGGTCAAAATTGTGGAATAAAAAGCAAAAATCTACGTGAGGCATAAAACTAAATTGACTTTAAGAAAAAGCTGAATGTACGTTACCGTTTTAGAAATTTCAAAATTTGATACGTCAGGGCCAAGAAAAATTGGTCCAAATTTTTAAAAAATTGCAAAAGTCTATATGTCATAACAAATTACAAATACGTTTAAGCAAAATCTGAATGAATTGTTTAGTTTCGGAAATTACAAAAAAAATTTTGTACTCCCGAGGTCAAAAATGGGGCTTAAAATTTTGATGAAATTGTACAAATTTTAGACGTATTTCAACACTTTAGGACAAAACGATTCACAACGTTATCAAAAATTTGAAAAAATTGTTTAAGTCCTACGGATGTCAGAAAGAAGGTAATTTTAACCCAAATTCAAATGTAGCCTTTACTATGAATACGAACTATAGACAAAATATGGAAGTTTTAACAACACTGTAAAAATTTATCTACAGGATCCAGTTATGAGAAATTTTTGTTACAATACAAACTACATGTCTTTCATAATTTGACACAGTTAATATCTCTTAACATTAAATGAAAATTTTAGATTACCTTGAAAACTATGTAACCTATTTTTACAAAAATGTATTATATAATATTTTTATCAGTTATATATAAATATATACAATAATGTGTGTGTGTGTATATATTTAATTGGATTATTAGTTTATTCAAATATTACTTCGTTAGCCTACTATTCTTTTTAACTGTTAGTTAATTCAACTATTAGTTAATTACACTATTAGTTAATTTAATCGCTATTAATTTTATCAAATTAGTTTCTTTTAGTTTCTTTAACAATTACTTAATTGGACTATTAGCTAACAAGAAGTTTAGTTAATTAAAATATTATTAATTTTTACTATAAGTTAATTATTCTATTACTTAATTGAACTTCTGACTATTAGTTAACTAGAATATTAGTGAAATAAACAAACATTAATTTGTACTCCTAGTTAATTAGGCTATTAGTTAATTGAACTATTATTAATTTATAATATTAGTTAATTCAACTGCTATTAAATTAAACAATTAGTTAATTATTCTACAATTTAAATGAACTACTATTAATTTCTACCATTAGTTAATTCTTTTAGTTGATAGAACTATTATTTAATTGGACTATTAGATAATCAAAATATTAATAAAATGAACAAATATTAATGTGTACTATTAATTAATCTGTTAGTTATTTGAAAGACTATTAATTTGACTATTATTTAATTGGAGTAATAGTTAATTTGCCTATTAGTTAGCTGGACCACTATTAATTTCAATTACTAGTTCATTGGACTATTAGTTAATTAAACTACTATTACTTTTTCGACTACGTCTTAATTAATGTCTACTTTTAGTTATTTCTTTTAGTTGATTAAAGTCTTAGCTATTAGGCGTAATATTTAAATAAAATATTTATACTAGTAATATATTTAAATTATACTGTTAGTTAACTAGGATATTAGTTAAATGGGATATAATTAATTGAGCTACTATTAATTATGTCTATTAGTTAAATATGTTATTAGATAATTAATTGAAATACTATTAATTTCTACTATTATTTAATGAGGGCATTAGTCAATTGGGATATTAGTTAATTGAACTATTGTTTCAATAGTCTATTATTATTTTTAACTATTAGTTTATAGGGTTACTAGTTAATTGACCTAATATTAATTTCTACTATTAGTTATTTGGACTATTATTTAATTGACTTATTATATCATTAGCGTACTACTATTTTCAACTATTAGTTAATTGAACTATTAGTTAAATAGACTATGAGTTAATCAAGCTATCAGTTAAATGAGCAAAAATTAATTTCTGCTGTTATTTAATTATCGTGTTAGTTAATTGGCCTATTAGTTAATCAAACTACTATTAATTTCGACCATTAGTTCATTGGGCTACTAGTTAATTAAACTACTAGTTAATTGAACTACTATTAATTTCAAGTATTATATGTTTGGACTGTTAGTTGATTGAACTATTGTTTCCTCAGCCTACTATTATTTTCAACTATTATTTAATTGAACTACTATTAATTTTGGTTATTGGACTATTACATATTTGGACTACTATTAATTTTTATCGTTAATTAATTGGACTACTATTAATTTCGATTATTAATTGACTGAACTATTATTTCATTAGCCTATTACTATTTTCAACTATTATTTATTTTAACTATAAGTTAAATTATGCTATTAATAAATTGAAATGTTATTGATTTCGTCTATTAATTAATTTGGCTATTACATACTTGAAATACTATTAATTTTTCCTATTAGTTGATTGGACTAATTTGCTGTTAGTTAATCTGGCTATTATATATACGTGAAATAAAGGCCATTAGATAGGTTTAGGTTTATATAGGACTTTAGATAGGCTTATTTATGGAAACGTGCTTGAACTTAATAATTAAGGTTAAATTATTTGTCATTTAGGCTTTATGGTTAAAAATATAACAAAAAAAATCATCATCTTCAAGTTTTAAACCAAGAATGGTTTGTTCCGGTCTCAAATAGGCAAATATAACAGCTGGTCACTCCAGCGCTTCCTCGGACGTCCCACACCTCTCCGTCCCTTCGGCTTATAGTTCCATAGTTGTTTGGGGATACGGCAATCATCCATTCGGAAAAGATGTTCCCACCAATTCAGCCGATACTGGGCGATCCGTCGAGTAGACTCATAACATTCAGTTCCTGCCGTGTAATTTGCGTTTCTTCTATGATCATGGAGGGTATACCCTGCCGCGTGCCTGAGTAATCCCATTTCAGCCGCTTGGATGCGACTGGCCTGGCCTTTCGTTAAGGTCCAATTCTCAGACCCATAAAGAAGTGTGGGAAGAATAACACAAGGCGATCACCTCGTAGAATTTTAGGCGTGTTCCTTTACTTCCTGAATTAAGGGTTCGCCTCATGGTCCCGCATATAAGGTTGAACTTATGCAACTTATTCACAACGTCGTTGCATGCATTATAAGACACACTGTAGCCCAGGTATTCAAAACTGCTAACTTGTTCCAGGGGTGTACCATCTATAACAATTTTTTCTCGTACGGGATCAGTTCCACAAAAAGCCATCACCTTGGTTTTAAGTGTAGATATTTGCAATCCAGAGTCTTTGCAGATTACATTTAATGTATCCCCATCTGCAATCTGTTTTCAGAGTCCGACAGAATAGCCTGATCGTCCGCAAACAACAAAGTGTCAATTGTAGAGTGACCAATCATAAAATGGTCTGGAAGTCACATCTGCCAGTTTTGTATTACATTGTCAATATATAAATTAAAAAGAGAAGGTGATAATAGACACCCTTGTCGTACTCCACAATTGATCAGGCCAACTCTAGGAGCTGTTCTCGGTCTCCCTGCTTCTATTAAGGTTTATTCTCCATATACAGCCTCTGTATTGCTCTAATTAGATGTTGTGGGATCCCTTTCCTTGCCATTACTGCCCATAGTTTGTTCCGATTCACTCTAAAAAAAATAAATACTATAATTTCAAGTTGTTAGTGTTTGATGTATGATTGTGGCTTTGCAATTGCCAATTTACTAAAAATAAAGAGTAGAGTAAGCAATTGAAAGACAAGTTTTTCGGGCAAAAGTGTTGAAATTGGAGGGAGTCCAGGGTAGGAGAGATAAAAACGCACGTTCAAAGTGG
This sequence comes from Magicicada septendecula, assembly GCA_034769895.1. Lineage (NCBI taxonomy): Eukaryota > Metazoa > Arthropoda > Insecta > Hemiptera > Cicadidae > Magicicada > Magicicada septendecula. The sequence continues at coordinate 68,345,101 of CM068370.1, read as the reverse complement.
ACAGAAGACAGGAAGAAGAGACACAGTGAGAAGATGATAGAATATTGGAAAAAAAGAAAAGATCAAAGAGTAAAGAATTTAAATTGGCATGTGGTCCTTAGATGACCGATACGAAAAAAAAGAGTAGAGTGATCGAAGTTTTTGCAATTTTTTGTCATAATAATTAAAACTTTTTATAACATAAAAATTTACTTAATAACAAACGTATCTGGTCCATAATAATTGAGCAAAATTCTGCAGCTGAGGCAGTATACTTGTTTTATATTATTTTAATAGGTGTAGTAATTGATTTCGACCGAAACAGTCATACAATAAGTAGATAAAGCAGAATTGCTAAACAAAGCACTGATTAAACAATTAGACGAGCTCGTTACGTTCCTCGTTTAATATTCATTATTCATTGTTTGTTAGAGAGAGCGGAACCCACCAAATTAATGTGCCGGCCAACTCCAACTGATTACACAATTTGGGTTTACATTGGTTTATGTTTCCAACATTCAGCTGTCTCTTGTCAAATGATAAAAGAGACGTTTATTGTTCCACCAAATCTAAACACATGCGTACAACGTGCAGCTGGAATTCTAACTGTTAGAATTTCAGCTATTGTTAAAATTTATTTCACAATGTTGTAAGGTATACAACAGAGTTCAGATGATATTCTGGCTTATCCAGAACTTTTCTATGCCAATTATTGATCACGATTGGGCCATGGGAATGGGACTGTGGCACATAATTCTATGGTGGCAGATTGTTGATGATAAATGCGGGAAGAGGTTAGGTCATTAGACCCGTGATGCCAGTCAATTAAAAAAAATGTTCATATGTTACGTTTGTATACGGGTTAAAATTTCCCTTCGTCTTATACCTTGCTGGATTTAAAAATTTTTTTTAATGGATTTGTTGGATTTATTTGTTGGATTTATTTAATTTTTAATGGATTTATTGGATTTTAATGCTTTAAATTTTTTAAACTCTACATAAATTTTAGTAATAATTCATTTGATTTTAGAGTCAGCATAAACTTTGCAATTTGTGTCAGAATTGTAACCCATGTTTTTTAAATTAGGGCAAAAAACCCATGTTTTTTGTTTTAGGGCCCGGGCAACCCTAAATTTTGAAATTTCTAAACCTTAACGTTGGGGAAAGTTCTCATTAATTATATAACCCATATGCATTTTTTAGATATTTTCACTGTTTTGAGCCCGTCACATTTTTGCCTCTTGTCATCCAATTTTTAGAAAAATGAATATCAAATAACAATAAAGGAACATAGGGTAAAGTAATGAATACGCATGCCAAGTTTTACAAAAAACTCAGTTTACGCTTTTAAAGGCACTCGTAACCGCCAAATCGACCATAAAATCGATTTCTGGATTTTTGTTTTAAAAACATCTTCAACATTTTCTGAGTAATTTAATACCAAATTTATGTAAATATGCCTGACCATAATTTTTTACGATTTTTAAAAGAATAGAGATCGTAGGAAAAGTTTTGTCAAAAGTGTTGATAATATTACCACTTTTTACAAATCTGTAACTCCCTTATAAAAAATCGTAGAGACATGAGGTTTTTACCATTGGAAAGAGAAGTTTTGTGTTTACAAAGAAAAATGTTGTATTAATACAAATGGTCACAAGCCAATATTTGCGATCTCAGTCATCCTGATTTGTAAAAAAATGTCATCATAGTAGTACACATAATTCAAACGAGTCCCTAAACCATTTGATTGGAATAAATTGCCAAAAAGTATATTTGTTTGATTGGATACTTTGGTTTTGTGTGTACATGATGCTGTGTTTATCTTTAATTAAAGTAATACAAGTAAATTTCAAATCTGACAAAAATTGGGGGTCAAACCAGGATCAAACATGGTTGAGGTAATGAAAAAATTGACTTGCAACGAATACTTGAGGGAGACACAGCAGTAGATAAGTTGTTGAAAAAGGTTAGACAGTCAACTAGAAGTGCCAAGAAGAAACACAATGACCAAATGGACATAACTGAAGATCCCGAGTATGGAGCTGGACTATTTTAAATCAGGTAAAACAATAATTATCTGTTTCAAAACTTTAAACACGTTTTTCTCAAAATCTCCTTTTTTCAGATAAATGAGCCATTATTTCAGAAACGAAGTAAACTATCAAGATGACACTTTTTGGGTGTATTGGGCTAATTGAGATATAACTACACTACTAAAATTCAGTAGTTTTACAGAAAAATAAAAATGTAAAAAAATAATAAATATGCTTTTGTATGCAAATTTTTAGAGCAAAACATAAAACATTATAAAAAATCAAGAAACTAAAGTATCTTTATAATTGTAGTAGCATTTGAAGAGTAGAATATGCTAACCTGCATGCTAAAATTTCAGACTTCTATCTTTTATAGTTTCTGAGATAATGGGTCTCAAAATTGACGAATTTAACATGGTAAGCCTAACCTTACGAGTGCCTTTAAAAGTTATTGTAAGCTATACCCCGAATAGACAGGTAGATAGACAGACAAACAAAAGGTCGAATTAAAATATTTATGTTTAACTAATAATAAACGAATTTTGTTCAAAATAGTGATGGAGTTCTGCGACCCGACCCAGGGAGTACAGGCCTACTAGTTATACTCATCCGTCGTTAGTAACGGTATTTTCGGGAATAAATAAAGATGATGGTAATGATGATGATTATATTCGGCCCGTTTACTAACAATACAGTATTCAAGAGTCTTGAGTGCGAAATAACGTCACTTGAATGTGAAATGGTGGTGGTGGTGGTGGTGGTGGTGGTGGTGGTGGTGGTGGTGGTGGTGGTGTGTGTGTGTGTGTGTGTGTGTGTGTGTGTGTGTGTGTGTGTGTGTGTGTGTGTGTGTGTGTGTGTGTGTGTGTGTGTGTGTGTGTGTGTGTGTGTGTGTGTGTGTGTGTGTGTGTGTGTGTGTGTGTGTGTGTGTGTGATAGAGAGAGTGCGCGCGCATGCGTGCATGTACGTGTGTTTTGTGTGCATGGGTCGAAAATAATACACGGGAATAGGATAAGTGATAAATTTCACATGCTAGCCAGGCAGGCAGCAGTGAGCGGTGTAATATTAATGTTGAGAGAGATGGGGCGGCGGTACCACTCCATGTATTTACCTGGGCTTTGTAGACAGACAATAGCGCTTTTGTATTGTGTGTTGAAAGTAACCGAAATACATGAGGCGGTGTAAACGTAATAATTGTTTGGTATTTAGTGAGTCGGCGGCTTTAAAGCTGCGTTTGCTCTCTTGTCTCCAATAGCAGTTTGCCGACAGATTACGGCGAACTGTTCACTGTTGTGAACTGCCTGATTCAGTGAAGTTCTTCGACAAAGATTGTTCAAACGTTTACTTGCACTTGCTCCCATATTCTTCATTGTAAAACGAGATATTTCGATCAATACTTGCATTTGCTCCCATATTCTTCATTGCAAAACGAGATATTTCGATCAACACGTCTTACCCTGCGATATGCTAGTAACATATCCAGGGGACATATTCTTTGCTAAATTGTCTCATATAAGGACTAGCCGGATGGATCATAAAAGAAACACAAATATACGGCAGGAGCTGAATATTATGAGTACACTGGATAGGATTGCTAAGTATCGGATGAATTGGTGGGAAAATCTTTGCCGAATGGATGAATGCCGCATCCCGAAACGACTATGGAACTGTAAGACGAGGGGACGAAGAGGTGTGGGACGTCAGACGAAGCTCTGGAGTGACCAGCTCTAGACTCTTTGACTGTTTGAGACCGGAACAAACATCCTTGGTTCAATCCTTGAAGATGAGGATGATGATGATGATATTTTGATCAACGTTGTTGGCAACACTGATAAACTTCAGCTTCCGTCAGTTGTAGTAACGTTTCCCATTCTGTAACAGGCAGTCGCAAAACAGTTACATTATTTGCCAGTAGCGTCCCAGTTACAAACCAGGTGTAGCCCATCAAAGTCCGTACGAATCACAGAACACACACCCGAACCTCCATAAAGACCTGTGTTAGGGAATCTATCCTAGCAAGGTCAACTAAAAGCAACCAGGAAAGCTTTTCTCAACCCGTGAATACGGGGGGAACAGGATCCACGGCCGGGCTGGTTCACGATCCCGTGATACCTTTTTTGAGTACGTCGCTGATCAACACGACGACCCCCGAAGCCCAGAATGGTCCTGGCCCCGAGCTCTGGGGTCAATCCGCAGTATTTTCCTCGGAGTTCTACGGCTTTTCCTCCACCTTATGGCGGTGGCAGTGGAATACTACACCCACCAGGCCATTGGTGGCAGGTTGCCGTATCCTCCCTCTCTTGCTCGGTCTAACTTGGGACTTCGCCGACAAAACGGACGCCAGAGGACAACAAGCGGCCCGATCCCGATGCTACTAGGGTTCAACTGTATGCTTAATAGATATCATGAACTGGCGTGAGGGGTCCGACACAGCTACTGACCAGAGACTGGGCGCCCTGGTTCCCGTTCGCAATTATTACTTGTTCCAGGAGTAAGGGCGCAAACTTTGCCGTTCGTGCGAGCGAGACGCACTTTTCCCAACCATCAGTGCCGATGCCACCGAAAGAAGCAGACCTCCTGGGCTCGAAAGCAGTGCGTAATACTGGACTCAGTGGGGTCTTGGACTCAGGGAGGCCACCCGCAATCGGCGGTGATAACCAACCGTGAGTCCTCGGGGCTCCTCTCCGGCCACTCGCAGGGGTCCAAGGGCTTTGCCCGCTTGCCTTTCACGGATGTGTGTTTTGGGTTCACTCGCCAGCTTTTCGAAGAATTGATCGCCTTGAGGCTACTTGCAAGGGAAGAAAGCTTTTGTATCCAGTCTTGGACACGCTTATACCACCTGCAAGAATTTTATTTCTGCTGTATGGAAGGCTCTTAAGTCCTTCCGTCTTGGCAACCACCATTCCCATGGCAACCATAAAGTAACGTGGGCACAGTCATAATTTTATAAATAGATTTATCTGCACCTCCTTACGGGGTTTGCTCTTTAATGTTCTTGAAATTGTGCCGCAGATATTCTTAAATCTGTTAGCCTTAGTGGCCATCTCCTTGTCATATTCATATGTCAAATCACACCCTAGCCAACTGAAGTACGATACCTGCTCTAATACCACATTGTCAATAACAATCTTAGACCTTACTGGACTGGCTTTTGAAGGGTATGTGGAAGCCTTTGAATGCTGCCATAACTTTAGTTTTTCACTAAAAATTGTTAATTATGTGTTTAAATCATTGTTAATTTGTAACTGAAAATTAAAGTGCCTGTACCTTAATGTATTGCAGGCTGTTAAGTATTAAAATTTTAGGTTTAACAGTAAATCATCTATTAAACGGAATGTTTTAAGAACGTCCGTTAGGAAAATTTTACATTAAGATAAATCCAAGCACTACATGTCATATCTTTTATATGAGCTACTGCGGACATGTAACTGATGTACTGCTAGGCTATGTAGCGGTAATCTGCTTATGTAAAAGGGAACTCTACTCATAATCTTTATGAGAAGACTTGGAATACGACTGGCTTTATGGAATTACGACCTGGCAAGGATTTCTCATCATCATCATCTTCAAGGAGTAAACTAAGGATGGTTTCTTCCACTCAAACAGTCAAAGAGTCAAGAGTTGGTCACTCCAACGCTTCCTCGAACGTCCCACACTACTTGTCCCTTAGGTTTATGGTTCTATAGTTGCTTTGGAATGCGGCAGTCATCCATTCGGCACAGATTTTCCCACCAATTCAGCCAGTACTAAGCAATCCTGTCGAGTGTGTTCATAATATTAAATTCCTTCCGTATATTTGAGTTTCTTCTATGATCGTGGAGGGTATACCTTGCCACGTGCCTGGAACGACTGGCCTGGCCTTTAGTTAAATCCAATTCTCAGACCCATAAAGAAGTGTGGGAAGAATAACACAAGGCGATCACCTTGTAGAATTTTAGGCGTGTTCCTTTACTTCCTGAATTAAGGGAACTCGCCTCATGGTCCCGCATATAAGGTTGAACTTATGCAACTTATTCACAACGTCGTTGCATGCATTATAAGACAGACTGTAGCCCAGGTATTAAAAATTGCTAACTTGTTCCAGGACAGTACCATCAATAACAATTTTTGCCCGTACGGGATCAGTTCCATGAAAAGCCATTACTTTGGTCTTAAGTGTAATATTTGTAATCCAGAGTCTTTGCAGATTTTCTCTCAAATAAAATAACTAAAGTCACTAAAGAGATAACATTTTAATTTTTTTTTTTTAATTTACGTGTAGGAGACTAAATACTATTAACATTTGATAAACTTTATCCTGCGCCCCTTAACAAATGTTTGTAAACAACCGTAGATTCGGAGAATTCATTAAACCAATTTATTAGCGCGAGGTAATTACAGAGATAGGACTGCACTGTCGTATGCAAAGAGTAGTTACATGTAAACATGAAACCAACGGACACTAACGAGGCGTATTTGTAGCGATGAATAGTGACAGGACTATGTCCAGTGCAGCTCTGCGTGAATGTGGCAAAATGTCAAGGTTAGCGTCTAATTTATGACGAAACCGGGCGCTTCTTCCCCGTCGGCACCATTGATTACTTTTGACATCCTTTTAAGAAGAGCACAGACGCCCGCATTTAATGTACAGTTGGCTCGCGTGATACCGCGATTCTGCTACGAAACTGAGTTAGGTCAAAAGTCACGGATTATAGAAGGATTTTCGTTGTACTTTTAAGCTGTCTTATCACAGGTTTGTTTTGGCACTGCAAGTTACACGCTTCCTATGTGTAGTCTTAAGCTTTTGGGGCTTATATAAACGAAGCTACCATTTTTTCCTCATACTATATGCCTACTTACTATTAAGATGGCTGAACAGATCAGAGGAAAATATCTCGGTTCGCATTGCGTTTGCCTGTTATACCGTGCCGTGGATTCCATTCAAGTCAGACTACCTCCGTTTTACTTTTTACTTCCATGTTCCGTAAAAAATTGGAAGTATGGTGATGGCGATAAATCGTGTTCAAGGTAAGAGCTGATTCTGATAGTACTGTCCTCAAAACGAGAAGAAAATTAATTTTCGGTAAAGTGTCTCTGTGTTTGTCTGTGTGTCTATGTAGAATTTTTTCTATGGCGAACGATAACTACCATAAATTCAAACAGAATCAAATAATATTTAGCATATGTGCCGGAGTTGCAGATGAATCAAGGCCTATTGATTTTGGTAAAAATATGTTGAGGGGAAGGGGTAGTTTACCAGCAACCTTTTATGTTTTAACAAGAGTAAAGTACTGAATTGTGATAAATAAAGTATACTGAAAAAAAGGACATAATAAGCCACTGTAGAAAGGTAGATGAAATATCTATAAATGAAAATGGTAGTTGAAGGGGGAGAGGGTAATTTTCTATAAATAAAAATGATAGTTGAAGAGGGAGGTGATAATTTTTAATTCCATGTACCATAAGGAAATGGAAGTACTGTATAGTCATGGCGAAAAAAATCGTGTTCGAGATAACGGCAGATTCTGATTTTACTACCATCAAAACATGAAAAAAAGTCATTTTTCGAAAGTGTCTGTGTGTCTGTTTGTAGAATTGTTTCTATGGCAAACGATAACAGCCGCAAATTCATAAAGAATCAAATATTTTTACATACAGTTTTGAATTGTAGAGGACTCAAGGCTTATTGTTTTTGGTGAAAATCGGTTAAGGGAAAGCGGTAGTTTACCTGCAACTTTTTACGTTTTAACAAGAGTAAAAGGCTTAATTTTGATAAATAAAGTATCCTGAAAATAAGGTCATAATAATAAAATGTAGAAAGGTAGATGAAATATCTATAAATAAAAAGGGTAGCTGAAGGGGAAGGGGGTAATTTTTTTTATAAATTAAAATGGTAGTTGATGATGGAGGAAGTAAATTTTTATAAGTTTTAATGTGTACTACGTTATTGACAACAAAGAAGTAGTTTCTATGGAAACATTTCATTTCACTTTAACAAAATTCTATATTTTTAATTTTAATTTAAATCATGTATGAGAGAAAATATATCGTTCATGGCAGGCAAGCATATCTCAATTATGTAATGTTTACGTTTCTATTCTATTTTCTTACGTTTGCACGCTTTTTAAATGGAAAGTACCAAAACCCACACCAACACAACGCGTGCAAGCCGAAAAGGTGTCCAGCGTGGACAGTGATTTGCTTCCTGTGGATCGCTCGCCAGTGTAACTGCACATGTTTACAGAAGAACGCTCCATAAACAGACTTTTCGTCTTTAGGGAATGAACCCTCTGCAAGATGCTCAGAGTCCATGAGAGACTTAGGAGCGCGCTCCTTCTTTTCCGCGTGTTTGTTCTGTGAAACGTACACTGTAGATTCGCAGCTTTACTCTGAGCAACGCTCCATAGGGAATATTGAAAATTTTTGTCCACTGTACCCCCATTCAGACTAAAACCTGCTCTGATGTTTTCATTACGGACATCATAATTTTAAAACTTTGGAAATGAGCACTACTTAATGGAGATCAAACATTAACTTTTACAAGCCATTAATTTTATGCATGTTTTGAAGCAATAAATGTTTTAATAAATTAATACAATCTTTGTATTTATTTCTATTATAATATAAGAATTACAAACTAATATGTGCGTGTGTGTATGTATGAAAAATATATAAATATTTGTCTCCTCTGGAAAATTGTTTGCCCCTCCTGGAAAATATTTTGACCTCTCTGATGGCTAGTTATTTACTAGCCTGTGTGGAATATAGCGTTATAACATGGATCAGAATGGTGGGTGTTAAACAGAAGACGCAAACGTATTAAGGAAGAAATGTTTTGCTAAGAAATTTATAATTATACGGGTGAACAGAATCGTCGTTCAGGAAAACAGAAGACGAATGGAAAGAAAGAAACAAAGACTCGATTTTAAAAAAGAAAAATGACCAGTATAGTATTGACAGAAAAGACTTTGATAACACTATAGACATCATTCACCCTCGGCCGATAACTCGCAGCGAGAGCCCAATTTCATTACAGGAATCAGATCACAGCTCCCTTTGAGCAGCTCTTCGTTCGACCTACAAACATTTTATCCAAAATTACAGTCCTTCCTCACGACGTTTGAGGATAGTCTTCACCTACCTGACATGAGGGTACCATTTTAGCTTGTACGTCATTTCTTCAGAATTCAAGCATCCACTTATTTAATTAATATTTAAATGATTTTAAATATATATTTTAGGACATGGAACTCATGTATGGTTCTCCATACCGATTTTTACTTCCATGTTCCATAAGGAAATAAAAGTATGGTCATGGTGAAAAAAATCGTGTTCGAGATAATGGCAGATTCTGATTGTACTACCCTCAAAACATGAAAAAAAAGTCATTTTTCGAAAAGTGTGTGTGTGTGTGTGTCTGTGTGTAGAATTTTTTTATGGCAAACGATAACTGCCGCAAATTCAAACAGAATCAAGTAAATTTTTGTATACAGTTCTGTGTTGTAGAGTACTCGAGGCCTATTGATTTTGGTGAAGTTCGGTTAAGGGGAAGGGGTAGTTTACCTGCAACCTTTTATGTTTTAACAAGAGTAAAGTGATTTTGATAAATAAAGTATCCTTAAAAGAAGGTCATAATAATCCACTGTAGAAAGGTAGATGAAATATCTATAAATGAAAAGGGTAGCTGAAGGGGAAGGGGTGATTTTCTATAAATTAAAATGGTAGTTGATGAGGGAGGAGATAATTTTTTATAAGTTTTATATGTGTACTACGTTATTGACAACAAAGAAGTAGTTTCTATGGAAACATTTTATTTCACTTTGACAAAATTCTATATTTTTTTATAAATTATCGAACCGAATTCAAGTAATGATTGGAACTGTATGAGTACCTGCAATACTTCGATGTTTTTAATATGCGATTGTATCGATATATTACGGTGTAGAAAAGAAGAAGTGTACTAATTGTAAATTGCCCTATTTCTTAATGTAAAGGAAAAATACGTGTTGTTTTCATTTGGTAGTTAGGTAATAATGGTTTTGGGTTTTTAGTTTACTGCTAAAATAAATAAAAGCTTGGTTGAGAAAACATAACATTAAACGTGTAATACAATGCGTATAACAGAGTAACTCTTAAAATAAAGAACCTAACGTTTTTAAGTTTACAAGTTGGAAAAAACAACAGCAAATACAAAATGAAAAATACAAATATTTATGGTTAATGAAAAAACAAAAAACACTGTATTAAGGAATGACAACATATGCTCTACAAATTGTACATAATGGATGTTTGTTTTTTGTTAGTCACAAAACGAGTACTTGTCGGAAAACGAATTTTACAAAAAAAAAACGAGTTCTGCCACAAAAAAGTGACATGTAGGCCTACAATAATAGGCAAGAGGTTGACCCTTGGGCCACTCCCGCCTTACTTCGAGTTGGGTTTTTCGTGGTTTTAGAAAAAAATAGTTTTACATTACACACGTATTGGTTTCCATGTATAATTTCAGTTTTCATGTTAACCTAACATAATCAATTTTTGGTGTCACAGCCACGACCCGGTGATAAATTACTACTACAGTCATTTTCCATTAAAAAATGACAAACGAAATCAATTGCAATCACCAGCCAACTATTTTGCAACATACAAACTTAAAATTTGTATAATTCTTTCACTACATAAAATTAGGTGCGATATTCACTACATAGCGAAGCCCAAAAATCGCATTATCGAAATAACTGCGGGTACGCATAAAGTCAGTACCAAATGATTTTATATATAATCTGAGAACATGGAAGTCATGTATGGTTCTCCATACCGATTTTTTATATGTGTACTAAGTTATCGGCATCAAAGAAGTAGTTTCTATGGAAATATTTCATTTTAATTTGTGAAACTTGTCAAATTTTTCAATTTATATTTTTATTCAAATGATTTTAAATATAAATCTTAGAACATGAAAGTCATGTATGGATATCCATACCGATTGTGTTTCTTGTGTTATAGTGTACGTACACACATATATGTTGCTGGTTGGACCAACTGGTCTTATCATTGTGTTGCTATGTACGCGTGCGTGCGTGCGTGCGTGTGCGTGCGTGCGTGCGTGCGTGCGTGTGCGTGTGTGTGTGTGTGTGTGTGTGTGTGTGTGTGTGTGTGTGTGTGTGTGTGTGTGTGTGTGTGTGTGTGTGTGTGTGTGTGTGTGTGTGTGTGTGTGTGTGTGTGTGTGTGTGTGTGTGTGTGTGTGTGTGTGTGTGTGTGTGTGTGTGTGTGTGTGTGTGTGTGTGTGTGTGTGTGTGTGTGTGTGTGTGTGTGTGTGTGTGTGTGTGTGTGTGTGTGTGTGTGTGTGTGTGTGTGTGTGTGTGTGTGTGTGTGTGTGTGTGTGTGTGTGTGTGTGTGTGTGTGTGTGTGTGTGTGTGTGTGTGTGTGTGTGTAACTCTAAATGAAATTCCTTAACAGTGTTTAAACTGCTAAACGTATACGCTTTTAACAACATATAAGCTGTCTCACGCGCTAGACATTGTAAGGTGTAAGAGATTCTGCTTGCCTTCACGTGAGACCTTCTCAAATAGTCTTATCAAGACACAGAGAGGTGAAAGTGATGAAATTTTCTTTAGCCGGCTAAAATTGAATTAGCTCCAAGTCTGTGAGACCAACTTTGCTCTCTATTCAGACTTAGCCGGCTTTGTTGCTCGCCCTTAGACAATAATTTAATTTTACTTGCTCTAATCTGCGTTTTCGCGGGAAAGGGATTCTTTCTTGCAACAGTGTTAGCCAGTGAGCGTGAGCCCTGTAATGCCTTGTGTAATGATAGTTCAAGGGGGAGGGGAGAATTTTGTATATGTGTACTACGTTATCGGCACCAAAGTAGTTCTTTGTTAAAATTCCTTCCCGGGGGGTTAGCCGTAGTCCAACGTTTTCTGCAAAACCAGACGTTTCGGCAGTGCCATCGACTGCCACCATCAGTGAAAACCGAGTCCGCTAGCGTGAGGTGGTATACGTTAGTGACCACAGTACTGTGATTAAGGCTGAAGAAAGAAATGGAAAGAAGTAGTTTCTACGGAAATATTTTATTTTGAAAATGATTTTAAATATAAATCTTAGACCATAGAAGTCTAAGATCGTATGGTTTTCTAAGATTGTAATGTATGGTTCTCCATACCGATATTACCTACTGTTGTGGCAATACAACAACTAGTTTAGATAGGTGGAACCCAGTCAGAATCTACACGCGCGTGCACCAATATATACATTTCTTAGATTCATTTCTTTTTACATCAACTTATTAAAATTCAGCTGTGTCTTTTAATGTCTTATTCTTAAGAGTTCTTATAACTCAACCGCACGACTTTTCAAATTTATTTATTTTTTCGCTGATGTCTCTGCCTTTTTAAGAAATGTCGCAGCCTACGTACTGAAAATATAAGAATATTTTTCTAACATAGTATTGTTAATGACATATTTTTTGTTCTTTTGTATTTTTATAGTTAGAAGAAAGTGTCGTGGTTTTAGTTTCTGATAAAGATATTTTCATAGATTTTAATTACTTGTAGTTAACTGTTTGTAACTGTTTTTCATAAATGATAAAGTTTGTAGACAGCTGACTGTAACGTTTCCTTCTATCATAACATATCAGCTGCCTTCTATCATAACTTGGTTATCCAGAAATAGCATTGTATTTAGGTATGTGTTGCGACTGATCTCAACAGCCGAGAAATTTTTCTATCCACCTGGAGTTTTTTACAAAACTCAACAACACCTCTAAAATTTGCCTCAAAGATTCTGATCAGGCAGAATTAGCGCCATGATCTTCCCTTGTGGACACCACTTTTACAGGAATTATGGGACTTAACCGTAGCTAAATTAATAAACGTTTTGATCCGGCTAAAGGCACTGTCTATCCTCGGTTCAGAAGCCTGTTACTTAGTGAAGTCTAAGGTTCACGAGAGAGAGAGAGAGAGAGAGAGAGAGAGAGAGAGAGAGAGAGAGAGAGAGAGAGAGAGAGCGCGATTGGTGACTAACGAGACTGCAAGATCTTTAGGCATAGAAATTTGAAATTAATGATGCTAAAGAGGGCTCGGATTTGACTTAATTTACATACGTATATATTCAAATACGATATTTATTTAGCACAAAACGTAATTTATCTAAACACAACTGATTACCCAAAACGTGCGAGAGACATCTATAAAGAGGTTCAACTTAAATTCAAACCGTTTACTGGGTTAACAAATGTTGAGTGTATGTAGGCCTAACTGTTCGCAACTAATGTTCTCTGAAAGCGGTTTTAATTCTCTCGGTAACAACTCTACGGCTGCTACTGATAATACATCACATGATACTATGCCTTGCCTCTGCGCAGCTGGCAGGTCTCGCCTTCCTTTGTGCTCCGCACTCTAGTGGAGGGTTGCGAAAGCTTTGCAACCACCGAGCTCACATACGGAGCATAGGACAGTTTTTGAAGAGTAACGCGCGTCCTCCCATATGTTTGTGTAGTAAGCTGTGCTATTTACTATTGAAGCTGCAAGCGGCCTACAACCACCAGCCTGCGCGTCACTTTTGAATTGTACGCGAACATTGCTGCATAGAATCTAATACGCTTTCCTCTTAAATTGATGACACTTTTAACTGCTTAATATTTCCGTATATTATTTTGTAGTTTAGTTATTCTATTGGTTATCTATTATTGGTGATTGTGCAACGCTGCAATCATAACACTAGTCGCCACTGGCATGTATAAAGAATTTTGTTTTACAGTATCCTCATCATTGTAAACGTTTAAAATCATTAAATACACAGAACTGAATGTGTCGCGGTTTGAAACTAAATCTCTCTGATGTGCTGCTGGCTGTTTTGAGTGAGGGGATGGGACTAGAGGTGGGCCGACTTACCTATAACAGATATTTTTGAACTATATTTTTTTTGGAGCGGATATAACAGTTACTGAAAATTTTAAAGTCATTGTATTGGTATCCGCGTCACAATTATTATAATTAAACTATAAAGTTTTACCTTAATCCGTCTATGTGATCGCTTAACTTTTCTTCTTTTCTTCTAACGCGTTTCGGATTGTTAATCCATCATCAGAGGTTAAAATAATTCGTCGGTTAAGACTTCGTTAAACATTAAAAGTTGCGTAAAAGACATTTAAAAATTACACTAAAAGAACATTTAAAAATATAGTCCACAAACACAGCGACGTAGCGGATGCGAGTGCGCACTCAATACCGGTCAGCGACGTACCGCACAGTTTATTGGAGTTTTCATGTTATCTATTGATGTGTTGGGGTATGTATTCTATGGCTATGTTATCTATAATCTTATCGTATAGTGTATGCGATTTAAATGCCATTAATCTATTCTTTTTAATATATAATTGTTTGATTTCTTCTTTTATCCATGTTATCTCTGCTATATGTTTAACTTTTGTGGCAGCTTTCGTTGTATTATTAATGCGTACTGTGCAGTAACGAGGTATAACGTTCAATCTCAAACAGTTTTTGTTAAACTTGATGTGTAAGTTGGTCTTCGATAATTTACTTTTAATGTTTATGAATTTGTATACCATTTTCGCTTGACAAGCTTCCAATTTTAAAGTCATTGTATTGGTATCCGCGTCACAATTATTATAATTAAACTATAAAGTTTTACCTTAATCCGTCTATGTGATCGCTTAACTTTTCTTCTTTTCTTCTAACGCGTTTCGGATTGTTAATCCATCATCAGAGGTTAAATTTTGACATGACATGACAATGTCATGCTGGCTGACATTTTCCTGAATAACTTTGAAAATACATATTTGCTATCCCCACACAATAAATGGCAACGTAACATCTCATTTTATAAAAAATACGTGGATGACACGTTTGTAATATTTGACGGGACAACGAGACAGGCAAACATGTTGTTACATTACATGAATAACATTACCAAAAAACATACAATTCACACTTGAAATAGAATCAGACAATGCCATAAATTTTCTGGACTTAACTTTTATGAAACATAATAATAAATTTCAATACAGAATATACAGAAAACCCACCACAACTGATGGTGTTATACATGCTGATTCTTTCCACCCGCACTCACAAAAAATGGCCGCATTCAATAGTATGATACACAGACTATACAGCGTACCTTTAGATCCCGCCAACCACAAAGAAGAAGTAGATATAATTAAACATATTGCAATTACGAACGGTTACCGCAGTTCATTAGTGGAACACTTGATGCTTAGACACAAACGCAGAACTAACAACCCTCACCGTGTCACGACGAACGCAATATATATGGCGATTGATTATACTAACAACTTTTCAATGCTCATTAGAAACACCTTTAAAAAACATAACATCCACATCGCATTTAGAACAACCAACAATATCCGTAAAATGCTAAATAATGCCACACGTACATCAATTGAAAAAAGAACGGGTGTATACAAAATGATATGTGATGACTGCAACATGCATTACATTGGTCAGACTGGCAGGACCTTTTTCGAAAGATATAAAGAACACTTACCCACGAGCATTTCAAATATAAATAAATCAAACTACGCTAAACATCTCGTCACATTAAATTATAATTATACAAATTTTGAGACAAATTGCAAACCCTTACACATTTGCAGAAAGGGACGATATATGGATGCGGTAGAAGAGTTAGAAATTTACCGAGCCTTCAGAAATAATCCCAATAATATATTAAACGAACAATTGGCATTTAAATCGCATACACTATACGATAAGATTATAGATAACATAGCCATAGAATACATACCCCAACACATCAATAGATAACATGAAAACTCCAATAAACTGTGCAGTACGTCGCTGACCGGTATTGAGTGCGCACTCGCATCCGCTACGTCGCTGTGTTTGTGGACTATATTTTTAAATGTTCTTTTAGTGTAATTTTTAAATGTCTTTTACGCAACTTTTAATGTTTAACGAAGTCTTAACCGACGAATTATTTTAACCTCTGATGATGGATTAACAATCCGAAACGCGTTAGAAGAAAAGAAGAAAAGTTAAGCGATCACATAGACGGATTAAGGTAAAACTTTATAGTTTAGTTACTGAAAAGTTGAAATACCTGTTCCGTTACTCGCGGCTTTGCGGTTCCGAGTCGCGGGACCACTCTACGCAACAAACGAGTAAACAAGTACACAAGTAACAACCAGTAGCGCAACTTTGTGTATGAAATCAGCACAGCCTTCTTGATTTATATAGTTCTGTCAGGTTTAATCTTTACGTTGATTCAAGGTAAATGTTATCCGTTTGTGTTGAGGTTATAAAATTATAGTAAAAATTTACTAATACCAAACTGTGATTATGATAGTTCAATGTTTTTTAACCCCTCTCCCACCCACTCAACCAACTACTGCAACCACCAAAATTTAGAACCACCAGCCGCACTGGTAACAACAAGTGAACGAGTATTACGAGTATTAAGAGTATTACGAGTACACGAGTACAAAGCTACTTTTTGGTACTGAATACTTGATTCTGCGGATGTGCCGATTGTCATACAAGTACGAAACGATGCAAAACAGCGAGGTTCAGAATATCTCTATGCCAAATAGACGGAGCTGTTTTTAATAAATTAAAAAATTCATACTGATGTTACATTTATTTTTGTGTGTTATGCAGATATATAATACACATTATAATAATAAACTACATATTATACTAGTCACTAGCTTGGTAAATTTTGGAAATGGGAATTATATTGTGTAATAACCTACAGAGTACAGATTGGCTGATAGGCCATATAGTACTTTTTGTTAATGTGATTTCGGAGACGATTTTAGCTTCACTGCACATCTCACGTAAATGTTTTTGACATTCTTTGTTGTGCTATTACGTGCGCTCTAAATTTCTTTGCCTGAGTTTTGTAACTGATTAATATTAAAGAAAGTAATAATATTGAATTATATTTAACAATAATTTATAGGCCTAATATAAAATCTATGTAAGTATGTTTACTCCTCTTGAAAACTTAAATTAGTATTCTCAAAGGGAGACAGGCCTATAAATTCTCTTGTTTCTTATTTTCTTTTAAACAGTAAAGGCTTACTAAAGTGACAGTGTAAAGTAACACTGCTAATACTTTTAGTTTCAATTTATTTCTTATAACAAATTATATAATATATTTATACGTATAATAAGTACATAATAACAGCTATTTGTACATGTTATTTTTAGGAACGGTTTCGTTCGTAAATGTTATTTTCAAATACCAGATTTTAGCACATCTCTAACGGGATCTCAAGTTTCAGTGAAGAGCTAAGTACACGAGAAAGGTAGTCTAGGAAACTGCTTAACTTAGTCACGTCTCGTTGCAGTGTTTCCGAGGAAACTAACTACCTCTCTCTCTCTCTCTCTCTCTCTCTCTCTCTCTCTCTCTCTCTCTCTCTCTCTTTCTCTCTCTCTCTCTACCTCTCTCTTCCTCTAGTCTATAACCAAACTCAAGCGTGTAAGCACATCAGATAAACGATTAATTTTCTTATAATGCAAACAATCTACATGTAACACAGCTGTTATCCAGTTCACGTCATGAAATTAAATTGTTTGCAGAGTTTTGAAAATGCGCGAGGCGTCACGTCGGCAAATACTATTTTTCTAGTGCAGCAGTTGGCAACCCTGCGCCGGTCGATTAGGTGTGTCGCGCCCGCGGACCAATTTGTAATTTTCTTTTCTTTTGAACAAACGAACGCACATGCATCGTACCTGCGGTCGAAGTACTGAATTATAAAACAGTACAAGCCGTTTCAAATTTTACTTTTTCCAATACAATAACTACTGTACTGTAAGTTAGTTAGGTTCAAGAAAAGGAACTAAACTTTCATTTATGTTTTAAATGTGATTTTTTGGAAGTTTTACATTTATGTGCACTTTGTAAAATTAAATAGTGTTATCGTGGCAAGCTTTTCGATTTATTTTTATGAAATTAAAACACTTTTTACTCCAGTTTATTTCTTGATGTATATAATATATTTAATATTTATATGATTTCACCTCAAGATGTATTTTCCTTATTTGGTCTACATACATTCACATACATAAATAATAAAATAACAAAGCTAAGAAAACTATTTAAAAACACAGACATAAAAATAGCATTTAAAACTAACAAAAATAATTTACAAAAACTAAATAGCCCACATAACAAAGATAATACAACAACCAATGGTATATACAAAATTGAATGCCAATATTGCAATAAATGTTACATAGGAGAAAGAAAAAACTGAAAAAACTTTATTTTGAATATCTAAACGCATACAAAAAAAACAGAAACATATAAATCTAATTTGGCCACACATGCAGTAAACACTGGACATGAATTCACAGACATACCCAACATGACACTAATAAAACACATACCACGCAAAGGCACCATAATGAACATTTTGGAAAATTTACAAATATACAAACATAAAACACAAAACAAACTAATACCTGAACAAATACAAATCAGTAGAAAAAATTACACAATTTTCAAAGCACTCAACATCGAAAATACACAAAATACTAGTATATACACCACAATAGCACACAATAACACCAATTTAAAGTGCCAAAGGCCAACAGGATACCACAACAACAACCAACCAACTCACAAGTACTTCACAAGGCTAAAAACTAGTAAGGCTGGGGATGGGAACACAAAGCGTCTCGAAATACGTTCCAAATAAGGAAAATACATCTTGAAGTAAAATCATATAAATATTAAATATATTTTTATTAAAATGTGTTTAACCATTCTTTTTTTCGTTTAAGCTTTTGTTAGTTTTAACGTACGTGTGCATGATGACAAATTGTTGATATACCTACTCCCAATGTGAAAAACTTTCTCAAATTAATTTATATGAAAAATACTGCAAAGCTTTTTTAAGTTGGACGTTCCACGCCGCTAAATATAAGCCCGATGGTATTATAAAGTGACAGTTAATGTTTGTAACGTCCAGCTAGGCACATTTCTATTTCCCATTGATGAGGTGGGGACGGGTGCGCCCATCGAACTGGTCGTTAGTTATATATGCGTCCCCATTAATTCAAAGGTTGGCTATGACTGTTCTAGTGGGTTGGTAATTCATGTAGAAACGTCTCAGTACTTAACATCCCACACTTGTTATAGGGTAAGGTAATATAACTTGCCTACTAAACTGGGCCTGTATAAACTATACAATACAGAGGAAAAAAACATTGCTGTAAATATTTTATAAGGCACATTAAACGAAAAAATAATAATAATTGGAAAATCCCCGGTTGACGTTTATGTATTAAGTCATGAACAACAAATTGAGAGCAACAAGATACTCAGAAACCAAGTTACGGCTTGTAATAAAATTGCAGATGGCAAATTGGATACCAATAAAATTATAATGAAGCAGCGACAGAACATGAATTATTTGACAGAACGTGTAATTAATTTTTTATAATTTCATTGTCTTTTTAACACTTACATAGGCTATTGTTTTAAACGAATAGAAACCAATTGAAGGGTATGAACGGTTTATTTGTTATAATACGGTTTAGGGTACGGTTACACGAGCGTTTTTTCCAGCCGTGCACGTACGGTTGGGAAACGCATTGAATTTAACACACAGGCGGCAATGAAACTGGTCACACGGACGTGGAAAAATCGCATGGGTCGTCACCTCTGCTGCGTTTTTAAGGTCTCCCGCATCGAAACGCAAACTGCTGCTTATTATAGCATTTGTTTTTTTACTTGTTAATATGGTAATTAATTTTGGTCTCCATGGTGTTGTTGACATCTTTACAAAAAATATGTAATGAAAAAATTTTCCTACTAAAGGTTTATTTACTATTGATAACCAATGCTTTCTTTAATCTAAACACGGACGTTTCTGTGCAGTTGCGTTTTAACCTTTATATACACATGTAACCTTTATAGCCAGAGCTGTAAGGATGCGCGTCCGAGACATCCCAACGCTGCCGTCCGATTATAAATCGCCTGTGTGACTACACTTCGGTCCGTGCACGTACAAGAAAAAACACCCGTGTGACCACTGTGCGTTTTTTCAAATTCCACGCGCGTGCGCGGCCGGAAAAAACGCTCGTGTAACCGTACCCTAATAAGGTCTGAAGAGACTTCTCTCCTACTCCTCAACACGGACGTTGGTGGAGAAGAAATTTCTTCCCTTCCAAGGACAGACGCTTAATCGTCACATACCTTCTTTCTTCTTTTATCTCATCCATGTACTCCTGTCCCTACCACTAAGGGCCTCGATCATTCCCTCACTCAGAGCGGTGAACCAATTTAAATGGCGAAGGAGCTGATCAACCAACCATACAGCTTCTCCACAATGGTTCCAGTCAGCGTCCTTCTTTCATCCACTCTCTTCAAAACCTCATCATTATGTACCCTTTCCGTCTATAATATTTTTCTTTTCGTCCTCCAGCATCAAATCTCACAAGCGTTAAGGTTGTTTGTCTAGGTCTCCAAGAAATAAGGTGCGTATGGTCTAAGTAAACACTTGATAAATTTCTTCCTGGTTTCCAGGGGCACGTTTCTCGACGCCAGGACAGACAGTTTCTTTAAAAATGTTTCTCTAGATTGTAAAAATTGCCATTTTACATTACAGGCCCACCTCCCATCTGATGTAATGCACCTCCCAAAGTATTTAAAAGTATCAGTTTGTTCTGGCTTTCTACCGTGTAAAAATATTTCGGCCTCTGTTTTACAGTTCTAAAACATTTAATAACTTCTGTTTTTCTTAACTTATCATAATCATTATCATCTTCAAGGATTAAACCAAGGATGGTTTGTTCCGGTCTCAAACAGGCAAAGATTGGAGCTGGTTACTCCAGCGCATCCTCAGACGTCCCACACCTCTCCGTCCCCTCGGCTTATATTTCCATAGTTGTTTGGGAACTTATCATAATGTCGCATTTATCTTTTAGGATCGTCTTCATTATAGCATTCTGTAGTTTTTCCTCGATGTTTCCCAAAATGTCAATGTCATCTGCAAAACGGATGGTTTTACAAGCCACGCCATTAATTATTATCGCATGTTGGGTCATTTCCATGAACAACCTTATCGCGTACTTTACATACGTACAAGTTGAGCAATAGTGGGAATAACCTAAATCCTTGTCTGTTATGTTGGAGGATAATTCTTCTGTCCTACTTTACATCTCCGACAACTTTAAACATTATATTCTAGTTGAGATTGTAAAGCGCTTTTTCCATGTCAACAGACATTTATCGGCTTACCGTTGATAGATGGAATGCTTTTATCGAAAATGCTAATCGATTTCTGGAAAGGAAAAGCAGAATGTTTGGTCACTTGCTACACCGTTCAAACTGGGGCATCACGCAGATTGAGAAATGTCTGAGGGGTGTTGTGAAAGCGAAAGTCTCAAAGAGAAGATAAAAGAAGAAAAAAGGTATGTGTGGTGATTTCATAACTGTCTTTGAGAGGGAAGAATTTTATAACCTACTAACCTCTGCTTTGAGGAGGAGGAGGAGGAGGAGGAGGAGGAGGAGGAGGAGGAGGAGGAGGAGGAGGAGCAGGAGAAGAAGAAGAAGAAGAAGAAGAAGAAGAAGAAGAAGAAGAAGAAGAAGAAGAAGAAGAAGAAGAAGAAGAAGAAGAAGAAGAAGAAGAAGAAGAAGAAGAAGAAGAAGACAAATTTACTTACTGCTTATGTTTGTTCTGTATACTGTTAAAATATGTCTATGTATGCGTGTTTTTGGCATGTATTGTTGTTTTTATTTTTAAACAACAACTATATATTTGTTTGGAATAAATATATATTTTAAATTTCTCTTTATTATAGGGACAGAAATGTATCTATAAACACAAAAGCGTCGTCACGATAATTAAATCGATTCCCCGTAGACATAACTACAGTGCACAACACACCTGGGCCTGTGAGAGACAGATACATTAATTATATTGGGATTTCAGTGAAACCCCAATAATGTGCTCTATTACTGCACACACTGGCGTGCGCGTAATTTAATAAATAACAAATACCAGACATGGATCATAATGAGCAATTGGTAAATTGTCTATAATCAGTTAGTGCTGTTAGAGTAGTCCAACTCTGTTCTAATGTCACCAGAGTGCTTTGAATTTATCCATCTGTTTCTTTGTAGCTTAATGACAGCAGGTAACCCGTACAAATTGATACGTTAAGCTGTATTCCCGAAGTCACTCTGGATTTCCATGGTCTCAACATGCCGTCAATGTATATGTTAAACAAGGTTTTGGAAATACAGCGTTTTTGCTTAACTCCCTTATTTATTGGAATGTCACCTGAGAGCCTACCATTCAGATCCAGGACTATTAATTTACTTTTGTAAAGGATCTAAAGACTATATGATATAACACAGAAGATAAATAAATTTAGGAATATTTGTGGTACGATTCTTAGAAATCTTAGAAATAAACAAGACACTGCACAAAGAATAAGACAACTGCAATACCCACATTAATATATGCGAGTTAGACGTGGGTCATGACAAAAAGGAAATGCAGATTCTTCAAAGTACTTTAAACTATACATTGCAAGATAGAATAAGGAATGAGAATATCCGAGCAGAACTCGAAGTAGAGGACACAAATAAATTTATTTCAGCTTACAGAAGACAATGGTGGGATCGTCTGCAAAGGATGACCGATGATCAATTGCCGAAAGCGGCACTGAACGATAAAGCCATTAGTAGAACAGACGTATGTTGTCCGAGGATAAAATGGGTGCCGGATCTGGTTTGTGTGACCTAATCCTTGAAGTAAAGAAGACGAAGACTAAAAAAACGGTTTTCTCTGCCATTTTAGAATGTGTAGTCACCTACGTTTCCAAAACTAGAACAATATGCGAAACGAAATTCCCGAAAGCTCCAAGCACTGAAAATTGACGTTCGGAGAAGGTCTTGTATACCGTCCAGGCTCCAGTGTATTAGAAACAGGAATATTAAAAGGCAACTGCATGTTGACGAGATAGTTTTAGAGCCTTAAGAAGAAAACCAATGTACTTACCATAATGATAAGAATTAGGCCGCCGTATCATAATGATAAGAATTATCGTAATAGGAAATACCATAATATTGATGTTAAGTTAGGTAAGTCACAGACGATCTGTTGAACAATAAACTGTACTTTTAGAAATAAGGTACTTCGAGACACAAAATTAAAGTTCTACAAAGTTAGGGCAGTCTCTGTTCTGTCCTATGGGTATGAATTGTGGTCAACAACCGTGAAACAAGACAGTAAAATAGAGGCCTCGCAAATGGCATTCTTCAAAGGAATTAAAAGGTGTTTTAAACATGACCGTATAAAGAATGAGGCCATAAGAGAATAGTTACAAGTTGTTAACTTGAATGAAAAATTAAGAGATTGCAAACAGCAGGGAAATGAACGCTTAGAAAGAATGTCAATGTCAGATTCCAGACTGCCCATACAAGTCTGGAAATACAAACCTAGAGGATACTGGTGTGTGGGTAGACACAGGAAGAGATGGCTGGAGGATTTATAAAGGTAGAACAGACAGCACTATGCCTATGCCGTGTTGTGAAGATGAGATGATAATTTACAAAGCCCTCGTATGGTATGGCCACATGGAATAGTCGCCTGATGACCGTTGTCGTAAACGTTGATCAACTGGACGACAGAAACAGGATAGACCAGGGAATACTATCTCCTCTATGAGATGGGGTGGGAAATAGTGGCTTGCAACATGGTGACTAGCGGAACAGGAGCCTCTGGTATGCAAGATGCGACAACCGGCAGTAGCTGGAAACTCACAATGCATAGGCGGATCAATGGTATGAATCCATAGGCGGATGTGGAAATGAAATATTTCCACAGAAACGACTTCTTTCTTCAACCTTAACCTCAGGCTTACTGTGGTTACTAACGTATATTACCTCACGTTAGCGCACTCGATTTCCACTGATGACGGTAGTCAGTGACATTGCCGAAACGTCTGGTTTTGCAGAAAACATTGGATCACGGCCAAACAGCTCGGGAAGGGGTTTTAACAACAAACTACTTCTTTGTTGCCGATAACGTAGTATACATATAAAAAGTTATCCCCTCCCCCTTCAGCTATCATTTTCATTTATAGAAAATTACCCCCTCCCCCTTCAACTACCCTTTTCAGTTATAGATATTTCATCTACCTTCCTATAGTGGATTATTATGACTTCTTTTCAGGATACTTTAGTTTTCAAAATTAAGTACTTTAATCTTGTTAAAACATAAAACGTTGCAGGTAAACTACCCCTTCCCCTTAACCTTCCCCTTCACCAAAATAAATAGACCTTGAGTCCTCTACAACTCAAGCGCATATGGAAAACATTATTTGATTCTGTTTGAATTTGCGGCAGTTATCGTTTGCCATATAAAACAATCGACACACACACACACACACACACACATTTCAGAAAATGACTTTTTTTCATGTTTTGAAGGAAGTACAATCAGAATCAGCCATTATCTCAAACACGATTTTTTTCACCATCACCATACGGAATTTATTTCCTTACGAAACATGGAAGTAAAAAGAGGACCACATAATTATACTGAGGACGGAATACGATAAATGGTTTAAAACCCAACAACGTAAAGTAGAACGTTCAAAACCAAACAGGATAAAGACAGAGATAATTTAATAGCATAGCGGTGTAGTCATACGCTGGACAAGTGAAAAGTTGTATCAGATTATAGGGTTGTGAGCGTGAATACCAACTGAGAGACAAGCAGAACTGTCTGAAAACAAATGTCTCCTTTCTTTTGGAAAGGTAATTTAATTAACCGTAACAAAATCAGCTGATTATTAATATTATACCGGCTGTACAATGTTTACACATTTTTCGGAACGAAAGATTACAGAATTGTTTTAATTCTCATCTTCCACTGCTGCTTGTCCACCCAAAGATCTTCTTCAATTTCTCGTTCCCTCAGCATAGTCTGCACTTCTTCCATCCAGGTGTAAGGTGGTCATCCTCTTTTTCTTCTTCCTGGTGGGGTCCATTACATAACTTTTCTTGTCAATCTTCCCTGTGCCATTTTTTCGTGTGTCCATACCATTGTAACTTTTTTGTTTGTTTGGTTAAAATCAACAATTGCATTTTTCACATTTATTCTGTTTTTAATAACTTCATTTCTAATTTTCTCACGTCTGGATACTCTTGCCGAACGTCTCCAAAAGTCCATGCCTGCTGTCGTTAACTTTGGTCTTGTGTGTTTATTAGTAGTCCAAACGTCTGAGCCGTAAGTCATGATACTTCTAACAATAGTTATAAATATTTTGGTTTTTATTTCTCCTGTAATTTGCTTATCCCACAGGATTCCATTTAATGTAGTTATAACCCCAAATTAATTTAATGTATCTTTCCTAAATTAATTCTAAATCAATTAATTTAGAATTAATTCTATTAATTCTAATGTAATGGGTCAACTCCTCATTGGGAAAAAAGTAAAATGTTAAAAAACCAAATAGAAAAATCAACTGATTTGGTTGTATTTAATTGCATGCAAAGAGAGCTGTCTACCACTTATATATGCGTATGTGTTTTGTTGTCTTTTTTTCTATATTAATTACCCAGACAAAGTCTAATGAAGAAAGGGTAGTTAATTTTATCACTTTAATTGAAGTAGACGTAGCGTCTCACTGTAAATGGCGATCAAATAAACAAATGCTTAGACACCAACAGTCAGTTTTTATTACAAATAAACAAAATATTACATCGGAAAGTACAGATTTGTCTAAACAACGTACTTTTGATTGCTAATTTGCTTTAAATAGTTCCCAAGGCTTTCAACAAACAAACATTATTTACCAGGCTGTTAGACCGTGGTCTATTGTTTGTGTGGACGACCCCACCATCGGATGACAAATTTAATCCTTGTGCTGTGTCGCGTTTTCTTTCTAAGATTTCTACGAATCGTGCCACATATATTTCTCAATTTATTTATCTTCTCTCTTATATCGTATTCAGTTTCATAGCTTACTTGCACAGCCGAGACATTTGAAACGGCTCATTTTTCCTAAAGTGCCGTTGCTTATAACTATCTTAGTCCTCATTGGATATTTTAGTCGTCAATGAGTTTTGTGTTTCACACAAATCGCAGGAACTTTCTTCGAGTGGGAAATGCCTAAAGACCGATGAACGACAAATTTTACAATACTGCCAGCGACTTGCTCAACAAACAATCGACTGAGTTTTTCAACGAGAGGACATCAAGCTTATGTCCCGATGTCAAAAACGATTAATTGTCAGGTAGCATTATGTTTAAAACTACATTAGGATATGCTATCATCATAGAATCGGTGATCTAGAATTAAAATGAACCTTGTTATAAGTTTACGTAAAGCCATCATCATCTTCACAACACGGCGTAGACAAGGTGCTGTCTGTTCCGCCTTCAAAGATCTCTTTCTGGGTCTACCCGCACACCTGCGTCCTATAGCTTTGTACGTATTTCCAAACTTGTGTGGCCAGTCTGGAATCTGACATTCTTTCTGAGTGTTCTTTCCGCCGTTAACTGCAATCTTTTAATTTTTCAAACTGAATTATCACTGTTGCACACCACTATAGAAAAATTATTCCGATTAGCGCTTTCAAACTTCTCAGCTCATCGTCAGATTGGATATTATCACTGTTCCACACCACTATAGAAATCCGATCTGACGATGAGCTGAGAAGCTTGAAAGCGCTAATCGGAATAATTTTTCTATAGTGGTGTGCTAATCGAAATAATTTTTCTATAGTGGTGTGCAACAGTGATAATTCCATTTGTGATTATAACCACTAACACAAGTTTCTTAATTAATCTTTTAATTTTTCGTTCAAGTTAAAAACTCTTTATTCGGGGAAGTTTAGAACATCTTTTAACTGCTCTTATGAACGCCATTTCCGAGGCCTGATTTTACTGTCTTTTTTCTTGTTTGTTGTCCATAATTCACACCATAGGACAGTACAAGGACTGCTATAACTTTGTAGAAATTTAATTTTGTATCTCGACTTAATTTGTATCTAAAACTACGGTTGATTGTCCCACAGATCGTCTGGAACTTATCCAACTTAGTATAAATATCATAATTATTATCATAGACAATACCATTTCCCAGATAGTTAAAGTGGCTCACCTGTTCTAGAATTCGATCATTATTCGTTATTTTTGTTGTTATTGACTCCTTGCCTCAAAATGCCATTACCTTTGTTTTTATAGTGGAGATTTTCATACCGTATTGTTTTGAAATTTGATGAAGCTTATAAACAGATTTTTGTAAAGTAGATTCTGCATTTTGAAGTTGGAGCAAGTCGTCAGCAAACAACACCATATTCAAATATCTGTTTCGCGATAACTTAATGCCAGAGTTAACTAGATGTTTCCACTTCCTTACCAGATCGTCAATAGAAATGTTAAAAATAGTAGCTGATATACTGCACACTGTCAGCAAGAAATTGTTTTAAAATAGATTAGGATATGCTTTCATCGTGGAATCGGTGATCTTCAGTTCCAATAAATTGTTATAAGTTTACGTAAAGTAATTACCTAAAATGAGTGAAATTTTGTATGACGTTCTGGATAGTTCTATTGTGCCACTTACAGAAGTTTATTTAAACCTCATTTTTAGGATTTTTCAAAAGCCACGCCATTTTTTGCGCGTTGTAATAATATGGCTAGTGTTTTACTACATCAAGGTGGCTTTGCCTCCACCTGACTGTCTGTCTGTCTCTCCCTGTACTCCCACTCTTTCTCTCTCTCTCTCTCTCTCTCTCTCTCTCTCTCTCTCTCTCTCTCTCTCTCTCTCTCTCTCTCTCTCTCTCTCTCTCTCTCCCTCTCTCTCTCTCTCTCTCTCTCTCTCTGACGTGCAAAGATAAGGTACAAACAAGTTGCCTTCAACGTGGCCCTTTTCATTCATCTCGTCAATTACTCACTGCTTGCCAGCTTTGAACCCGTCTTGTGTGCGTCTCAGCAAGCAGAAGCATGTTGAGTTGAATGGGAGAAAGGAAATGGTTCAAAGAGATTCTGGGGGGATTTGGATATAATCCCCAGTCATGCCTTTTATCAGGATTTGTCTCTTTTCATCTTGACAGCCGTGCCTTATCGTCAAAAGGATTTCCGACCGATTCATCCCTGCGCTTGACACTCTCTGTCCCTTCTCTGTTGTAACCTCAAATTTAAGTCAGTGACTGTTCATCTCTATTACACATTGTTCTGTTTTATACACTGTAAACATATATACCTAATTGTTGTGGTACTGTTGGTTGCTTATACTCGGGTTTCGTCACGATGAATCGGAGGGGGGAGAAAGACTCCTAGTGAATATGATGTGGCATGGTGTTCTCCCAAGCAAATCAGATAGCACTTGGTGCCGATTGGTTGATGATGCTTTCCAGCTGAGATCGTGCTGGTACTAAAGGTTACAAACGTGTGCCTCCTCAGGCTACACACATGGTCTCTACATTTTCTTTGAGGTGAACTGGCGGACACCATGCCAATATAGACACTGATGATGGCCTCCGATGGGGGGGAGGCCGAAACGTTTGTCGATAACAACAACTGTGGACCGCGGCCTAGCAGCCCGGCTGATAATAATAATTGGCTGAAACGTCTGTACCTCATCATCGTCATCTTCAAGGATTAAACCAAGAATGGTTTGTTCCCGTCTCAAATAGGCAAAGATTAGAGCTGGTCACTCCAGCGCTTCCTCGGACGTTCCCTCTCCTTATAGTTCCATAGTTGTTTGGGGATGCGGCAGTCATCCATTAGGCAAAGATGTTCCCACCAATTCAGCCGATACTGGACGATCCTGTCGAGTATACTCATTATATTCAGTTCCTACCGTATATCTGTTTTTTTTTTTCTATGATCATGGAGAGTATACCTTGCCACGTGCCTGAGAAATCTCATTTCAGCCGCTTGGATGCGACTGGCCTGGCCTTTCGTTAAAGTCCAATTCTCAGACCCATAAATAAGTGTGTGAAGAGCCATCACCTTGTAGAATTTTAGGCGTGTTCTCTTACTTGCTGACTTAAGGGTTCGCCAAATGGTCCCAAAACATGAGGTTGAACTTATGCAACTTATTCACAACGTCGTTCTAGCATTATAAGACTCACTGTAGCTCAGGTATTAAAAATTGCTAACTTGTTCCAGGACAGTACCATCTATAACAATTTTTGTCCGTACGGGATCATTTCTACGAAAAGCAATCACCTTGGTTTTAAGTGTGGATATTTGCAATCCAGAGTCTTTGTAGATTCGATTTAACAAATGTATACCCATCTGCAATCTGTCTTCAGGCTACGACAGAATAACCTGATCATCCGCAAACAACAAAGTATCAATTGTAGAGTGAACAATCATAAAATGTTCTGGAATACACATCTGCAAGTTTTGTGTGACATCGTCAATGTATAAATTAAAAAAAGGTGGTAATGGACACCCTTCTCGTACTGCACAGTTAAACGTCTATACTTAAGACAGAAAATGTCTTTTCAGTCAGCTAATGAACCAACTCACACTGAAATCACTTATCAATGACGCTACAAACTGCTATCACAAGCACCGTACTCAGCAGTAACTATTTCTGTTCTCGAATTTGAAGACGTGATTCACTGGAGAAATATTCACTTCAAATATGTATGTCGTTACTGAAACAAACGCACGGTACTTTATTTGATCACAATCTAGCTGCTTTAACGCGTTTAATCTGACGGATTGAACTTGCGACCAATTATAACCATTTGATAGTCCTAGTTCGGTGGCTGAGCAAAACATTTCTTCAAATTATCTTCGTATATATTACAACATTAAACAAATAAAGCGCCAAGGAACCTATGTGCTCATTAGAGGTGGGTCGATATACCTATAACGGGTATTTTGGAACGATATTTTTGTCGAACAGATATAACAGTGACTGAAAAGTTGAAATATCTGTTCCGATTCAACGATAACCGAAAACTGAAAAGTCAAAATACCCGTTCCGATTAATTGCGGCCTCGCGGTTCCGAGTTGCGGAACCCCCCTACGCAACTAACGAATAAACAAGTAAACGAGTACTACGGGTATTACGATTGTTACGAGTACACGAGTACA
Source organism: Magicicada septendecula (assembly GCA_034769895.1). Classification (NCBI taxonomy): domain Eukaryota; kingdom Metazoa; phylum Arthropoda; class Insecta; order Hemiptera; family Cicadidae; genus Magicicada; species Magicicada septendecula. Next base: position 68,315,026 of record CM068370.1, on the reverse strand, counting down.
AAACCACTTTTTTGTGCTGAATACTTCATTCTGCGCATGTGCCAATTGACATACAAGTACGAAACTAAGCAAAACAGCGAGGTTCAGAATATCTCTATGCCAAAGAGACGAAGCTGTTTTTAATAAATGAAAAAAAAATAATACTGATGTTACATTTATTCTCTTGTGTTATGCAGACATAATAACAAATTATATATTAACTCTATATATATAGATATATATTGTAGCGTGACAGATAAGCCCATAAAAATGAATGGTGAATTGATCATTAAAATAATATAATAACATGTTTAAATCCGAAGAAAGCAATATAACAAAGAATTAATTCAGAACAACCGTGCAGTACAATCATTGATTAAAAGTATAAGTTCATATAAAATAAATGTTACAAATGATGAATCATCAAAACCAATTTTAATAACTAAAGGTGAAAAAATATAACCCAGGAAGGTAAGGAGTAGATAAGGAAGAAACCCAGAACATTACTAAACCCACAACGAAAGTTAGGAGTAGATAAGGAAGAAACCCAGAACAAGGCAAGATCCACCATAAAAGGAGATGCATTTGAAGAAACAAGAAGAGTAGGTGAAGGAGGAACCCAAAAACACGATGACATCCACAAGAAGATGAAGAAAATACGATTATAAGAAACCAGAAGAAAAGAAGACATCGATGAAGAAACAAGAAGAAGACAGCATCCACAAGAAGAAGGAATGCTCTTGTCAAAACACCCATATCCCAAAATAAATAAAAATAATAATAATAAAAAGTATAACAAAGTATTCATGCAAAAACCCACATGTACAATAGAAATAAGACTAAAAGTGTATAGAGTAAGAGTTGAAAGTGGACCAAGGTGAAACAATAATATAATACCAAAGAACAAATTTTCATTGTAACCCACGAATAGATCTCTTGATTTTAATAAGACTATATAACCATTTAGAAATAGAATCAAGGAATGTAAAGAGAACCAGTGCAAGTTTTATTATTATAAAAAATGAATCTTATGTTTCATTATTGGCATTCACAAACTATGTAAATAATGAAATAATACAACTTTTGAGTGACTTAATTTCTGTACAGACGTAATATAATACATGTGTTAACAAAGAACTGCTAATCTGTTTAAATGACATTGATTAATAAAACAAAAGCAGATGCAGAATAAAAAGTGAAGTGACAGGGTACAATTACCCAAAACCCTACTAAAAACAGATAAAAACTGCTAAATAAACTTAGTATAAGGAATATAGAGAATAAGATTATAATAATTAAGGTTTTGTTTAGGTATAATAAGATATTTAAAATGTATTAGGAATAAGAAAATTTAAACAGTTTAGAACCACTAACATTCTTCAATTGTAAAATATTTGTTACAAGTATTATGGTTAATAATTAAGTAAGATGTTAGAATGGAAAAAACATTCTTTATAAATAATATTTGTTATGTATTAGTATTAAGCTTTGAGTATAAAAAATGTCTGATTTGTTGAAGACAACTATTATTTGGAATTATTTGTTATATGTTAATAGTATGAAACAAATACTAATTGTTATTTTGCTTTAATAGAAGAAAATGTTTAATTTATGTTACAATGTCAAAAAGTCAGAGAGGGTATAACTCAATATGTATTATTTATATAAAAATTTGTATGTAAAAACTGTTAGGAATCTAGGCAAAATGATAAAAACTAAACATCATCAAAACTGAGAAACTAAGTACTTAAATACATTTAAACTGAAGGTATTTAGATAAGGTAAACCAGAAACAAAGCCATATAATTAGAAACATAACTAACAAAGATTTTGTAAAATTATAGCCAGGATTATTGATAAAAATGGAAATGACAGAACTCAAAAATTTGGAGAGGGGAGTCATATATTCCAACATAATATTTTAAAACTTAACCAATTCATCTAATTGCAAGAAATTAAGGGAATATAAACCTTTTGTTACAATATGAGATTTAATAATCATAAATATAACTTGATAATGGCAGAATTTGGATAACAACAGGAAGCTAGACCTTAAAATTTACAATATACAAAATGAAGAAAAAATTATCAATTTTAGATCAAAAACTTAATAAAACGGCATTATTTGGTATCAAAATACGCCGAATGAACTGAAGGATAAAATTAAGTAACAACTAGCTAATAAATTTGAAGAATAACCAAAGTATAATCAGTTATATAATGTAACTTTATTACATGCACAGGATGCAAAATAAAATTCGAACAATGGAAGGAATAATATTGCTTTGGCTAAGGTTTTAGTCGGAGATGAAGGAAGTTAAGATAGTTAATTATTGAACGTTGTACGGGACACTTGACACGAGCAATTAAAACGTATTAACCTAGTTACGAATACCGTAATGGCGAATAATTGTACGATCCGAAATTGAATATCGCGAGTTGCGGTAAAAAACATTTTACAAGTTCGACACAGTGAAATAAACACATACAAACACCGAACTAACATTATACAGCACAGAACAACAGTGGAAATAACATTTAAACCCAATAAAATAGTAATATAACTTAACCACAAAAAGTGCATAACCGACAAAAGTGAACCTGACTTATAAATACACCAATTTTCCAAATACAACACCGAAATTGAACCAGAGACACTACACCAACATCAGAAGGAAGATTTGCAGAAACCAGGACGTAAATTCAACAGGAAAACATCTTTATTTGAACACCAAAACTGCGAGGTGACGATTTCTAACTTCGACGGCGGCCATTGCTGTTAACCAACACTCAACTGAACACAGCCATCTACTGCTTGCTGGAAGGTTCGCAACCTATTTACTTATTTCTACACTTTAAATTGAATATATGTACTGTTAATTTTATGAATTTATCTTGTAATGTTATACTTTTCAATCTTTCCCTATTTCTCTGACTTTCCCTAACATAGCTGTTCAAAGAACCTTTATATAAAAAATTTGTAATAACAAATCGATACCCTGAGAATCGATTTACATATCGACAAGAGTCCAAATAAATAATTGTTAATAAAATAATTAATACCTTTCATATTAAAACAGTTTTTTCATTTCTAAATATAGCCATTTAACAATACTTTAATTTAAACAGAATTTCCTACAAGAATTTCACCACCAGAAGGAAGATAACCTCCAAACCGAAAATAAACAAGGATCGATTGCTATTGGAGACAATCCTATAAGTGGCTGGAGTCTTTAACAAATACCCAAAAGACTATAAAACATTTAAATTAATTGATAAACGTTTCGGAACATCACGAAACTTAATTAATTGATTAATAAAAGAAAGAAAAATTTTTAATTTAAAAAAAATTTTTTAACAAACAATTTTATTTTTACACGAACACATATTTATATATTTTGTAACACAACACTATTAACACGTTTAGTTACAATATATATATAATAGCTAGGTAAATTTTGAAAAAGCGAATTGTATTGTTACACCTACAGGGTGGCTGATAGGCCATATAGTACGTTTTGTTAATGTGATTTCGGAGATGATTCACTCCACATCTCACGTAAATTTTTTTGACATTCGTTGTTGTGCTGTTACGTGCACTCTAAATTTCATTGCCTGAGTTTCGCAACTGAGTTGTCTAACCAAAATGGAATAAATAATTTAATATTAAATCTATGTCAGTTCGTTTACTCCTACCGAATACTTAAGTTAGTATTCCCAAAGGGAGATAGGCCTATTAATTATCTTGTTTCTTACTTTGTTTTAAACAGTAACAGCTTATTAAAGTCACAGTGTAAAGTGACACTGTTAATAGTTTTAGTTTCAATTTAATTCTTATAACAAATTATTTAATACAGGTATATATATAATAAGTATATAATAACGGGTATTTGTACGTGTTATTTTTTGGGGTCAGTATCGTTCGTACCTGTTATTTTCAAATACTAGTTTAGCACACCTCTAATTACAACACTAAATACATAAAGCGCCAAAGAACATATGTGCTCATAAATGCAAGGTTGTCACACAATCAAATCAATTGTACTCAGAAAGAAAACAGATGATTGCTCTGTCCAATTGCAGTGTAACATAGACGAAAGATAGAGCCAATAATTAATGCAGTCCCTGATTGAAGACTAAATAATGTAATCACTTGGCGAGTACAGTATCGCTTTGGTTGTTTCCGCTCGTTTGAATAAACAATTATTATCAAACCTAATGAACGCTGTTGGCAACTGGGTAATCAATGAGTTACCCAATTCTCCTTTCATATCATTACAAACGCTTTGATAATTTGTTTCCCGCTATCAATGTGTTTGTGCCAGCGAATACACAGATAACCCCCCAAAATATGTTATTCAAACGTAATCAGACTAAATGGAAAACGAAATTGTAAAGCATTAAAATAACAATTATTTCCCATTCGGTTCCCGAGGCTCGTATGAGTTCTGTAAGTACATATATTTTTACTTAAGCAGGTTACTGGCCTGCTGTAAAACCCCAAACCTGGAGGACCGGGAACTTTGATTTCGGGCTGCTCTTCCCCTCGAGAGTTGTTTATACCTCATCTGACGAGCTCTCTATGCCCGATCGCAGTAGACTAACTTAGACCATATGTGCAGCCGTTAGTCTAGTGAAGGCTCCTCCGCCTCCACAGTAGATGCACACCCTGTTGCTGATGTGCACCATCCTGCCAGGCCAGGACCCAGGATACCCCCAAGCTGCGCTGATAGAACCCCCATCTCTCGTTTGGTTACCAATTCACTCCGCCGAAGGGATAAACACTTGAATCCCTTTGGTGTGAACACTTGAATCTCATGCCTGATATCCGTCTACCTGTGGCTGCCTTGTGTTATCACCCTACTGGCAAGAGAGATGTCGGTAGAACGATGAGGAGATGGGTTCCAGAACAGATCTAAGGCTTATCTTAAGCTTATCACATCATCACTTGGAGTGGTGATGATGATGATGATAAAATAACAATTGCTATGCAAACTTAAAAGGGTGGAATTAGTTAATAATGTTGTGAGTGTGAGCAGTATCAATTTGAACGTTGTGTAAATGTAGTAGTCTAAGTACAAAAAAGAATTTTAAAAGGATTCAGTTTGATCTTTTCAGTTAAGGACATTTCTTTTAACGAATTCCAAACACTATTTCGACGTGTTTTAAGTATTTTATATTAAAATTTACATCAGGGGTCCACATCCTGAGAATATGGCTTTGGCAATCCCGACATGCCCTAGCTGGATTCTCACTTTGTTTCAACTTGTCTTGGGTGAGATCACTTCCTTTAGTCTTTTCTGTCTAATCTCTCTGGACTCCCTCTTGTTCTTTCTGATCCCCGATGCTATTAGAGTAATCAAGGGCTAGCGTGTCTTCCTTTTTCAATTCTAATTTCTTCATGTTTGGTGGATTACGATCTTAAGAGTGCTCACTGATGCCGATAGGTGAGCACTGGAAATACTAAGAATCGTTCAGTATCAGAATAACTCGTACTCATACAAAGCCACCTAACCCTATCTTAGAAAGAGAAGAGTGAGGCCGAATCTCCAGCGCCCCAAAACAGGGGCCTTTCGGGTAAGGTATGTAACCCTGACAGACGAGTCTCTGGTCCTCCTGGTAGGGGGTTGTGCAACAGGCCAGTAAGCTGTTCATGTAAAACTTTCAAATACTTATAGTACCCAAAGCAGCCTCGCAGTAAGGTCTGGAAACATGGGTCGTCTGAGGATGAGATGGGTGCCGAAACTAAGGATCTATAAAAGGGAGTATTCGCACTCGCCATCTTTGTTCCGAGACTGACATAATATTATGGTGGCGCTTGTGTGTACATGGGACGCAGTATAAGTTTGTTTTCGATATTACATAAACTATTATAGTTTTTCGTGCCAAAAATATAATTTCAAAGTGTGAAATTATGTCCCACGTCCTTAAAAATATGGAAATAATAGTTTTCATCTTAAAACTTACTGATTAAGACCATAGTAAGAGAAGAATAATTTTGTCTAAAAAACAACAAATACCAATCGTTACCACTTACCACTTTGTTAGGTATATATTCTCAGATTTTACTTTTACTCCTGTTTATAATAGATGGCTGTTGAATTAATGTTTACTAAACTTCGTTTGTCCAAAAGTCCAAATAAAGTTACTAAAACTATTTTTAATAAACACGAATTTACATTTTTAACTTACTTACTATTAAGTTTATATTCAGGTTTTTTGCTTAACATTATAACCTCTTCTCTTGAGTTATAACGTAGGGAACCAGTAATAATTGGATGTGCCAATTATACCGGCTGCCTTCGTTGTGAAGCACTGAAAATAATCACAACAAACAAACAATTTATATAGCAGGATATTTGGAAGGGGAGACTGTTGATTTATGCACTCATTTTACTTGGTACTTAGATGACATCTCTTTATTACATTTGGTGATTAAGTTCTCTATTGAAATTTCTCAAACAATATAGTTTACTATATGATTAAATATATAAGTTACTACTTTACAAAGGGGCTTCAAAATATGATGTACATCTTATTGATTAATTCCACGGATCCGGGATTAAATATCTTAAATGAATTATGGTCACCTTGCCATGTACAATATTGAAACTCTAACCATTTGAAGAATGTTTTTTTTTCTAATCTTCTAAAACAACAAAACTTTTAGATTAAACTTTACCTTTTTGCTATAACTAGCGTTATTAGATTTTATACTACATGTTACCTAAAATGTCAGGTTTCTAAAGTCTTTAATGTTATTAATTTAAACATAAGTTTTAAAGTCTTTAATATGATAATTTAAATTGTCTTTTTGGGTTTATAATTTTGTAACTCTTAACCATGGAAGACAAGCCTCCATGTCACCTGTGTGTTTCCTGAAGCTGCTGCAGAATTAGTTCTTCGGTCCTCCTGATGTTTCTTGAAGTTCAGTCGTTACCTTATCATACTGTGATTGTGAAGTTCTAGAAGTATGTGAAATCATTCCTGGTGTGGTACATTCATCTCCGGCGACTGTAGTTATTCTTAGTAATTCTTGTAGTTAGAATACATAGATAGAAAGTTTGTTTCACTGTTATACACTTCACATGATGATAGATTAGTTGACTATCACCTTCTAGGTTGTAATACTGTATAAATTACATAGTCCGTTATTTTATAATATAGAGAGATGTCATCACCACACAAATTACTTATTTAAATAGTCATGGTATCAACCCTTTCACATTTTTATATATATACGTAGCGAAACAACGCTTTACGCTGCTTACGGCGTGAGCGCTCCATTACAAGTCAAAGAAAATAGTTAAGGGGAGCGTAGTAATCTCAAGACAATTACTAGGCAACATAAAAGTAGTTCCGTTTTTCTAATTTTAAATAAAGGACTACGGTTGATTAAATAATTAAATCGTGATATTCTTAGTTGCAGAAGTTATCAAAGTACGTAACAATGGTCTTAATTAATTATTTAAATAATAACAAATTTACAATAATACTTAGTTTATTTAGGGGTCAGAAAACAAGTTACTTCTGGTCAGTTCTTGTTTATACAGGATAAATTAATAAGCTTTACCCTTTCTGTACAATTCCATTCCCTTTTAATTTTATTATTATTAGACTTATATTAAATATTATTATTGTTAAATGATTGCCATAAGAATTAGTTTACAATGTGAGATTTTATTAAGAATTTAAAATTTCTCCGATTATATATTATCAATTTAATTAATTAACATATTTTTATTAATGAAATCGTCACATACTCCGCCGCTTAAGCCACAGACGCCGGTATAATTTTTTTTTTTTATATACCGAGAGTATGTTTAGGGATTTCCGTGTGTAATTTCTCTATTATTATTATTATTTATTATTAGTAGTACACGGTTTGTTTTTTCTAATTCTTTTTTAAATGATCTAGTTCTCATTTAAATGTTCGCCTTCGTGAAATTCCCTTTATCTCACTTCTTACAGTACTAACTTATAATACTAATTTCCCTAATTACAGTAACTCACAATATCGTGGCCCGACTGACATCAGCTTACTCTAACTCTACACGTTAGCTTTCAGCATTCATAAATGAACTCTTGGCACCTTTTTGCCTCATCATTATCCTTTTCAGCCGGCGCCGTTGTGACTAGTTACTTTACATGTATATAATTCTATCTTGATTATATACCATAGACTTACTTCTAAAATAATCTAAAGAAGATCCCATACTCCACTCTCGATTATAGTTACTTGAGAGAAGCGGAATCTCACGATGGTAATTCTTATTATCTCTTTAACCATAACTAGACAACTTTGCGGAAGGGGAGAGACTTTACACAATTCATTGTATTTCACGCGCGGTGGTATTCATTGTATAGGGAGGCAACGGTTTATCACAATAGGGAGAGTGTGTGGCTGCTTACTACAATTTCTTAACACGCTTTATTGTTCTCTTACTGGCCACAACTGGTTGTTGACTATTCAACTATACTTTTATTATTATTTACCTTTCTCTTATTTACTGCTACACGTTACACAAATTTAGTTTAACTTAAGATTTATTCAGCCTTTATTATTCACTTACTATTACTTTGGGGGTTTTAAAAAAACTTACCTAGAATTATTTCCTATCGACTTACCATAATTATTTAGCACACTTTATTTATTATTATTAATTTATTTGGCTCAGTTTACAAGTTTACTGTTTTGGGACATGGGGTTTAATACTTTATCTAACAAGGGAGGGTTAACTAAGTCATTTATTCATTTGAACTTTAAGTCATAATATTATTTGCTCTACTATCCTATACACAATTATCGCCTATACACTTTAGTACATGGTAAACATTTATTAACAGTTATTATTAAACATTTGCATTAGTTACGATACAACGCTATCTCTTTTTTTTTTTTACACACAAAAATATAAAACTATAAACCAATCGTGTTCTTACTCCTTTTTCTTAATTTTTTTTTTTTTACAAATAAACACATAAAATGTTATGACAACCTTTATCGTTTTACTTTGAGAGAGAGAGAGAAATTTCACACATGCATGAATATGCGTACGACAAAAGATTCCCCCTTCGGTTACTAACACATGAACAGACACGCTTCTTATAACAATAGACCACACAAGGAGGGTGACTTATTTTCAACTCAACTAAACAATGACAATTTTAAACAAACGGCAGCAGGAAACTACCCGTCCGAGATTGTCGAGAATGTGGCACGTTTATGAATGGGACTTTTAAAAAGTACCGAAATGGTTTGTTTACATGGGATTATATGCTAATATTACGTTACACATATTATATTTACTAATAAAGTTATTTATACTATCTTACTATAATATTAATTATTATTTTTATCTTATTTCAAACTCTGACACATATTGAAATACATGAGTGTATAGATCAACAGCTTTTGTGCGTGGGATATCGGGACGCAATTACTTCTTTCTTTTCTCTTACGCAAAATTAGCAAATTCACAAAATAGCAGCAGAATAGCAAAAACAGCAGTAAAGCAGAGTGGCGCAAATTATAACCTCTTCTCTTGAGTTATAACGTAGGGAACCAGTAATAATTGGATGTGCCAATTATACCGGCTGCCTTCGTTGTGAAGCACTGAAAATAATCACAACAAATAAACAATTTATATAGCAGGATATTTGGAAAGGGAGACTGTTGATTTATGCACTCATTTTACTTGGTACTTAGATGACATCTCTTTATTACATTTGGTGATTAAGTTCTCTATTGAAATTTCTCAAACAATATAGTTTACTATATGATTAAATATATAAGTTACTACTTTACAAAGGGGCTTCAAATTATGATGTACATCTTATTGATTAATTCCACGGATCCGGGATTAAATATCTTAAATGAATTATGGTCACCTTGCCATGTACAATATTGAAACTCTAACCATTTGAAGAATGTTTTTTTTTCTAATCTTCTAAAACAACAAAACTTTTAGATTAAACTTTACCTTTTTGCTATAACTAGCGTTATTAGATTTTATACTACATGTTACCTAAAATGTCAGGTTTCTAAAGTCTTTAATGTTATTACATTTAAACATAAGTTTTAAAGTCTTTAATATGATAATTTAAATTGTCTTTTTGGGTTTATAATTTTGTAACTCTTAACCATGGAAGACAAGCCTCCATGTCACCTGTGTGTTTCCTGAAGTTGCTGCAGAATTAGTTCTTCGGTCCTCCTGATGTTTCTTGAAGTTCAGTCGTTACCTTATCATACTGTGATTGTGAAGTTCTAGAAGTATGTGAAATCATTCCTGGTGTGGTACATTCATCTCCGGCGACTGTAGTTATTCTTAGTAATTCTTGTAGTTAGAATACATAGATAGAAAGTTTGTTTCACTGTTATACACTTCACATGATGATAGATTAGTTGACTATCACCTTCTAGGTTGTAATACTGTATAAATTACATAGTCCGTTATTTTATAATATAGAGAGATGTCATCACCACACAAATTACTTATTTAAATAGTCATGGTATCAACCCTTTCACATTTTTATATATATACGTAGCGAAACAACGCTTTACGCTGCTTACGGCGTGAGCGCTCCATTACAAGTCAAAGAAAATAGTTAAGGGGAGCGTAGTAATCTCAAGACAATTACTAGGCAACATAAAAGTAGTTCCGTTTTTCTAATTTTAAATAAAGGACTACGGTTGATTAAATAATTAAATCGTGATATTCTTAGTTGCAGAAGTTATCAAAGTACGTAACAATGGTCTTAATTAATTATTTAAATAATAACAAATTTACAATAATACTTAGTTTATTTAGGGGTCAGAAAACAAGTTACTTCTGGTCAGTTCTTGTTTATACAGGATAAATTAATAAGCTTTACCCTTTCTGTACAATTCCATTCCCTTTTAATTTTATTATTATTAGACTTATATTAAATATTATTATTATTAAATGATTGCCATAAGAATTAGTTTACAATGTGAGATTTTATTAAGAATTTAAAATTTCTCCGATTATATATTATCAACTTAATTAATTAACATATTTTTATTAATGAAATCGTCACAACATTTAGTTAAAATTAATAATAAAATGTTTAGCTTAACATTTTATTAAAATTAACAATAATGTATTTTTCATTGCACTAGACATTTAATAGTCAAAAGTATTTTTCTCGGTTAGTAGGAAGGGTTAAACTTTGTTAGTACAGGCAAAAAATTTGCAAGTTACAACTTCTCACGGCCATATCTTGAAAGTAACTTGTGGATTAAAACCCGGCCAAAACGCATTTTGTTTGTTATTTCGTATAGAATAATTTTGGTCCTATTCATTTTTACTATAAACTCAAACGTTTTTTAGTTATTCGCAAAAAGTTACGCTAAAATCCTGTTTTTTGGGGGTAAAAATCGAAAATGTTGATTTGGAATAACTCGAAAACAACGCATTTTTCAAAACAGTTGCGTACTAAATTTTTTGCTTAGAATTTGATTCTCTATTGGACCCTGGGGTTAATTTTTTTTATCAATCACCCTTGAAAAAGGGGTGGTTCTCACCCCCAAATAAAAAGCGTACAGTTTAACTTTGTTCTAGAGTGCATATAGAACATACATATCAAATTTCGTGAAATTCCATCGACAGTCAAAATTTTGTTACGTCAAAAGCTGCGCTTACTGGACTAGAATTTCTTCGTGCTGATTTTGTTCTCGACTTTGTTTACGATCTGCGTGTATGTTTCGCGCTTGGCTATCGCGCAGCTGATTTTCGAAAAACAGGTAAATGTGCAATTTTGTGCATTAAAACTATAGAATGTGCAATTTTATGCAGTATCCCCCAAAACGTGCAATTTTGTGCAAAATAAAATGTATGTTAAAATGATCTACACATCCCTATTCGGATAAATAACTTGTCACTGGCCGTTTACGAACTAGCAAGAAAAAAGATGCAATTGCACGTGAATCCGGGCTTTAGTTATAACATTATATTTATAATTAATGGATTAAAAAAATAAACCACCTTGTACAGTGATCTGCATGAAACTAGGCCGATCCTAGGAGGTGGATTTGGTACGTCAAACAAAGTCGGTATGGCATTAGGCTTCAGTTTTTTCCAACCGTGCCTGTTCAAACTGTGAACTTTCAAAATGAACCTAAAAGTGCAAAGGTGTATTACATTTTTAGTCGTTATGATTAACATTCACAAACTTTTAAGGAACAACCATTAAATTTACCTCACACAGACGCATTCCCTTGCTTAGTATAAATTTGTCTCGTCTGATATTTTGAATCCATTTTGCACATCGAATAGGGACTGCCGGAAATTTGAATGTTCTAAAATTAGTTTCTGTTCGATTTTTGCAATTTACAGCACAACAACCAGTCATTATGATTATGAGATGTAGTACAACAATCTGCAAAACATACTACAGAACATTAATAATATCTCTAACACCAGTATTTATAACCTTGTTTTCACTGACAAGATGATATGATTGTTATACATATTCGTGTGTAATACATAAATCAAATTAGTACACTAAGGTTATAACCCTGATATGTACAAATATTAATATTTACATACATAATTTACATTAAATAATGCAACGCACAACGTGCTTACATTGCTCCCGCCACATTACATTTAAAAGTCTCGGAGCAAAGATGGCGGGTGCGAATACCTATATTATAGAGCTCTAGCCGAAACGGGTTTATATAACCTAATCCTTGAAGAGGAAAAGAAGAAGAAGAAAATTTAAAAAGCGTTTACCTTGTTGCCTGAGCCAACCTTCGCACACTGCGAGATTCATCAGAGCTGCCGCTACGAGCGCTGTTAGTTGTGCTTTTGGAGATGGCACCTTTGTAAGATAGTTGTGTGTGTGTGTGTGTGTGTGAAGTCTTTAAATAGTATACATGTGATTTAAATTGTCACTGTTCTTTTATAATGGTGTTTCCATGTATTTTAGTGTGTTGCATATTTACAGTTATTGGAGTGAGTCTAGTTTTTAGCCCTTTGTTGTGTTTTTTAGTGTAGAATTTTCATGTGTTGTTATTAGTGATACTCGATACTCGGACACGTCTTGGACAATAAAACTCCCATCAACAATTTTTTTTATCATAACTAAATACATTTTTAATATTTACTTAATTCTCTTACTAGTATTTAAAAGTTTAGAATATACCCTGAAATTGTTCAAATATTACTGTTTGCGTAAAAGCACACACACATATTTGTGGCAGTGGGAATTTTTATGCCAAAGTGGGGACATTTTGTGCAGCTATGTGGGAATAAGAGGGTCGATTGGCCTGGCAACACTGAACTACGCGATTACTACTAACTACACCACATCAGCTAACATTCCGTCACGAGAATTTTACTTCAAGTGTACTGTACGTCTATTTATACACGCATCGTTTGTTTTGGTACTGTTGAAGGCATTTTTAAACTCGGCTGTTTGCGTTGGCGCATATTAAATATCACCTGTTAAACGAAGGCGGGAAAAATGTACACTTCCCTTTCGTGCCACTTCGCCAACAAGCGCGCGCGCACACACACACGTCCGTAATGATAATGAATACCTTTTTGTACGACTGAACAGGCGGGTGCGCGTAACGCCAGCCACACGAGGCAGCCTATCCTGACTAATTCCTACGCTCCTTATTCGTTAAGAAATGGAGCCGTTATTCACTTAAAATTTTGCTTAAAATCGTCTACTTGTAATGAATTCAAATTGTTTAATGTTATATAAAATATCGGTATGGAGAACCATTCATGACTTCCGTGCTCTAAGATTTATATTTAAAATGATTTACTTGAATTCGGTTCGATAATTTCTAAAAAAAAATATCGCCAACCCTCAAACTGATTTCACTATTTATAGATATTTTCGTTATTATGGGGTAGTCGTTTAATATAATGTTATTTTCAAGTCACTTTATCTATAAAAATTAGGTACATTATTCTTATAAAGAAACTGAACTACGCAGATAATCATCCTTCCTCCTCAACCGATCACCACCATTAATGACATTTACACTTTCATAGAGTAATAGTTTTATCATATATAATTTCTAAGGTATCTCATCCTTTAAAATTAAATATGCGTACTTTTACTTGATTTCAGCACCGCAATTTTCAAAAATCACCCCCTCCCCCTTCAATTACCTACTCCATTTATAATTATCTCATTTACCATTTTACAGTGTGTTAATATGACTATTTTCGGGGCACTTATTTATTAAAGTTAAGTACTTTACTCTTGTTAAAACACAAAACAATGCATGTAAACTACCCCTCCCTTCTAACCGAACAACCTGGTTGCCTGGCAACAAAATTATTTTATTTTTAACCATTACCATTGTTTGATAAAGTTTAAATGAATTTTTAAGTACTTCACTCTTGTTAAAACGTAAAACGTTGTAGGTAAACTACTCCTCCCACTTAACCGATCTTCACCAAAATCAAAAGGCCTTGAGTCCTTTACAACGCAAAAAGTTATTTAATTCTGTGTAAATTTGTGGCAGTTATCGGTCGCCATAGAAAATATTCTGCACACAGACACTTTTCGGAAAATGACCCACGGAACATGGAAGTAAAAACAAAGTGTAAACGATGAAGATTTTTTAACATAACCGACAAAAATGTGTTCAAATGAAAAGACATTGCAATGTTTAAAAGGTTTTGAATCCAAATACAAATTGATAGTCGATTATTAATTCGTTTTCAAAAAAAAATTTCCCTTTACTAGCACATTTTACCGGTTACCTGCATTGCGACATGGCGTCATTAAAGTGTACAACAGCATCAACTCTGTTTAATGAGAAATTGCTTACGGTTTCGATTTGAACGTGAAATCGATAAGATCATACGTAACCCCAATAGGTTCGTCAGGCTAATGCGTTGATGTTCTAGGGTCAGCCACAACCCCAGTGCAAGATTATCCACAATTATCGATGCTTAATTAGCCTAGAATGGGTACGTAGCAGCGGATTCAATACGCTTCGTCCTGAATATTGAACACTAGGGATGTAAAATCTATTTATTTCGTTAATATCTTGTAAATAAATATTTGAACATGTTTTATATACTGTTAAAGCAATGTTACTATTTATAACGACTTACGATAATTATTAACAGACTCTATTCATCATCATCATCATCTTCAAGGATTAAACCAAGGATGGTTTGTTCCGGTCTCAAATAGGCAAAGATTAGATCTGGTCACTCCAACTCTTCCTTGGAGGTCCCACACCTCTCCGTCCTCTCGGCTTATAGTTCCATAGTTGTTTGGGGATGGGGCAGTCATCCATTCGGCAAAGATGGTCCCACCAATTCAGCCGAGACTAGGCGATCCTGTCGAGTATACTCATAATATTCAGTTCCTGCCGTATGTATGTGTTTCTTCTATGATCATGGAAAGTAGACCCTGCCACGTACCTGAGAAATCTCATTTCAGCCGCTTGGATGCGACTGGCCTGGCCTTCCGTTAAAGTCTAATTCTCAGACCCATAAAGAAGTGTAGGAAGACCATCACCCTGTAGAATTTTAGGCGTGTTCCTTTACTTGCTTACCCGTTCTTGTAACATTTGCCACAGATGAAGTCATTTTATTTTATTATCTATAAAATTAATTGTACTTAAAAATTTTGAACATTACACAGATATAAAAAACAGCTGTCTTTTTTAAATTTAACTTGACCAATCAATAGAAGTTTGTACATATCAAATTTTCCTTTCCAATAAGTATATTAGACTTTATGACTCTTCTTAAGGATTTCTGCACTTTTTGTCATCGTCGTATGCGAGGTTTTGTTACGACTATCGCCATCCTAGCCCCATCGCCCTCGGTCCGTCCATTCGCCGTATCCCAACCCTGTATTTCCTAATGCGATGTCTCACTCTCGCTGGTTTCAAGTATCAATTTTTATTCCCGTGAGTCTTCTTATTTGAATTCCTTATTCTACGAGTTTCCATCATCTAGCCAAATAATTTCCATAACTTGCATTTTTATTACTGTCATCAACTTCACAAAATGGCATAGGCAAGGTGCTGCCTGTTCAGCCTTCAAAAATCTCCGTTCGGCTGTATTCTTTGCAAGTTGCGAATAAATTAAATTAATTCCCCATTACAGGGTACCAGCCTATAAATCGGTAAGTCATGTGGATGGGCTGCCTTCATACGGGCCGTGACTCACGGTAATGTTTATTTATGGTTGTCTTCTCCTAGCCCTTGATGCCCCAACACCCAACTACAAGGCAGCAGCAAAATATAATCTTATAACAATAGGACGCAGTATTGCGACCGACATAAACCAACTAGATTCCCATCTGTAATACTCAAAAGATAAGTCGGTCCAGGATCATTTCCCTTACGCCCTAACTTGGTACTTGGTTGCTGCCCTCCCAAACAGAAATATTTATCAACTTTCCGGTCTAGATCCGTACTGTTCTGCATCAATAGGATCATATCTTGTGAACTTGTGAAGACCACGTTCCAGTCAACACGGTACAAAGGTACTACCTCTCCAATTCCCTCGACCCACGTTTTTATTCTTCTTCTTCTTGTGATAGTTCCTATCCTTTTCGGATGTTAGGTATCATACAGGCTATTTTAACTTCCTGCACCGCTGTACGGAATAAGTCAGTTGTATTCAAGCCAAACCAGGTCCTTAAAATTCTCAGCCATATTATTCTCGGTCGCCCAACTCCTCTCTTTCCAAATACTTTTCCCTGTAGTATAGAATGCAATAAGTAAACTCTTTGTTTATTTCTCATGAGATCTCCCAGATACTGAAGCTTTCTTATCTTCACTGTGTTAATAACGTCAAAGTCCACAGTCCAAGATTCTACTCCATAGAAGAGGATCGAGAATACGAAGCAGCGTAGAAGTGTCATTTTTGTGTTAAACCGTGACTTTTGAATAAACTTGATAATTCTAGTGTACACTGCTCTTGCCTTTCAAATTCTGCTCTTTATTTCCTGAGAGTGGTCCCATTGTTCATTGACTATAGTATCAAGATATGTAAATTTACTTACACGTTCAACTGGCCTTTGGTATATATTAAGGGTGCAGTTTGTAAACTTGTTCTTAGATACAATCATTAGTTTCGTTTTATTAACATTGATGTCTAGAGCATATCGACGGCTGCCTTTTTTAATAATTGACCCTAATTCCGTATGTTGCAATCCTTTTTACAATTGTTTTGTACATTCTTATCTTGGTGTTCGAAAAGGTATTGTTCCTGCAGTGTATCCCATTTAATTGACGTATAACAGCGGTTCCTTGATTAACTCTACTGGCGTGTTCCTCCGTACTGCGACCACCACTTTTTATTTTACACCGAGATATTTATAATAATCTCTGGTTCAATCTATGCAATCTCTTTGCGCTTTCTATACAGACCCAAACCTGTAGCATTGAAATATATAAGATTTATTGACTCAGACAAAACAAGGCACTCGTGAGCAGCACTGGCGCAGAAATACAAATGTAAAATTGTTTACCCTTCCTACTGTGTCATCAGTTACTTCCGGGTGACACAGGAAACGGGTCAAAGAACTTCCGGGATTTGTATTTACGCTACATCTGCTGTCAGGATTTGTCGCTTTTCACTGTCACATCCCGCATTGTATCTTGTCAGAAGAAAATCCGAGCGATTTAAGCCACACTTTTATAACTTGAAACAACTTCCTTTTTCAGGGTTAACGTCTTACATAATGTGGGTCCTATTTAGTTTCAAACATTACTCACTCTTAATTCATTATATACTTTGTCAGGATGAAACTAACACCGATTTTTTTGGCGATCACCATACTTCCATTTCCTTACGGAACATGGAAGTAAAATATTGTTTATTATTAAAATTCATTTACATATTTGTGATTTTTTTTAGATTAGGTCTCTAGAGTCGCTACAGTTAGGTACAGATGCAGTGATAAAAAAATATAAGAAAAATATACTGGCAGAAGTAATTATTATTTTACAATATAGTTTACAGTGTGTGTCGTGGTATATACACGCTGCATAACGAGTGGCACAACACTAATCGTCAGATCAGTGTACGGTTCCAAAATAGAGCACAACAGCTGTTGTTATTGGTCTCTGCTCCGCCGTTACAGCTGGCGGAACAGCACAGCTACAGTAATTATGTTTCCGCTACGCTAAACGATTGCTCTGTACGAACACTCGCCGAGCTGAAAGCTTTGCTACCGCCGACGACTAGGTAAACATCTGCTTTGACACCGGAAATCAGATTTTTTGTGGCCATGAGTAGTGAGCAATTAGTCTCTTTCCCTTTCTCGCTCACTCTCTCTGTTTCTCTCCCTTTATCTATCTTTATCTACTTATTATCATCATCACATCTTCTTAACGGTTTTATGCTTTAGCGGCTTGTTCCTATTCCACAGTCACCTTTTCTTAGGTCCATCAACGTTTCTTCTGCCTCTAGGGTTGTAATCTTTCGGTATCTTCGGTATTCTACTTTCTTCCATTCTATTGATGTGTTGAATCCATTTTCTTCTGTATTCTTTAATCCTTTCTTTAACTGTAAAAATATCTAAATCACTTCTTATCTCCTCGTTTCTTATATGATTTCGTCTATTACACCTTTTAACTGATCTCAGAAATTTCATTTCTGCTGTTTGTATCTTCTGTTCATCTTTTTTCTTGACCTCAGTTTCAAAACCATACAGTAGTGTAGGTATTGCCACTGTTGTATAAAATTATATTTGGGTTTCATTTCTACATTTATTTATCTACTTGCTACTTATCTATTTATCTACTTATCTACCAATTTATCTATCTATCTATTTCTGTCACTTTTCAAATCTTAGTCTACGCTTTGTGATAATGTTATAATTATACAAAACAAAGGAACAGTCACGAGGGGTTAATCTACTGCACACGTTTCTCATCTCTTCTTCAACTCGTGAGAGATTTGGTGTTGGTGATCTTCACACAAGCGATTGCTTACAAAACACCTATTGTTTCCTTTCTTAAATGTATATATTCCTATTTCATATAGTGCTGAACAGGAAACAGATAGAGGGAGTTACAGAGCTGACTTACTTAGAAAGACGGAAAAAGGAAAAGAGAAATTTTGAGAAGAATAGGACAGGCTAAAGTTGCATTTAACAACAAGTGAAAATAGCTGTCTTCTAAAGAAAAAGCCCTGGAAACAAGAAAGTGTTTCCTGAAGAGTTACATACGCAGCATAGTTTTATATGGATGTGAGACGTGGACGATTGGAACAGAGGAAAACAGATGACTTGAAGCACTGAAAATGTGTTATAGAAGGTTATTGAATGTAAGATGGATCGACAAGGTTAGTAATGATGAGATTCTGGCTAGAGATGGGGAAGCAAGAAGTTTTTGGTAAAATATTATGAAACGAAGAGTTGAACTTACTGGAACATATCGTCACGAGAATTTGATAAAAACAATAGTAGATCCTCACATCCTCCTCCAAGTTCTTCGAGGCCTACCTACCTCTTTTTCTGCGATTGAGCGGATGATATCCTAATATCCTTCTAGACCATCTCTCGTTGCTCGTCCGCTGTACGTGTCCGCACCACATCGACCTACTTTACCCAAACGTTCCATCAATACTGTTGTTTAAATTCATTCCCGGGCTGTTTGGCCGTGGTCCATTGTTTCCAACTAAAATATCCGTTTTGATAGTACCATCGACTGCCATCATCAGTGTAAAATTCGAGCTGACGACAACGAGTCTTAACCACAGTACTGTGATCACTAACGTCTACCATCCTACGTTATTGAAGCTCGAATTTTACACCGATGATGGCAGTCGTTGTACTGTCGAAATGTCTGTTTTAGTTGAACACAATGGACCACGGCCAAACAGCCCGGGAATTAATTTTAACAACATTGACTCCGGCCGTGTAAGCCTACGAAGTATATTGTAACGGTACATTTCTTCACCGTACATTTGAAAACAACTGTAAGGAATAAAACACTCATTAATTAATACTAGAACACCCAAGATATGAGTAATAGATGAATCATTGTGTACTAAATATAATATCCGGTCCGCGAACTAATTAAAACAATAAATAAAGAATAATAAACAATAAAGAAGAAGAAAAAATAGAAAACAACATAGTAATGTGATTAACCAATAACCCAATAGATATGGTAAGTGAGAGGACAAAAACAAATATACCAACAACGAACACCAACAAGATATAGAAGGTAACATGAATAAACGCAAATAAATTGATAAGCGAGGAAGAGTTAACAACTCTACTCTACAATGTGTCAATATGAGTACCAAGATATAATGAAACAAATAAAGCAAGGAGTCTACAGAGTTAAGAAACCAGTAAAGACACACAGACAGGAACAAACTATTACTAAAGACTTGACCATGATTAAAACTCTTTATTTTAAGGTGAAAATATAATTAATAAATAATAAAAACAATGAAATAAAATATGGGAATATAAGAATTATTTAGTTGTCATAGCAATAACAGAGTACCATGCCTGCTTTTAATGCAAGTAAATCCAAATAAGAAATATTAAACAAAACCTGGTAATCACCAGTAAACATGTAAATATAGTGTAAAAAAGTAAATAATGGTTAACAAGAACAGAAGTGTAAAATAATAACCTTGAAACATTGAGATCAGGAGATAAAATGCATAGACCATTGTTGTCAGACAAGGGGGTCACAAATAACCTCAATCCTGGTACAAATTCACTTGTAACTAGAATAATTTAAGAGTAAAACGTGGTAAAACTAATTCATGTTATGCACCAATAAAACTAGACATTATAAAGACAAACCTAGTGCTATGATTTAGTAATTAAGAGTGACATGTGTTGTGTTTAATGTAATTACACAGACTGAAATGGACAGAAAGATGTACCCATTAAACACACTCAGAGTTCTCACAATATTGTAAATCAGAGAAAGACAGTGACATAAATGTGTACTGCAATGTCTGTCTAATACTGCTATGATAAGGTAGAATAATGATAATGAACCATTAATTAAACCATAATTGTGAAAAATTAATGTAACTGTCTGACTACACTAGATGCAAGAAGTGTTAGTGAATTATTCACAATCTCGCATAATAATGCGAGACTAACCATTATAAAACATTCTTTAGACTATAAAGACCATTTGTACAAAAAAGAATCACTTAAAATTGAATAGATTATTAACCATAAACCAAATCATAATGACCCATGGCATACCAAAACTAGGAATAACGAATAAAACTAAAAACAAGAAATTAACTATATTTGAATAAAAGCTGAGATATCCAGAAGTTGTAATGGACATCTCAGAATGATTATATCACAGTAAAAAATGAACAGAGGCAATTATTTAAATAAAAAGAGTGAATCAAATTAACTATGCTCTAGGCCAAAGAAAGCATAGGCCAAATATTGTAATTTTTATTAAATTAAGACAATTATTGTAGTAGAGATTATCATAAAAGGTCTTGGGAAGAAACATACGGATGAAATGTAATCACCATTTGTTCAATTTCCATGATTAAACATGTAAAATCATAAGAAATATGTCATAGTCGTAAGTGAAAAAATATTAACTTTTTAATAAAGCACCAACATATGTCTTGTGAGGACTTGTTTTAACGAGCAAATCAATTGTAATAACATGGTGTGGCTATATAAAGTATTACTAGTAACGCAAGGACGTTAAACCAATTTAAAACATATTCTGTTTATTGTGGACCAAAAGATAGCGTCATGACGCTACTCTCCAACCCAAACCCATTAACAATTTTATACAAATTAATTGTGTTCGCCGAGAAAGTGATCTCGCTCTAAAAAACTGCAGCAATCTCTAAGCCAATGAAATCGATTAAAATCAACAGGGGTGTATGTAATCCCAAAATTGGAACAGCGAGAGAGAAGCAAATTTCTTCACACTTCATATCTGACGAGAGAAGCAGTAACGACGGCCATTTCTGTGCGCGAAAATTTCAAGTTCGGAATTGAATCAGCTGTTCGGGTTTAAATGTAAACCCGAACCAAAAATTGGTTGGTTTGTCACATAACCAAAAATTTTTAAGTGTTGAGTTTAATACATAAATGCAACTGCAATAGTGAAACAACATTGCAGAGTGTGCAGTAGGCTGCAATTAAGTTAATTTCAGGGAGTATAGTGATTCATTATACTTATACAAAATTTTAACCTGAATAACAGTAATTTTATGAATTGACGAGGAGTAAGGAAAATAAACATAAACTATTATAGCTTTTTTGAAACATGAATCCATAAACTAATCGACTTTGATTCATGAATTTTAAAATGAATATTATTGAATTTTAAACAAAAGTAAATATTCAGTACTTACCTAGTAAATGTTATCCAAACAGTGATATAGACACTAAATTAATATGAACTCAAGAGGGGTTATCTAACCTTGTGATTATAAATTTTTTTAATTAAAACAATCATTAAATATTCTGATGAACCTAAACTAAAGGATATACCATAGTTAGTTGACTGACGAGAGATCAGCAACCAATGGACTTGATAAGTCATGATGAACAATTGATGAACATATGATTTTAATTATTTTGTGTATTTGTTATGTATATGTTAAGGAGTTACCTTGTTCTAAAATAGATGCAACTTTGTATCAGCTCAGCATGCTTGAGATAACCTCAATGTTGACGATAGTCGAACTTTCAATTCTATGTTAATAATTTAAATTTTTTTGATGCAATTGTTATTTATATAATTCATTTCCAACTACTCAGTTTAAACAGTAGTTTGTATATTTTCTGTTATGTATCTTGCAGTCTCAAAGAAACCACGAAAATTGTAAAAGTAATTAACCAAGTTTTAATGTTATATTCTAAAAAAGAAATAGTTTAACTACCCTGAGAGTTAGAGTCAATAGTAACTAATGTTAATTCTTAATGAGGCAGACAGCCAGATTATTATCGATCAGTAATTTTATTTATTAAAATGGTTAATAAATCACCTTATAAACAGTAAAAGAGTTGACGAATTTTATTTTTACTAGACAGTACGAATACATGTTAGGGAACTATTGGTACTCCTACAGGTGACACAAATTATCTCAGATATTTCGAATGAGTTATCTACTCGCATGTTAACATGGTGGCTAAAAAATCAGACCTTCACACTCAGTAAGTACATGGTGAGTACATAACTTGTGTTTATTTCAGCAATAATAGAATCTACAGCGAAATACACTATCCACAGGCGCCTGCGAGGGAGTCAACCTGATCAATTCGTATCTGAACTTCAATTTTAATCGAACCACTCAGTGCAAAGAAGAGATATTAAATAATTCGTTATCAAACTCAATTTTAAAACATATATAAACCATTTTACATAATTGACTAATTCAAATAATTAAATAAAATTAAACCACGTGTGACATTTTAAAACGGACGGATTCAGCGAATATTAAAAATTGGCGCACCAACGTAAGAGGCCTGAAATTAGAGAAATAACTGACGATAATAAATAAAATAGATAATAATAAAAAATAATATAAACTAAACCACAGGAAGAACAACATTACCAAAATCATTACAATGTTCTATCCATACTTTCTTTAACATATGGTGGCTTCCTTATTGAGTAATTTCTTAAATGGTCTAGATGGGCTATCTGACAAGATCTTCTCGGATAATCCATTTAAACCGTTGCCAAATTTTTATTCCTTTTTGTTATAATACTCTTTATTTGAGATGGATTTGAAATGTTTTCATAATGCTTTTTTGTATAATTGAAATAGTCAGCAGTGTCGTATTGTTAAGTAATATTGTCAGTATACTTTAATGCTGTACATTTTAATTATTTCGCTTATGAGAGGTATTATTTGTATTATTACGACATTACAGAACTTCTTCGTGTTTCTCAGCTGTTCCAGCTGTAATGTGTGTGTGCGTACGTATTGCTGCTACTGAGATGGAGGACAATTACGTAACACTTGTCACGCGCCCGAGACTGATCCAGTCCGCGCCCGCTGTGTGCAAGGCCGCAATCAATTACGTTGTGGTGTTTTCTAGTAGCGTTCTTGACTAGTAGTATGGAATATTGTGGTATCTCAGTGGGGTATAAATACAAGACTTCAGCGACGCTTAGTCAGTTTGAGTTGCGAATTATTTCAGTGCGGGCCGACGTATTGTGGCGAAGTGTTTGTGTTTTATAATTGCGCGGGACAATTTATAAAACAATTGATAATACAATCGTGTTTTACACTCGTTAACATTATTATTGCTTGTGAACAATTTTTATTTGATTTGTTGTAAGAGACGATCTTGTTGATTACAAACTGTTTAATTGTGATAATTAAAGCTGGTGATAAGTGACGTAATTGGTGTCTTGTATTTTGTTTTCCACTGTACCATACGACGATCAGTAGACCGTCGTAAACAGTATTATTGTAATTAGACTGTAAGATTTTTGTAAGTTGAAAACGTGTAAGAAGAAGAAAAAAAATAAGCCATCATTATAAAAAACTTGAAATAATTTGTATTTATTTATTAACTTTCAATGAGTATGTTATCAAGGAGTTGAAACGTAAGTGATAACTAAAGTTGAAGCGGTTGTTTTTAAGTGGTGGCGTCATCCGCCTGGGTTTTCTTAAGTAAGATTTTTTTTAGGTGTGATGGGTTTTTGTGAAGGGAAATTGTCGTCGAAGTCTGGGATTTTATCAGTCCTTATCAAGCGTTTGGTAAGAGTTACTTTAAGAAGCATACTAGCTTATTTTATGAGTAGAATAAAATTTACCTCTTGTATCTGTTTAGTGGCTTTAACTTTTTTATATTTCGCTACGCGTTTCTGGACATATGTCCCATCTTCAGGTGTAATCCCTCAGTAAAGTTCGTCAGATAATTAAAACAAATTACGTATAATTTACACACATGTCGCAAACAAATATAAAATATATGAATACGGACCACACGCGGTGTTGTTGGTGCGCACCACGGTAACACTATAATCGACTGTTATGCTTACGTTGTTATTGACCGTGCACTACGGACCTCGTTTTATAATCTTATCGCTGTGTCGTATAGCGAATTGGACTGAAAGTTCAGCTGTTCGTTCAGCAGGACTCCTTTGGTGTTTTTATTTTTAAAGGCCTTATGGTATATTTCGAACTCCTCGACGCCACTAGACATCCTGCTAAAAGTAAGTTCTAAGTAGATATCCAGTTTTGTTAGTTTTATTAGCAGCCATCTTAACACCAACTTTGTCACTGCTTATTGCCACGCTGCTAAATACTTAGTTCTTGACGAGGCCTTTTCTGTGTCTCCACCATCATCAGCTCTTAAACGACCAGCTGCTAAATACTTCGTTCCACCATCAACCAGGTCGTTTAAGACCTGAAGATGGTGGAGACACCGAAAGGCCTCGTCAAGAACAAAGTATTTAGCAGTACAGGTCGTTTAAAGCCTGAAGATGGTGGAGACACCGAAAGGTCTCGTCAAGAACGAAGTATTTAGCAGTGTGGCAACAAGTAGTGACAAAGTTGGTGTCTAAATAGATTGTTCTATTAGCCTACACACTAGACGTACACAGGAACGGTATACACACGCGCGCGTTTCACTTTATGTATAAATGTACAATATAGACGAACGGAAACTCCAATCTACACGAAACACACCGAGCGCGCGCGTACGTACAAACACAAACATGCACTCGCGTCCTATCAAAACTAAAAGGCAACAGTACAAATAATCTTCTGTTGTCGAATGCAATTAACGTGAAGTAAGTGCTTGAAATAAATGTTTTCCTTTACATGTGTATTAGAGTGTTAGTGAGAGGGTAGCTGAAGGTAGGCGTGAGAGAAGTAGTGGGTAGTGGGTACATTACAGAGAGATAGAGGGGGAGAGAGAGAAAGAGAGAGAGAGAGAGAGAGAGAGAGAGAGAGAGAGAGAGAGAGAGAGAGAGAGAGAGAGAGAGAGAGAGAGAGAGAGAGAGAGAGAGAGAGAGAGAGAGAGAGAGAGAGAGAGAGGTATGTAAGTTTGTCCATTTTAAATGACAAAATGTGTAGGCGTGAATGTGATTTGAACAGTGATCACGTACGATTCAGACGTATCGGCTCAGTTATAAGGAACAAGTTCTTCTTTTTCCACAATCATTATTGTTAGGCAACACTTGCAGGTAAGAGAAAAGTCTGTAAAACTGTTCCCCAAGACTTCTCGAGAGTCACGTTTATTGCAGGCCTATTGTCCGCCCAAGGATCACTTTGGGGCCCCACACGTATCACATTTTGCCCCCCATTTTATTAAGAATAAAAATTAAAGCAGTTCCAGTGACACGAGAACATGAGATTTATTATCTTTAATCTGATTAACGATTAATCAAGATTAGGTATTTTGAAATCAGTGCATTTCCCTTTTTTTAATACAAAATTCTTATACTTCACGTTTATTTAGCCAAAAACGTTGAGACACAAAGAACGTACTATCTTATGTGTTTGTAAAATTATATAGGGAAAATAGTACATTTCTCATTGTCCTCAGGAAAATGAAGGGTACAACTTTCAAATTAATCTCATTCACTCCCTCCGCGGAAGGTACATTCATCCCCCAGGAGCTTTCCACCCCCTACTTACACACGTCACTCTACTGTATCTCCGAGGCAGACAATTTCATTACGTCATCTCAACTTTATATAAACTTTGGCCGCATTTTTTTTTCTACTACACGGCAAAATTTCATTTGAAGAAAAAAAAAGTTTAAGTTCTCGTCATCTACTTCAAAGAAGTCTTGATTCAATTTTTCGTTAACAATATGTTATTGTTGCTGTTCTATAATACGGAATCTGAGTTTGTTTTGTTACAAACGGGTAGCTGTAGCTGTATTGTTTGTATTAACTTTGCCGTGGATACGTTGTTCTCACAAGTGTTTTCTTACAATGAAAATAAGGTCAAGCAAACAACAAAAGTTAGAGTCGATGCAAACTAGTCTATATGTAAGTGTGTTTCTCTTGTAAGTTACATATGCTACACGTGTCGTTTTGTCGACATAAAAATATCTCCACCATTTGGTGTATGGAAAAGTGTTGAATAAAATACAGAAATCGCTTATTGTGACCTGCAATAATGTTATCATTCGCTTAATACTGTACAATGTTACGACTGCCGCACGGATCGTCGTGTTGAATAGTGGAAACAGAATAACTGACATCAGATGAAATCGCTAATCGTCATCATCTTTAAGGATTAAACCAAGGATGGTTTGTTCCGGTCTCAAATAGGCAAAGATTAGAGCTTGTCACTTCAGCGTTTCCTCGGACGTTCCACACCACTCCATACCCTCGGCTTATAGTTCTATAGTTGTTTGGGGATGCGGCAGTCATCCACTCGGCAAAGATGTTCCCACAAATTTAGCCGATAAAGGGCGATCCTGTCAAGTATACTCATAATATTCAGTACCAGCCGTATATGTGTGTTTCTTCTATAATCGTAGAGATTATACCCTGCCACGTGCCTGATAAATCTCATTCCAGTCGCTTGGATGCGACTGGCTTAGCATTTCGTTAATGTCCAATTCTCAGGCCCATAAAGAATTGTGGGAAGGGCCATCTCCTTGTAGAATTTTAGACGTGTTCCTCTAGTTGCTTAAGGGTTCGCCTAATGGTCCCGCACATGAGGTTGAACTTGGGCAAGTTATTCACAACGTCGTTGCTTGCATTATAAGACAAACTGTAGCCCTGGTATTCAAAATTGTTAACTTGTTCCAGGACAGTACCATCTATAACAATTTTTGCCCGTGCGGGATCAGTTCCACGCGAAGCCATCACCTTGGTCATAAGTGTAGATATTTTGTAATCCAGACTCTTTGCAGATGAAATCGCTAATTATAACTACAATTACGACTTGAAAATAAACAAAACACTCGTAATTATTACAATTACTATCCAGACTGTAAGACCGTGATCTTTCAAATTCTTCACACCGATAGGTGTTCGTCGCTCGACCAAACGTGTCGGCTTCACCTCTGGAGGCCATCTCCAGTGTAAGGACTTCAAAAAACTGACAAGATGTACGCCAGTACAACCACAGTACTGTGGCAAAAGCAGTCTTTGGTCTGATCCGAAATGTCTGGTCGAGCGATTAACACCTATCGAATTGAAAAATTTTGAACGCCACAGTCTTACAGGCCGGATAGTAATTTTACTTCAATGTTCCATAAGGAAATGGAAGTATGGTGATGGCGAAAAAATCGTGTTCGAGATAACGACTGACTCTGATTGTATTACCCTCACAACATGAATAAGAGTCATTTTCCGAAAGGCGTCTCTGTGAGTGTCTGTATGTCTGTGTGCAGAATTTTTTCTATGGCGAACAAATAAACACTGCATCCAATTCATACATAATCAAATAAATTTTTGCATATGTGCCTGAATTATAGAGTACTCAAGGCCTATTGATGTTTGTGAAGATAGGTAAAGGGAAGGGGTAGTTTTCCTGCAACGTTTTATGCTTTAACAAGGGTAATGTTTTCTATGGCAAACGATAACTGCCGCAAATTCAAACAGAATCAAATATTATTTTGCATATGTGCCTGAGTACTCAAGGTCTATAGATTTTGGTGAAGATCGGTTAAGGGGAAGGGTAGTTTATCTTCAACATTTCATGTTTTAATAAGAGTAAAGTACTTAATTTTGATAAATAAAGTATCCTGAAAAGAAGGTCATAATAATCCACTATAGAAAGGTAGATGAAATATCTATAAATGAAAAGGGTAGTTGAAGGGGAAGTGGTTAATTTTCTATAAATGAAAATGATAGTTGAAGGGGGAGGGGATAATTTGTTATGTGTGTACTACGTTATCGGCAACAAAGAAGTAGTTTGTTGTTAAAATTCCTTCCCGAGCTGTTTGGCCGTGGTCCAATGTTTTCTGCAAAACCAGACGTTTCGGCAGTGCCATCGACTGCCAGCATCAGTAAAAATCGAGTGCACTAACGTGAGGTGGTATACGTTAGTGACCACAGTTCTGTGTTATGGCTGAAGAAAGAAATTAGAAAGAAGTAGTTTCTATGGAAATATTTCATTTTGAAAATGATTTTAAATATAAATCTTAGAACATGGAAGTCATGAATGTTTCTGCATACCGATTTATAATGATATGACGCCGGTCGTGAAAGCCTAAGAAAACAGACAAAAACACTCGTATACGATTCTTCAAGCTAAGATTGTTCAATAGACAGTGATATAACAAACAATAAATGTCACCTTATTAACAAAGTCGCAGTAACTAATAAACAATAATCACTTCATACTAAATCGCGAGTCACAACAACTGCGATAACGCATGCTAATATCGGCAGTAGAGGTGGGCCGACAGACTTGTAACAGGTAATTTGGAACGATTATTTCTGTGGAACAGACAGTAGTTGATTTCTAAAATTATAGGTGCCGGAACGCATCAATTCAAAAGTTGTACAGACACAAATATACTTATATTTTATATTAGTGTATAAGTTTACATCAGGTTACTACAAAGGAGGTCTACTTTTTAAAACCTTATAAAATAGGTAACATATGTATAAACTTGTTTCTGAAAAGGTAATAAAGTTTACTGATGTTTCAAGAACTTCATCGTCAGGTTAGCCGCACGACAATCGACAACATGTCACTCATGATGACGTCATCCCGGACCCCCAATCAAACTCTAAGTGATGGTGTCGGTGGTTCGGACATTTTAAAAAAAAGTTTCCATAGTTTCATCATTGTGTCGTCACATTGTTTGTTTCTTGAGCTTTCGTTACTCTTTGTTTCCAATGCTGTATGATGGCCAGAAATCAACCTTCTCACATCACTTGAAGATATTGCTATTGATTCAATAGCATATTTCAAGGTAAAAATACTACCTGTAAAAATTCTGGAATGTACATATTCTCGGAAGCTCCCTTCAGTTGCCTTTTATGTAGTTTTAATTTTGAAGCAAGTTCTTATTTAATTTTCTCCATAGGTTATTGGGACTTTTTTTTAACGATAGTAGTTAAGATAAAGATTAGTGCTAGTGTTTGATTTTGACAAATGTTTAGGTTTTTAGTGGAGATGATTAGGGGCACAATTTAAAAAGTAGTAGTAAATTTTTGTAATAATTAGGTTTTTCTTTTCATATATTTTTTCCAGTAATTTATTTTTGGATCCAGCAGGTTCCGGAACCCCATTCCGGCGCCGGCGCGTTTCCCCTGAAATCAAGCCCTGAAAACAAATATAACAGTGACTGAAAAGTTGAAATATCTGTCCCGATTCAACGATAACTGAAAAGGCGAAATACCATTTCCGATTACTTGCGGGATCCCCCTGCCGAACTAAGGAATAAACGATTACAAAGTCACAGTTATTGGTGGTGAATACTTGATTCTGCGCATGTGCCAATTGCCATACAATTACGAAACTAAGCAAAACAGAGAGGTTTTTAGAATATCTCTATGCCAAAGAGACGAAGCTGTTTTAAATAAATAAAAAAAAAATGCATACCGATGTTACATTTATTCGCGTGTTTTATGCAGATATATAATACAGATTATAATAACAAATTATATATTATACTAGTCACTAACATGGTAAATCTGGGAAAGCGAATTATATTGTGTAATAACGTACAGAGTGGATGATTGGCCATATAGTACTTTTTGTTAATGTGATTTCGGAGATGATTTTTGTTTGTAAAATTGTTTTTATTCTCATTCACTGCTGTGGCTTACTGTTATGTTTTTATTATATGTTTGTCATGTTTTTTTGACATTATTTGTTGTGCTACTACGTGCACTCTAAATTTCATTGCCAAAGTTTTTCGACTGAATTGTCTAACCAAAATGGAATAATAATTTAAAAATTATAGTGTAATATTAAATTCTTAGTACTAACATTAAGTTATATTTAAAAATAATATTATAATTTATAGGCCTAATATAACAATTGTGGAGTACGACAAAGGTGTCCATTATCACCTTATCTTTTAATTTATATATTGACGATGTCATACAAAACTGGCAGATGTGTCTTCCAGACCATTTTCCAAACTCTACAATTGACACTTTGTTGTTTGCGGACGATCAGGCTATTCTATCGGACTCTGAAAACAGATTGCAAATGGGTATACATTTGTTAAATGGAATCTGCAAAGACTCTGGATTGCAGATATCCACAATTAAAACCAAAGTGATGGCTTTTTGCGGAACTGATCCCATACGGGCAAAAATTGTTATAGACGGTACTGTCCGGGAACAAGTTAGCAGTTTTGAATGCCTGGGCTACAGAGTGTCTTATAATGCAAGCAACGACGTGGTGAACAAGTTGCATAAGTTCAACCTTATGTGCAGGAGCATCAGGCGACCCCTTAAGTCAGCAAGTAAAGAAACACGCCTAAAATTCTACAAGGTGATGGCCCTTCCCACACTTTTTTATGGGTCTGAGACTTTAACTAAAGGCCAGGCTAGACGTATCCAGGCGGCTGAAATGAGATTTCTCAGGCACGTGGCAGGGTATAATCTCCGTGATCATAGAAGAAACACAGATATACGGCAGGAGCTGAATATTCTGTGTATGCTCGACAGGATCGTCCATTATCGGCTGCATTGGTGGGAACATCTTTACTGAATGGATGACTGCCTCATCCCCAAACAACTCTGGAACTCTAAGCCGAGGGGGCGGAGAGGTGTGGGACGTCCGAGGAAGCGCTGGAGTGACCAGCTGTAATCTTTGCCTATTTGAGACCGGGACAAACCATTCTTGGTTTTAACCTTGAGGATAATGATGATAATGATGATCGTGCTCTCTCTGACAGCTGAGGTGTTGGTGCCCTGTGCTGCAGCATACCCTAACGTTATGGACAATCCGCCACTGCTTGCAGCGTAGCGACTCAGCCGGCTTGGATGCTGGTAGAGTACTCCAGTAAACGTCTGTAAGGGGCACAGACAAACTAGAAGAACGCTACGTTACTCCGTTGCGCAGAATGATCTGTAAACGTCTGGAACTGTCTCTAATAAATGCGGTACTATTTATTTCGTCACCGTAGTAATAATAATTAATCGCTCATACGTCTTACTGTCTTATAGATATTTCTTGTACTACTTGGTAGATATTTCACAAACTCGGCGATGCGATTGTGCACACTAATTGTTAAATTCGTAACCTGTTTTTTACTCTCCCAAGTATTTCTAATTTCTTCTTCTGATAGTTCCTATCCGTTTCGGATGTTGAATATCATACAAATTATTTTAATTTTCTGCACTGCTGTACGGAATAATTCAGTTGTATTCATGCTAAATCAGGTCCTTAAATTTCTCAGTCATTATATTCTTGGTCGCTCAACTCCTCTCTTTCCAAGTACTTTTCCCTGTAGTATGGACTGCAATAAGTAAAATCTCTGTTCATTTCTCATGAGTTGTCCCAGATACTAAAGCTTTCTTCTCTTCACTGTGTTAATTACTTTCCTACCTTTCTTCATCTTTCTAAGAACTTCTACATTAGTTATATGTGCTGTTCATGAAATTCTCAGTATTCTACGGTAGAGCCACATTTCGAAAGATTCCAATTTCTTAGTTGTGGCTTTAGTAAAATTCCAAGATTCTACACCGTAGAAGAGGACCGAGAATACATAGCAGCATAGAAGTCTCATCTTTGTGTGTATTGTTAAATCGTGCCTTTTGAATAAACTGCTCATTCTAGTGTACACTGCTCTTGCGTTTTCAATGCTGCTCTTTACTTCTTGAGAGTGGTTCCATTGTTCATTGACTATAGTACCAACATATGTAAATTTGCTTACACGTTCAACTGTCCTTTGGTTTATATTAAGGGTGCAGTTTGTGAGCTTGTTCTTAGATACAATCATTAGCTTCGTTTATTAACATTGATGTCTAGACCATATCGACGGCTGCTTTCTGTCACTCTATTCATTAGTTGTTTCTAATTTACACCTTTTATTTTTAACTTCTTGAAAGCTAAAATTGGACAAACGGCCGATTTTTGTCATGGATCTAAAGACCAGTTACTGTCTGATGAAGTCGAAAAATCTATACTTTTCATTTATTGTCATTGGTGATGCTCCGGGATGCGAATCGCTATTGACAGCTTTTAACGATTTCGACAACAAAACGGCATTAACTCTGACAACGTTTGCGCGCATTTACATAAACGTGGCTGATGACAAATGGCGGTCGACATTGTGTTTGCAAAACTGAAAACTGTCAAAACAAATTTCTGGCTAACACAAAGTTCTACACTTCACAGTCAATGTTTATCTAAAAGCTACCGGACGACCATCGTTGTTGAAAATGTGACAAAATATACAATGCTGCGTGAATCCTCCCATTGAGCGGCGTTATCGGAATTAACATTTATACACATAACTGACTTTCACGGAGCCTGGTAACATTAAAAAAGTTCAATAAACACAAAAACTAATGCGTCCTCTTAAAATGTCTTTCTATCATTGTTATGCCGTTAAAAATTCCCAACAATTTCATTATTAACGTTATTTATGATTTACAATTCAATGTGTATTCACTTTGAGTTCTTCAGTCTCAGCTTCTTGTGTAGATAGCTTAAAAATAATCTTCCCCTAATCTCACAAACCATGTCAGGAACCTCTGCCTGTCTCTACCCAACTTCCAGGGTTTCCTCCTCCTCCTTCTTCTTCTTCTTCTTCTTCTTCTTCTTCTTCTTCTTCTTCTTCTTCTTCTTCTTCTTCTGCTGTTGCTGCTGCTGCTGCTGCTACTTCATCTTCTACTTCTACTTTTCTTCTTTTTCTCCTTCTTCTTCATCTTCTTTTCTCCTCAACGCAGAGGTTGATGGGCTAGCAATTTCTTCCCTTCCGAAGACAGTCTCTTAATCACTCCATACTTTCTTCCTCCCTTTATTTCATGCATATACTGCTGTGTGGCCCTTCTTCACCCCCCCCCTATACACGGTAAACATTCCATCGATCATGGTGATGAACCAGTAGTAACGAGGTTTATGGAAAAACCGGTAAGAACTTACATGTCTGAAAAACGAAAACTTTCAGATACTTTGGGGAAACGAAGATCCGCACATTACTGGTGCGTGGTGCGAATGAGTTCAATGAGATTAACGCAGAGAATGTTTGATCAGTTTGATATAAATTTCAAGACAAAAATCTGTTGTTTTATATAAGTTATGAATAATATAACAGAAATGAATATTACAGGTAGAGGAAGTTTTTAGACAAGCATACTTTTTGGAAAAGGGTTAAGGAATTCAAGAGTTTTAGCAAAGTAGAGAGAAAACAAACAAAAGCTGCGGGACAGGAAAATAAACACAGAACAAAATTAAAAAATGAAGAAATTCTGGTATCACACAAATGCGAGAAATGTGTAAAGCTCGTGAAAAGTATTCACAATGATTACAGCTTACAAAGGCCATAGAAAACAAAAAGGGATACATCAACGTTTTTACATTTAAACACATCTGACAGGTATGTACTATGTAATAGGGAAATTTTAAATTTTAAAACAATTCAAACTAAATTTTAATGGACAAACTGGCAATACTACGGTAGAAGTAACAATTACGTAAACACAATTCTAAACCAGTCTGTTCCTGACATCTCAGTATTGAGGTTGACATCCAGAGAATAATGGACATATTAAACTAATTCAAGCGTGATAAGGTGTATATTGTAATATTACCGTCTTACCCGCTCCGATATTGCGGTATTTATTATCAATTTATTATAAACGTATGAATGGTTTATTTAATTGATGTTTATTATTACTGTCGGTTATATGGGGTTCGTAGTTTATAAGTTAATGCACTTCGGTAGTTGGTGTTATGACGAACCGGTTAGGTTGACTCCTCACTGGAAATTAGATTGTTTATGATTATTGACGTACTTACTTGAGGTGACGTTCTGCGTGCAAGACTGATTTCAGATGACAATTTACATTTGAAACTGTTCAAATCGTCTCAATTGCCGCTAAGAGTGTTGCCAACTATTGCGAGCTGTCTCTCTAACCTGAAATTTTCTAATCTAGTAAAATAAATTTTGTCAACTCCTTTTGTCTGTTAATATTATAGTTTATTCCTCGATAAAGTTTATGAACTTACTTCGAATAGTTATTAATTGATAATGGTTCATTTTTACAATACTGGTTAATTTTATGAGACTCTCTTTTGTATTCGCAGGGTTGTTAATCTGATATTCAGAACCATCATTCAACGTGGTTTTGTGATTACATTATTTCATTTAAAAATGTGGGATCTTTTAGTCTACAAAATACATAACAGGAAGATGAACTCTACTATCATAATTAAGTAGCAGGAGTGTGATTACATAACACAAATAAATCTTAATTCATAACATAAAATCGTCAAAGGACGTTTGGACGCCAATATTGGAGGTTCTGGCGGTTCTGAATAATAACCATTTTACTTTAAATTAATAATAACTCTTTAACATTCTTAAAAATCCCGTAAGGTACGGTTATAAATTCATTTATCGTTCATAAAACAATTATCTGATTCATCAGATTGGATAACATGAAATCAGGAAAATGGATGTATCCAGTTAGTATGGTTATACAGTATTAAATATTTTTAACAAAACACAAAATAAAACAAAACAAATTAATTAGAATACTAGTGTTCAAAGTTTTTCAAAGTTCATCATTAATTAACTGATACCTCATATCTAGTAATGTTTCTCAGGTCAATTATGAAAATTATGTTAGTCTATCGTTAACCCTTTTCATTTAAAATAGTTTAATTGCTATCGTTATATTCATTGGATTCTTATTGTCCATATGACAATGTCTATTTCATTATAAATACTGTTATTTATTAAAACAGTTAACATTTGATATAAGTAAAGTCATTTGTCTTTTTATTCTTCTTAATAATGATTATTAAAATTATTCATTTTAAATAAGGTCCCAATCCTTGTTGTGTTCAATTGACATAATATCATTAATTGTAATCGATAATATTTTTTATCGAAAAAATGTCATAATTATTCTACGTATTTTAATAATTGTCACTATACTTGCGTTTAGTGTCCTTTTCTTTATTGGCACTACTAACTTTCTATTAATAATGGATACACTTCCTATGCGCACATACTCCGATAAAGTTCACTTAAAAAAATTAACTCGACTTTGTTTACTATCGGTATAACCTCACTTTCACTTTTTTAGGTTACTGCTTCCCATCAGCTGTTCGGTTCTTCTTCAAATTGCTCGCAGGATCGGCGTGGCTTCTCCGTCAAAGTACTGTAATCGAATGTGTCCTCTTCGGTTTCCGAACTGGCGTCTAATGTTTAATGATGATTTCTGATTGGTCAATTTTATTAATTTGCGTGACCCTTCGGTATACCTCGGCAAAACAGACGCTTTCAACGCGTCTTTTGACTGGTTTTGAGATTATAAGAAATTGGTGTACAAGTGGACGCCCAAGGGCTGGCAAATTATCAAAAATTTATAACTAATATTATTCCCTTATTTTTCCTCTAATTAACAATTCATTATTACCATCGTTCAGGATTCTCTGAGACGAATAATTTGGATTCCCACACCATATGGTTTTGATCCTTATTAACAAAATTAAATTTACCAATATCCCTTATTAGCTTTTAACACCATATAATGTTCGTTTTAGTTATTTATATTATTAAATTTCAATAAGCCTTGAGTATTCCTTGCTTTTAGTCGAGTATGAACTCTTTCCAATTATTTATAAGGTTGTATTTTGGTAACATTGTTTTTTGTTGTTTAGGCCTAACTCAATATTATTCACTATGTTTTAATTACATTTTTCCATTATTATTCCTTACTTTTACTGCAACCTTATTTCTCATAATTGTTGTCTACAACTTCTTATCACACTTACAATATCATTTATGACATAAGAGCATACTTATTTCTAGTTAACTTTACAAATACATTGGCTAGGCATATTGGCCTATGACACTCTCAACTAGTTTTACTTATTGTCTTTTAATAGTTGTTTTCTGACAATATCTATTATGTCACAATTGCTCTGAGGGAACCCTCACCACTTTACATCTTGTTTTTATTGTTTTTAATCTTTATAATCAACCATAGTTTCTTCACTATTGGTTTACATGAATCATCTTTATTATAACTTATATAGTTGTTTTTAAGTCCTTATATTTTACAAACATACTTGTTATAGTTATTATTACGTTTTACAATTCTTTGGTTTGAATTAGGGTATTCCCCTTTGCTGTCAATTCCTTAATACAACTTACATCTAGTGTCACATGACAAGTGTATTTAAATTACATTATTATGGCTTAACTTTATGATAATAATTATCGTTTTACATTATGTTAGTCATATTACGTCTCTTTGATGATACTGATATTCACCCTCTTTCTCTCTTATTAGTTTTTCTACATGTTTTTTAGAATAGTTAGTTGGTAAATTCCGTTCTGTCTACTTTAGTCAGTTTATTTACTCTAATTATAACACAAATCTTCCTTTGGGTAATTAATCTTGTTACTGGTATGACCCTTATAACATCTATCTGAAATACAGTATCAGAGATTATGGTTTAACAACGTTTTTATTTATTAATTCTTGTCATTATATGTGAAAAGTATTTGTAGTTAGGTTGTGTGTCCCCACTCTTACATACAACAATGGGTTACTTTGAGTTTAGTTTCTACACATTTGACACCATTATTTAAATGTACTAATACTAATAGTTACTATTTATAGTTTGGTAATTGTTTTCTCCTTACTTTAATATTATTTTTATAACATTATTGGTGACTATCAGTTTCCTTCTGATATCACTGTTTCTATATCACTTACATCACTAGTAGACAGGATACAATATTTTTGTGATCCTTTATACTTTCTTAAATCATACTAATATAAGTTTTAATCTCACTCTTCCTCCTAACTATTAGTGGTTACTTGATTCATTTATATTAGATTTGTGGTCATAGTCAGGTCGCCTAATATATTCTGTCAATGTTTTGGCTTTCTTTAATGGTCTCTCCCTCTGTACTTCACTTCCCTTCTTTTATCTATCTCACAGTTGTACTTCTTCTGTGGTAGATTGTGTTAGGTATCTTGTCTCTTCATTTATTTCTCTGTCTATTGAATTTTATTGTTGATTCATTCACTTCTTTTCATTTTTATTGTCTACGTTTCTTGGTTGCTCACTGACCTAATCTATTGGCTCATTGGGTTAATCACATTTTAAGTTTTAATAAACTTAAAATTAATAGAAACACTAATATTCTGAAATATACATCAGCAGAGTACACAAATATAGTGCCGCTTATTTTAAAAAACAATTTAAAAAAATGTAACTTCCAAGTGATTTTCCGTACCAACAGTAACTTACAAAAAATCCTAAAATCAACAGACAAAATACCTATAGAGAAACAAACAGGTGTATACAAGCTATCATGTAATGACTGCAAGATATATATATATATATATTATAACTACACTACTACGCGTTATTGTAATGTAATGTTGTGTGTGAGTACCCACCTGCTGTCTGATCTTGCAGATTCTTCCGACTAGGGCGTGTGGATTTTGGATTTGAAGTTCGCAAGCTAGTAATCTCAAATTATTACAACAACACACATAATGGGTTACTTTAAAGGGGGAGAGTTTTGTGAGACTGGTAGGCTTTATCGTACAACAATAAAACACTGTTATATGGGGTAATAAAACGTTGTTTATTACACCAACAACACACAAAAATAGAATGGTTATAATGTTATGAATTTTCTTATAGTCTATACAATGAATCGATGTTTTTCGATTGTCTAATAGTTGAAAGAAACTGAACTCGTTCTTTGCGAGTTAATTGCAATTTAAATTTGACTTTATTAATTTATTTGAATTTAATTAAATTTATTTAATTAATTTGAATCTAAGTGTTCATGAAACAAAATATAAAACTCTAAAATTAATTTGAATAATTAGTTAAAATAAATTAGACGTGACAGTCTAGTTCACGTTATTTCATTTCTAGTGATTCTACTTCTGATCTACTGCAGTATGATCTAAGATTAGATTGTCAGTTAAGATTTGTATAGCGCTTGTATACTACTTCTATTTCTTAACTATAACTTACTAAAGCCTTAAACTGCTATACAGATTATCACAACGAATTTACTTTTTAATTAATAGAGTCTTTGCTTTTTGTTTGGCACCTGAATTATTTGAATTACAATGTTTTAATTGAAAAATAGAAAATTTGATCTGAAAAATAAATAAATAGATTTTGCTTTCCTGTTACTGAAGAGGATGTCGTCCCGATTTGTCCCTCGTCGATTCGAGTCCTTGGTTAGAGAAAGTAATCTGCTTGGAACTGCTGGATCGGTCGTGGAGTTCAAAATTCGGCAACACTCTGCTTCCCTGCTGTTTGTGAATATTTTAACGTCTGCTGTTGTCTGCTGGAACTGCTTCCTGTTCTCCGTCGATTTGCACGTTGCACGTCAGTGTGTGTGTGTGTGTGCTTCGTTCGGCGGTCGCTCTGCTCGTCAGCTGTTAACCAATGATTTAGACGGCCTCTCTGCTGTATTCTTGAAGTCTGGTCTTGAAGTCGGGTGGATCTCTTGCGTGCTTATGACTAACTGGTAGTACACAATAAGCTTGGTTGATGTCTTGAAGAGTATCTCGCCTTTACGCAACAATTACGAGCTATACAGACGATCTGTAGTTAGTGTGTTCGTAATTGCGTGTGTGTTGACCACGTAGAGTCTTCTTGTTGATCTTCACCGCTTTGGCTACTAGACGATCGAAGGACTACGTCTTAACTTCGTGAGTACTGACAGAAGAGTGAATTTTTCCACCAGAAAACATCGCACTAGCCGAGGCTGCATGCAATGATTTCATTGGTCGAAACACTCTCCCTACCACATAAAATTTAGAATTCCCTTAGTCCGTGAGAATGAAGTCTGGTTCCCACAGACGGAGAATAGAATTATTATCTAATAATTAATTATCCGGCGGAACCAGTTTGTCGCTAAGGATATCCTGTACTTATTTAATTTTGCAATAACTTGGTTGCAAATCAAGTTGTGTGAAATCTAAAATATACAATCTGTCACAAATTATTATCTTTACAATATACTAAAATCTCTTTACTGTAACTCTATTTTAACAGAAGTTATTTAATTATTTTAATTAACTCTTACATTTGTTAATTATATTGCATCAAATTTGCACACGTCATTATTAATATCTCGGCAAACATTTTGGCTATGTTGGATTTCGCCTTTATTTATTAGTTTCCGAGATATTAATAATTAACAGTTTGGGTGTGGTCGCTTCCTTGTACAGCGAACTGCTTACATAACGACCACGTGTGCGTTGCTTTACACAGCATTATTTTCAATGCTCTACATTCAAATGGAGTTTTAACTGTTAATTTTTATTTAAATATGGTTTCAGCATGCGGTAAACATATAACCCCAAATAGTTAATATTTGGTTCCGTTATATATTCCCACACCCGCTTTAAAAAAAAAATGAATGTAATAATTACAGTTATTTTTTTTTTCTTAATCATTACACACATATTCTGTAATCATTATTCTTACTAGCTATACATTGTATTACTTATTCTGAAGACACGTACACAAGTGTTAATGTTATTGCATTATATACAATTTAACTCTAAATACATGTATTAAAATGTTATATTTGCAACTTATTGCGTATAATGTTTTTCAAACGAGTAGTAGCCTTTATTTGTATACAATGCCACGCGTACAAAGAATTTTGCTGACAGTATTTAAAACGTTATCGCCGGGCGCGCGGCTAATTGCTTGACCTAGTTTCATATGTGGGTCAGGTAGTCGTTATCGCGTGACGTAACTGTTTCCTGCCGCTGTCCTCGCTCACTCTATACGCTTATTATTTATCGCGCTAGGAAAACATTATTATTATTAGTACACAAGTTATCTATAATTATTATTAATAATATTATAAAACACAAATTACTTATTTTAATTTTAATTATTATAATACAATTATTATTAACTCTATATACTATTTATCTTTTTAAAGTCTTTTTATTTCGTCGCGACGCGCTTTGGAACGCCATGCTACTCAAAGTACTTTCTCAAAGAGCTCGCATGGAATTTACCGATCGTTTTCGTTCGGTCCAGAGTCGTAACGATGAACGTGTGAGGTACCTGGCTCCTTCACATTTAATGAAGAGGTCCTCCGCTGTCGGTGCGCAGTCAAACTCTTTCTCTACGAGACTGTTTAAGTTCCTCATATCCAGGCAGAGTCGGATCTCTCCAGTCTTCTTGCGGACGACCAGCAGTGGGTTGAGGAAGCTGCTATTGGATCTTTCAATAATATCTTCTTCCAACATCCGCTGTATCTCCTGCTGGACCTCGGCCTGGTATTTTATAGGGACCTGGTAGATTCTCCTTATGAACTTCTCCGGCTCTGAGAGGTGGATTCTGTGTTCATACACTGACGAGATTGAATGTTCTTCACTGAAGATATCGCTGAATTCTTCTTGCAGCGACGACAATCTCCGTTCAGTTCGGGAATCTAAGGTGGTCTCCCCCTCTTCACATTCTTTATAGTGAATTACTTGTTTTGGTGGCCGTGTGATTTTAATTGGGTCACCATGGTTTTGTGTGTGTGTGTATGTGTGTTCAATTTAAAAGTGTAACTAACATTGTCTATGGTACATTTGAATAAGTGTTCACTGGTGTTAATTTCCGCACGTATTTGTTCCAATACATCTACCCCCAATAACATATCACATATTAAATTGTTTATAGCCACTACACACACTTCAAATTGCACTTCGTCTAGCATGATAGTTAGATAGTATTGAGTGTCAATTTTTTCTTTTGTATCGGTAGCGGTTCGTATATAAAATTGATTGATTGGGAGTGATGGGGCCGTACGAAAATATTTTTTATTGGTACGCAGGAACCTTTCACTGACGCCGGATACAACACTACCGGTATCCAACAGAATTTTCGTGGGAACGCTATTGACAAAGGCGTGTAACACCGGACACGCCGCGCTCACGGGCCTTTGTCGCGTGGGACCGGATTCTAGCAACGGATCCCTGACATCCGGTGGGAACACATTATTAACGGGCACACAAGTTACATAATTAAAAGTACACATTTCACACAATATATAATCCTTATAATTAACATGCTTATATTTACACAATTTTGCCGAATTTATAGCGCGTCCTTGCTGGATGCGCATTTTGGCACGTTTTTTGTAGCTTGGTAACTTTTCGATTTATTGTTCGAATTTTTATTGCCGTGGGAGTCGCTGTCTTTTTCAGTTGTATCAGCTTTGGCTAATTCGACCGTTTGAATCGCTCTAATTTGTGCTCCATCGTTACCCTTACCCTGCCCCTTTGGTCTACCAAAATTTTGTTTTCCCTTGTACTCAAAGGTTTTATTTGGCTGTTTTGACGGTGTTTGGGGTGGAGTAGAACTGGTACTCGGTTTTTGATCCGTTTGCTGATGGTACTGTAGTCGCGTATTCTGCCCTTCATTATTTCGGCGAAAATCGGGATTGTAACGCCACCCACCAAAATCAAAAACCGTCTCACTTTGGGACACTAGAATGAGGAGTTCGTCTACCGTGCGAATACCCTGGGTAAATACAGCTACTCTAATGTTATGGTTAAAATGGTAGGCAAGCTTGGTGACTATGTCAATCTCCGCAAATGCTGGGGTTAAATGCTTCGCGCGTTCGACCTGCTGGATTATATAATTTTCGGCGGTTATATTCATTTTTTTATCAAAACGGCCATATTCCAGTTCATTGCGCAGAAGTCGTTGGGTATGCGAGTTCCAGTACCGGCTTTCAAATTTTTGTTTGAACTCCGCGTATGTGGACACTCTATCGCGTACAATGTTATACCACTTACGCGCCGAATCACGCATCGCGTTAACCACCCACTGTATTTTGTCTTGATCTTCTAGTCGGGAACCTACTCTAGCCATTTCACTCTCACATGCTAATAAAAATTCAATGGGGTTTTCGTTATTTTCCCCCGTAAAATACACACGATTTTTCTCGTCGACAGGGCCTTGTACCAAAATATTTGGAGCAGACCTCCTTCGTACCTCCTGTCGTACTTTCAAAATCTCGTCGCTTAACGTTTGTAAAACACTCTCTTTATTAGAGTCAATGTTAGATCGCGTCTCTACAATTGAAGCGTCTAATTTATCTACTCGTCGTTGTGTTTCGGTCACGTCCGCGTGAATTTTTACCTCTAGGGATTCCACCTTCCTGGAAACCTCTAGTGTCTGTTTCTCACAGCGGGTTATGTGGTCTTTGAACCGGCCCTCCATACGTGTTACTTGTTCAATAAACGATTTTTGCATTGTGGTCTCAAAAACCTTAAACCGTTCATTGATTTTAGTATCGACCGTATTTACTCTTTCGCCGATCTCTGCGACTTTCACAGTTAGCTCTTTATTACTCTCACCGATTTCAACGACTTTAGCGGTTAACTCATTTACGCTTTCGTCTATTTTCGCAGTTAATTCTTTACTACTTTCTTTATTACTTTGCTTAATCTCGGCGTTTATGTCAGCGTTACTGCGTTCTAATGCTTCGGTTAGACTAACTCTTTGTGTTTCGATATTAGATTTTAATTCCGCGATATTTATGTCAGCATTGGCTGTTATTTGTTCAAATTTCGCGTCTATTTTAGCGGTCAAATCCGCGTTAGCTTGTTTCATTTCCGCGTTCATT
Source organism: Magicicada septendecula (assembly GCA_034769895.1). Classification (NCBI taxonomy): domain Eukaryota; kingdom Metazoa; phylum Arthropoda; class Insecta; order Hemiptera; family Cicadidae; genus Magicicada; species Magicicada septendecula. The sequence continues at coordinate 68,271,346 of CM068370.1, read as the reverse complement.
TGCTGTATTTGTTTAAGTATTTTATCCATATCCATTTTAAATAGCCAACAATGTCAAATATACACAATTTAAAATACACAGAACAGTTTCAAATACACACAATAACTTTACTGTTGTACAAACACCAGTCACAAAACTCTTTGGGGATTGTTTAGTTGGACGCCAGCTGTTTTACGAGTTAAAACAGCAAAGTTTGTTTAACACGTGAAAATTAAATTTAAATTGAATTTAATTAATTTAATTTAATTTGATCGCGCCCCACGTTCCGGGCAAGCCATTTATAACTCTTGTTCGGAACGTGAATTCAATTTGACGTACGTGTGTCGGGCCCCACGTTGGCCGACATTTATAACTACACTACTACGCGTTATTGTAATGTAATGTTGTGTGTGAGTACCCACCTGCTGTCTGATCTTGCAGATTCTTCCGACTAGGGCGTGTGGATTTTGGATTTGAAGTTCGCAAGCTAGTAATCTCAAATTATTACAACAACACACATAATGGGTTACTTTAAAGGGGGAGAGTTTTGTGAGACTGGTAGGCTTTATCGTACAACAATAAAACACTGTTATATGGGGTAATAAAACGTTGTTTATTACACCAACAACACACAAAAATAGAATGGTTATAATGTTATGAATTTTCTTATAGTCTATACAATGAATCGATGTTTTTCGATTGTCTAATAGTTGAAAGAAACTGAACTCGTTCTTTGCGAGTTAATTGCAATTTAAATTTGACTTTATTAATTTATTTGAATTTAATTAAATTTATTTAATTAATTTGAATCTAAGTGTTCATGAAACAAAATATAAAACTCTAAAATTAATTTGAATAATTAGTTAAAATAAATTAGACGTGACAGTCTAGTTCACGTTATTTCATTTCTAGTGATTCTACTTCTGATCTACTGCAGTATGATCTAAGATTAGATTGTCAGTTAAGATTTGTATAGCGCTTGTATACTACTTCTATTTCTTAACTATAACTTACTAAAGCCTTAAACTGCTATACAGATTATCACAACGAATTTACTTTTTAATTAATAGAGTCTTTGCTTTTTGTTTGGCACCTGAATTATTTGAATTACAATGTTTTAATTGAAAAATAGAAAATTTGATCTGAAAAATAAATAAATAGATTTTGCTTTCCTGTTACTGAAGAGGATGTCGTCCCGATTTGTCCCTCGTCGATTCGAGTCCTTGGTTAGAGAAAGTAATCTGCTTGGAACTGCTGGATCGGTCGTGGAGTTCAAAATTCGGCAACACTCTGCTTCCCTGCTGTTTGTGAATATTTTAACGTCTGCTGTTGTCTGCTGGAACTGCTTCCTGTTCTCCGTCGATTTGCACGTTGCACGTCAGTGTGTGTGTGTGTGTGCTTCGTTCGGCGGTCGCTCTGCTCGTCAGCTGTTAACCAATGATTTAGACGGCCTCTCTGCTGTATTCTTGAAGTCTGGTCTTGAAGTCGGGTGGATCTCTTGCGTGCTTATGACTAACTGGTAGTACACAATAAGCTTGGTTGATGTCTTGAAGAGTATCTCGCCTTTACGCAACAATTACGAGCTATACAGACGATCTGTAGTTAGTGTGTTCGTAATTGCGTGTGTGTTGACCACGTAGAGTCTTCTTGTTGATCTTCACCGCTTTGGCTACTAGACGATCGAAGGACTACGTCTTAACTTCGTGAGTACTGACAGAAGAGTGAATTTTTCCACCAGAAAACATCGCACTAGCCGAGGCTGCATGCAATGATTTCATTGGTCGAAACACTCTCCCTACCACATAAAATTTAGAATTCCCTTAGTCCGTGAGAATGAAGTCTGGTTCCCACAGACGGAGAATAGAATTATTATCTAATAATTAATTATCCGGCGGAACCAGTTTGTCGCTAAGGATATCCTGTACTTATTTAATTTTGCAATAACTTGGTTGCAAATCAAGTTGTGTGAAATCTAAAATATACAATCTGTCACAAATTATTATCTTTACAATATACTAAAATCTCTTTACTGTAACTCTATTTTAACAGAAGTTATTTAATTATTTTAATTAACTCTTACATTTGTTAATTATATTGCATCAAATTTGCACACGTCATTATTAATATCTCGGCAAACATTTTGGCTATGTTGGATTTCGCCTTTATTTATTAGTTTCCGAGATATTAATAATTAACAGTTTGGGTGTGGTCGCTTCCTTGTACAGCGAACTGCTTACATAACGACCACGTGTGCGTTGCTTTACACAGCATTATTTTCAATGCTCTACATTCAAATGGAGTTTTAACTGTTAATTTTTATTTAAATATGGTTTCAGCATGCGGTAAACATATAACCCCAAATAGTTAATATTTGGTTCCGTTATAATATATATATATATATATATATATATATATATATATATAGGCCAAACTGGCAGACGGTTTCGAGAGCGGTTTAGGGAACATTTGCCTAAGAGCAAAATTACAAATTTAGAACGTGTTAAATCCAACTACGCTCGTCACCTCATGGAGTCCAACCATGGGTATACAGATTTTGACACTAATTTCAAGCCATTACATTATTGTGCCAAGGGACGTCGTATGGACACACTTGAGGAATATGAGATTTACAAGGCATTTAAAACCAATCCTGGAAATGTTTTAAATGATCAGTTATCTTTCATATCACATTATTTATTTGATACAGCTCTTAAGTTCGAGACACAAGACAATACAAGATAACATTAATAAATATACACCTTGGACCTCTGAGTTCTGATAAGTTTGACAGTTTGAACTGGACCTCCATACAGTGCGCACTGTGCAATATGAAAATGCCTAAGTTTGTAGTGTAAATTATGTGTATGTGTGTCATTAATTTTTAACGTTTGACGACGGAAGAGTGATTATCCTCTGAAGATGAAACCTTAGGTTTTGAAACGCGTCAGGACAAAATAAGGAGAAGTCGCAAGACGTTTATTAAGGTAATTTTTAATTATTTATTATCAATCTCATTGTCCTTCACGTAATTGATGTCATTTCCTGCCTACGTACCCTATTATCAATCTCATTGTCCTTTTTGCAGGTGACGCCATTTCATACTTCGCAAATTGTAATCAGTGTCATTCCCCTTCACGTAACTCAACTTCCCCTCCTGCACACGTAACGTATTATCAAAGTCATTGTTCTTCACCTGAGCACTATATGCCCACTAGGGCACTACGTTCTTGCTACAACAAAGGAGATAGAGTTTGTAATGGATGCAAGACCCATACACCGGGAAGTACGGCGTTTCCATATTGTTCATAGGGCACTCCCTGACTTCAAAATAATATATTTATTTATATTTATTCCGTGAACGTCCCATCTTTATTATTAACGACGGAGAGTTGTATACTCTTTTTGTGTTTGTCACCGAAAATGTGGAGCACCCTATGATTTTTCGTTTCATCTTTACGTGCTTCTAAGCGTTCAACAACATAATCGGGTTAGAGAGAGCAACTGTGTGTGTAGCTTACTGCACTGTTTTCATTACGTCTCGCGGGGATATATTTAACCACGCGTCTGCACGGCACGCTTTGGCGCCTCCCAGCTGTCACCTGTTACAACTTATCCGGCGGTCAGTCAACAAAAAATTGACTTTCACTTTATTTTTCTTGACGTTCGTCCAACGTTTTGTCGCCGCATCGCGTGCATACCACACACAATAGTATAACGTACCGACAAGGCACAGACTGACCATTCACACGCGTTTACTCACAAGGTAACAGTCATGAAATATACACCATCGGCTCAGATGTGTTACTTTTCCGTCTTATGGAGGAAACGTAGGCTTTATGTAGGGCTAAAACGGCCGGTGTCAACATTATTAAGTTGAAATGAAACCGGGCTGTTAGGCTGTGGTCGGTTGATGGTAACTAGCGACATAGTTAGTTAGTTTCAAATGTTTCCTGCTGAAACTAGCGATTTTCCATTTACATTATAAAAAACTAATTTAACCTTTAAAATGGTTAGTTAGCTCTTATTTTCAAGATCCAACAGTTTAAGTATAGTCACGGGAATTTTTGTTTTACATTGGGAAATTTCATTTTTCTCGGTTGGCAAATCTATCTGTTCTTGTCATTTGAGGTTAGTTTTTGTCTGACTTCATTCCAAAGTTGGTGAGTGTTAGTAATACTGTATTCTCTTTCTTTCCTTATATTGTGTCTAGAAACTTTGAAAATGCCTCGCAAATGCGTTAATAGTGCTGACAACTTTTGCTATGTATGTGGTGAAGTGACATTTTCTGCTCAGAAACGGCCCATAACATAGCTAGTAAAAACAAACTACTTTCATTACTTTGGAGTCATGGTAGGGGATCAAGCAAATACATGTTCAGTGAATCTTCGTAGTTTGTTAACTGGAATGAGACGTTCAATTAACTTTGGTGTACCGATTATATGGCGAGAACCAACAAATCATCTAAATGACTCTTATTTCTGCAAGACATCGCCTTTACAGGACTGTATTTCAAAGTGGCATTTCAAAGAAAAAAAGTGGACTGTAGAATATCCGAACATTCCCCATTCCGTTTCAATCCCAGCCCCCTGGGGATCTTCTTCAGAGCCGGGTATAAGAAACCGATTTACCGGTAAAAGTACTCGGGTATTGTTTGGCTAAGAACTGCCGTACGTGTGTTCTCTGACGCATTGTGCTCTAACTATGTCGCTGAGTCTATACTTAATGTGTTGTGTTAGGATTGAAATTTCAAAAAAATAGGTATGGAGAACCATACATTATTTCCATGTTCTAAGATGCATATTTAAAATTATTTTCGAAATGAAATATTTCCGTAGAAACTACTTCTTTCTTCAGCCTTAACCACAGCACTGTGGTCATTAACGCATACCACCTCACGTTAGCGCACTCGATTTTCACCGATGATGGCAGTCGATGGCACTGCCGAAATGTCTGGTTTTGCAGAAAACATTAGACCACGGCCAAACAGCCGGGAAGGAATTTTAACAACAAACAACTTCTTTGTTGCCGATAACGTAGTACACATTTAAAAAATATCCCCTCCCCCTTTAACTATCATTTTCATTTATAAAAAATTGCCCCATCACCGTTCAATTACCCTTTTTATTTATAAATATTTCATCTACTTTTTTACAGTGGATTATTATGACCTTCTTTTCAGAATACTTTCTTTATCAAAATTAAGTACTTTACTCTTGTTAAAACATATAACGTTGGAGGTAAACTACCCCTTCCCCTTAATCAATCTTCACCAAAATCAATATGCCTCGATTGTTCTACAATTTAGGAATGTATGCAAAAAATTATTTGATTCTGTTTGAATTTGCGGCAGTTATCGTTCGCCATATAAAAAATTCTACACAGACACACACACAAACACACACACTTTTAGAAAAATTACTTTTCTTCATGTTTTGAGAGTAGTACAATCAGAATCAGCCCTTATCTCGAACACGATTTTTTTTAGCCATCACCATACTTCCATTTCCTTATGGAACATGGAAGTAATACGCATTGATTTCGATCACCGTCATTTCCAGTGTAGTACGTAGCTCGGTGACGTGTTTTTTCCTAAAAAATGCAGCCTTCTGTTTTCATGCACGTGTTTTGCCTGGCGATTTGTAGTTAAGGATTAACTTGTTTCTATAAGCCCCTATACTGGTAATTATACTATACACTTGCAATTCACGCCGCATGTCTGTCAACACGTCTACCCACAGTTGCAAGTAAACCCCAATTTCCATGTCCATGAGCACTGAACGCTACGCGGTCCGTGCAAAATGAGATTAGCTCCGGTATTGTAATCAGAAGAAACCAGAGCATAAACACCTCAGGGTAGTATATTTAATTGTGTATGCAAATGTAGGAGGCGAGCGTGTTGCATAACAATGTGAGACTGTAATTGGAATGGCGGAGGACGGAACTGGGACACATGGGACACAGCTTCTGTCATTGCTGTATATCCAGTCAGCTGTGAACGAAAATGTCGTCTTCATCGTCGTGATTATTGCGTCAGAGATCCCTATGTAAATATCCAGTGGGTGTACATCTTAATGTACGCAGACGATCTTCTGATCAGCCAAGAGAGAATGAAAACCACCTCCAAATTCCCATTCTCAGATCCGTAGAGAAGTTATCACTATCCAGTGAGGACTAAGGTAAACAACAGCACTTTAGAACAAGTGAGCCGTTTCAAATATCTCGGCAGTGCAGTAAGCTATGAATCTGAATATGATGTAAGAGAGAAGATAAATGAATTTAGGAATATTTGTGGTACAATTCATAGAAATCTTAGATGTAAAGCAAGACACTGCACAAGGATTAAATTTTATAAGACAATTGCAATACCCAAATTGATTTGAGCGAGTGAGGCGTGGGCCATGGCAAAAAAAGAATGCGGCAATATTCAAAATGCTGAAATGCAGTTTCTTCAAAATACTTTGAATTATACATTGAAAGATAGAATAAGGAATGAGGATATCAGAGCAGAACTCAAAGTGAAGGACATAAATGTAATTATTTCAATTTATAGAAGACAATGGTGGGACCATCTGCAAACGATGACAGAGGATCGATCGCCGAAAGCGGCACTGAACTATAAAGCAATTGGTAGACTATACTTGGGTCGTACGAGGACTAGATGGTTGCCGGAATAGGTTAATATAACCTAATCCTTGAAGAGGAGAAGAAGAAGATCGCTATGTTGTGTTTATGTGTCACGTATGTTATGGTTAGACTGTTGGATGGAGGAAGTAAGTTAAGTGAATCAAATAAGCAATAATCATCATTATCATCATCGTTTTCAGTATAACCTACAAGGCTCTGAACTATAGCGTCTTCAAACCTCCAGCCATCTTTTTCACACGTGTTCTCCAAAAGGTTTATATTTAACGATTACACACACACACACACACACACACACATATTTATTCAAACACTTTCTGCTACAGTCCGTTTCTTGATGTATATAATATATATTTTATAATGACTTTACCTCAAGATGTTTTTTCCCTATTTGGAACATGTTTCGGGAAGCCTTGTGTTCCCATCTTCAGCCTTCCTGGTTTTGAGCCTTGTGAGGTATTTGTGTGTTGGCTGGTTGTTGCTTTGGTTTCCTTTTGGTCTCTGGTGCTTTAAATTGGTATTATTGTGTGTGATTGTGGTGTGTATATTAGTTTATTGTTATATTGGAGTGTTAGTGGTCTCAAATATTTCTACTAGTAATTTTATACAACCCACTATGTTATCTTTGGTATTGACAAGCGCTTTCGGCAGTCAAACCATCTTCAGGTCATTTACCAAACTACCAATATTCAGGTGTATATTAGTATTTTGTGTATTTTCTATGTTGAGTGCTTTGGAAATTTGTGTCATGTTTTGTATTGATTTGTATTTGTTCAGGTATTCGTTTGTTTTGTGTTTTATGTTTGTATATTTGTAAATTTTTCAAAATGTTAATTATGGTCCCTTTGTGTCGTATATGTTTTATTAGTGTCATATTCCTAGACATAACCAACAAATAAAAACACATACCACACAAAGGCACCATAATGAACGTTTGGGAAAATTTACAAATATGCAAACACAAAACAAACTCTATTTACAAAGTAAATAAAGAAGTGTACTAATTGTAAATTGTTCTATTTCTTAATACTAAACGAAAATACGTGGTGTTTTCATTTGTAATGTTAGGTAATAATGGTTTTCGGCTCTTAGTTTACTGCTGAAATAAATAAAAGCCATGGTTGAGGAAAACGTAACGTTTAATGTGTATATACAATGGTTAGAATGCAGTAATACTTAAAATACAGAACCTAACGTTTTGAAGTTGGCAAATCGGCCAAAACAACAACAGCAAATATCAACTGAAAAATACAAAATATTTATGGTTATAGCTGTAGGCTTTTAGAATATGCAATCTACACGTTGTATACAATGGACTTTTTTTTTAATTTGTAACAAACCCGAGTACTTGTTGCAAAACGAATATTACCAAAAGAACGAGTTCTGCCACAAAAAAGTGGCATGTATAGGGTCCTTGGGTCACCTCTCTTTACTTTCGAGTTTGGTGGTTTTTCAGTGATCTACTCACAGAACGAGTATTAATGAAAAACGAATACTACCGGGAAAACGAGTTCTACTGAAAACCGAATTCTGCCACAAAAAAAGGAGACATGTATAGTAATATGCAACCTATTTTTGAGTTAGGGTTTTTCGTAGTTTCCGCAAAAAAGAAACAGTTTTACTTTACAGGCGTATAGCTTTTCATATGTAATTTCATTTCTCATGTTAACCTAACAATATCAACTTTTGGCGTCACAGGTACGCAACTGTTATATACTACTGCTACAATCATTTTCATTAAAAAAAAGGACTGAGAACATCAACTGCAATCGCCAGCCAACAACAGTATTTTGCAAACATACGAAATACAAATTTGTATAATTCTTTCGCCTACATGAAATTATGTGCGATATTCACTAAATATCAAAGCCAAACAATCGCATAATCGAAATATCGAAAATGACTGGAGGAACGGATAAAGGTACAGTACCGGTATTTAATTGTGTATAAAATGTAGTCAAGCGAGCGGGTTGCATATCAAATACGAGACTGTTATTGAAGTGGCAGGGAACGGAAGTAGGGCAGCTTCTGAAATCGTTGTATATCGGGTCAGCTGTGAACAGAAATGCTGTCTTTCGTTATAGATCAACATCATTGCGACAGAGTTCTCATGTTATGGCAACGTGCGACGTACGTTGTTATAGAATCTAATTTACTAGCATCCTCCCTGAGGTGCTGAACGCTATCACTGTTTTGAACGAAGTGCATTTATTATTACATAAATCTTGATATTAGATAATTTTTCAGTTGTAGGAAATATTACAAAACTCTTGAATACTCCATTATTCTTTTAATAATAACATAACAATTGTACAGTTCACCAATCGTACAATAAACACTAAAACTTTGAAAGCTAACATTTAGTCTGACACCCTACCGAATTTTCACAATTTTTTCAAATTTTTGATCTTTTTTCGACCCTGGAATCCTAGAAATTTGAAATTTTATAACACTACATTCAGATGTTAGTTAAACTGTGTTTTTAATTTGATACGTAACCTGAATGTCCGCAATTTTATCAAAATTTTCACACACTTTTTAGTTGTGTGCTTGGGTAAATCTTTGTTGTTGATGATGATGATGATAGTATACTTTTTTGCTTTTTAGCGGCCGTCCCTGTTTTGCTACCATACAACAAGACTGGGACAAACATTATCTTATGAAACTTTAATTTAGTTTCTTTCCTAATTTTGTTCCTAGGATTCTATTTCACATATCACACGCCCTTTGGAACGTATGTAATTTACTATCAAGCTCGTTGCCCTTCCCGTAACTTATGTCATTTCCAGTGACTGACTTGGTCCACAGTTTCGCAGTTTATTACAATTTTTTACATCCATGCTCCGTAAGGAAATGGAAGTTTGGTGATCGGGAAAAAATCGAGATAAGGGCTAATTCTGATTGTACTATCCTCAAAACACGAAGAAAATCATTTTCAGTAAAGTGTGTGTATGTCTGTGTCTATGTAGCCTATATAATTTTCTTTATGGCGAACGATAACTGTCGCAAATTCAAACAGAATCAAATAATTTTTTGCATATGTGCCTGAGATGTAGAGGACTCAAGGTCTGTTCATTTTGGTGAAGATTGGTTAAGGGGAAGGGTTAGTTTACCAGCAACGTTTTATGTTTTAACAAGAGTAAAGTACTTAATTTTGATAAATAAAGTATCCTGAAAAGAAGGTCATAACAATTTATTGTAGAAAGGTAGACGAAATATCTATAAGTGGAAAGGGTAGTTGAAAGGGGAGGGGGTAATTTTCTATAAATGAAAATGATAGTTGAAGCGGGAGGGCGTAATTTTTTATATGTGTACTACGTTATCGGCAACAAAGAAGTAGTTTGTTGTTAAAATTCCTTCCCGGGCTGTTTGACCGTAGTCCAAGTTTTTTGCAAAACCAGACGTGTCGGCATTGCCATCGAGTGCCATCGTGAGTGAAAATCGAGTGAGGTAACGATAGTGACCACAGTACTGTGGTTAAGGCTGAAGAAAGAACTAGTTTATATGGAAATATTTTATTTCAAAAATGATTTAAAATATAAATCTTAGAACATAGAAGTTGTGAATGGTTCTCCATACCGATATTTTTCCTAAGACTTGAGATTGTTCTAGACACGCATTCCAGACGTTTTGTCAATTATTCAACCCGGCAAACAGTCTGCGCGATGTACTCTACAAGATCGGACATTGACACAGTTTCTTCAGCGTTGCACTGCCAATAACTACGCAATTTATTTAAGACGCGTTGACCGGGAAGTGACAGATTTTTCTCGAACCTCAGCGGTGGTATATTGGATATAATCTCCGGCGGCTGGCCAACTTTAATTTTTGATCTGCGATATTTGAGTGGGTTATATAGAACTTGTTATTATGTAAAGTTATTGTGCACTATTGACTGATAGATTTGTCAATTTATCGACACTGTGATGGTACATTTCATCACATATGTATAAGATATATTATAACGATAAGATATCAATAACAAGTACTAGCACAAGCCATGAAGGGGAAAAAACTTATTAAAAAGTAGTAATAAACATTAAAATATCAATTCCAACATCCAACAGAAGTAACCAGAGAAGATTAAATTAATATTATGTAAGAAACCATAGTTATAAAAAGAAAATCAGAAAAGAACAAACAAAGAAAAATTTCTAATAACGTGACAAAACCCAATAGTTATGGTAGGTGAGGGGCATGAACAGATCCTATATGAACAATATAGCATGAACTACAAATGGACTGATAATAAAAGAAAAATGAAACGGGCGACAATGAATATCACAAGAAAATCAACATTGAATAGAAGAAATGAGAAGAGGCAAAGAACTAGAATCAGAACTGAGAAACAGAAGTTTGGACAAAAAAAAAACATGACAAATTAAACCAATTTAATGAATAAACTAATCCCATTCTTTTAATAAACAATACAATTGATAGGAGTACCCAATAAAGATAAAATAAAATTAAGAATGCAATGCAGTAGAGTAAATAATAACAAAGTATGTATTAATTTAAGAAACCAGTGTAAATCTATGAGTTCAAGCAAGTGAAGATAGTGAGAGCCCAAAATAATTAAATGATGATCAAAAGATCATAATATAAACCAGTGGGGAAGTGAAAGCCAGTGGGGGTTATCATTGAAATTATAAAGGTCTTATGAACCACATATATGGAAATAAGAACCAAAATATAGTGACAAAGTATTTTTGTTAAGTGTTGTGATAAAATCCAATGTTCTATGTCATATATAATTATTTATTCATCAGGATTGAACACCTATTCATTTTTAAATAATGCACAGTTATTGGCTTATGCTATAATTTAAATAATAGATATAGTGACATACAAAAGAGTTAGGGTAATAAACACCCATGTTCAGTTATATTAGAAATAGTTAATATGGAAGCCTGTGTGCACCATTAATTTATACGTTATAAAAGTTTTGTTGAAAAAATGTTAGTTATTTAGTGAACAGAATGTTCATAAACTGTTCAAAATGTTAATCAGGTAATTGGGAAAGATCTAATATTATAAAAAGTATATTGTACAGAAATAACTAACTGCTAGACATATAGGCCCAAGGAATTGAGCCAGACTCAAGCAACATTGAAATATTTAGATAAACACTACTAAATTAAATAAAACGAAAAAACAAAAGCTTGGTTTTGATAAAATATAAAGATGTTAATGGAGGGAGATGTATAAACCATCCATTGCTATCATAATATAGATAGTGAACATAATTGTAAAGTGTTCAGTAAGCCACTAAGCTGACATGGCTTCAGTATTATTGTTATTGTCAGAAAAATAGGTATAGGTATTTAAATTAATGATATTGTATGTAAAGTAGGAATACTCAGAATTATGTTTAGTAGTAAGAATAACAATGTTAGAAAATATTAGATCTGTAAGACATACAACAAAAATGTCAAACAAGATTAGGTCAATGCCTCAAAACACAAAAGTATAAACCTGTCAAAACAGTAGATAAGAGGCCAAAATGGGGCGAGATTAGTATCAAAACTATTTAATTTTAATGAACAATAAAATGATACTAATTAAAGATAAATTTAAATCAAAATAAATGAAACGTAATCTGAGGTGACAAATTTAAAAACGCCAATTTTCAAAAATAACTTAGTCACGTGACGTGGGGTCAGGGCCTTAGACCAATCACAAACACCAAAAGCTAGGTCACCAACGAGATTTAAATATTTTAGAGGGACAGTTGATTGTTAGACATAAAACTATAAACTTCAACAGCATAATGCTGGCAGTAAAATATTAATATTAAATGAGTGAAAACTTACTCCAGGAGAGGCACTTCCGATAAAAGTAATACCGAAAAGATCGATAACGCATGACACGACACCAGAACCAAGAAAAACCAAAACACTAACGAGAATCTAAGAAGATAGATACCCAACTCACAGCGTCCATTCCGTATATACGAAGCCAACGGTAAGAAATTTTGGTTAATTCCAGGAGAATACTACATAATATCACAACACAATTTCCACTAAAAAACATAGCTGTTCCAGATAAAGGAGGCTATATACAAACTATTACTATGAACTACTATAACTAAGACTTTATTTAAAACAGTTTAATTGGAATTTAAAAAACATATTTTTCTGAGGTGAGAACCAGGTAGTCCGCCATGTTGTATTGCTAAAAGCACTGTTGCAACCTCTGGAAGCAAACAATTTTGGAAAACATTATTATATACATTTTGTTAGTTGATAAGAAGTAAATATATGTTTGTAATGCATTGTATTTTTAAGTGAAAGCATATTTCCTATCTTTCCTAGCAACTGCAAGTGCCCATTACCTGAGAAACATAAAATATATATATTGTGAATTTTTTGTTGTTATGGACTATTTGTCACGGGAGATGAACTCATCCAATTGTAAATGCTCGACTAATGGAACGGTAATTTGACCAATGTTTCAAAGAAATAACGAATAAAAGATGTAATTTGTCAATCATATCAGTCCTATTTTATTCCAGTAAAGTAATTATAAAGACTATTAATTACAGGAAACAGAAGAGAAAATTTGAAGTGGGCGCAAGGACATCCAGACACGAAAGTAGATCCAGTGGGCTGCATACACGATCTATTTGACCATTACTGAACAAATATTATTCACGCGCCGATTTCAAACGAACGGTGACACACTAAATTCTCGTTCCTAAAAATTCGTTGCCAATCATCGAATACTGAACAACAACACAGTAAACGATAACAAAATAACTAATATAAATAATAGTCGCAACATAAGGACATTTACGAACCGATTAACGAGTACAACCAAGTTTTGGAGGGTAACTATTTCGTTATCCGCAGTTCATAAAATACACCCGTAACAAAACTGATTGTTATAGATTGGCTTCCATTGCGGGGCTTGAACAAGACGGACACAAATCTGATTGTTAAAACACTTATGGCGACATTTATTGTTTGTCATGTTAGTGTGCGTTCCAGAATTGTATATAAGCGTCTTTGTTTATTTTTAACTCAAATTAAAGTTGTAATTAGCGATTTAATTTGGTGTCAGTTATTATTTTGTCCACTGTACAAGACGACGATCCGTGAGATGGTCATCATCATCATCATCTTCTTGACGGTTCTACGATTTAGTGGCCTGTTCCTATTCCACAGTCCACCTTTTCTTAGGCCTATACCAACTTTTCTTCTGTTCTTAGGGTTGTAATCTTTCGCCATTTTTGGTATTCTACTTTCTTCCATTCTACTGATGTGTTGAATCCATTTTATTCTGTATTCTTTAATCATTTCATTAACTGCAAAAATATCTAAATTACTTCTTATCTCTTCATTTCTTATATGATCTCGTTTATTATAACTGATCTCAGAAATTTCATTTCTGCTGTTTGTATCTTCTGTTCATCTTTTTTCTTTATGATTCAAGTTTCAGAACCATACAGTAGTGGTAGGTGTTGCCATTGTTTTATAAAATTTTATTTGCGTTATTTTTCTACATTTACTTCCCAACGTTCTCCAAATCGTTCCACACATTCTTGTGAAATTCGTCACTTTATTTTCTATATCTCTATTTTGATCATAATTAATGTCAGATTTCAGATAGTTTCAATGACTTACTTCTTCTATGAATGTCTCGTCTATGCATATTTTTCCGAACCGGTTCATCTCCTATAAAGGCCATTACTTTTGTCTTTGATTCAGATATGTTACGGTTATATTCTTTTTCTATTTTATATAAGATTATATTACTCGCTGGATATCGTCTTCTAAAGTGGCGAATGTAGCTTGGTCATCCGCGAAGAGAATAGTTTTCAAGCTTTTATTTCGGTGGATTTTAATACCGTCAGGGGACTGTTCTTTCCATTCTTTTTTAGGAGATCATCTAGATAAAGTTAAAAAAGTAATGGTGACAGACAACAACCTTGTGAGATGGTCATAACGGTATTTTGGTCATATGGTGATGTGCAGATCACGCCAGGGGCTGAAGGACCGTAAGAGCATATAATCTGCAAACGGAGGGGAAGAAAACGTCAATCACCATTTACAGATAAGTCATCGTATCAATTTACAGGATACTAGACTATTGTGAGAAACTTACTCAGATTCTACAAAGTTGGTGTTGTAGCACTAATGCAATTGTACACCGGAATACTGGACAACACAAAGTTTAAGAAAGTTCGACAATGCTGCAGTTTGCCGACCAATCTATGGAGTCGCTATCGTTATACAACAGAAGCGGGAAATTGATACTAGCCTGAAGTTAAGCGTAGAAATATCCTCATAAACACTGTGTACACTGTAGTATTTGCAGATAACAAAATAATTAGAGAGAAAACTGAAAACTGTTTACAGAATTCCGTACATTGCTTGTGACTGTTGCCACATGAATTAAAAATATGTGACGATATTTTTACCAACAATTTATTATTGGCAACTCTGCAATTGACACTTTGTTGTTTTCGGACGATCAGGCTATTCTGTCGGACTCGGAGAACAGGTTGCAGATGGGTATACAATTGTTAAATTGAATCTCTAAGACTCTGGATTACAAATGTCCACACTTTGGACCAAGGTAGTTTGGCTTTTCGTGGAACTGATCCCGTACGGGAAAAATTTTTATTGATGGTTATGGTTTTGGTCTTTCTTACTGAATTTGTCAGTGAGTACTCTCTTGCCACGTCTTGTAATTGAAACACAGCTTTTTTTAAATCACCCTCATTTTGTTGAATAAGAACTATGTCACCCGTATATAGCAGGGAACCCATTCAAATTGATTTGTTAAGCTGTATTCTCGAAGTCTTTAATGTATTCACACTGGATTTCCATGTTCTCAATATGTCGTCAATGATGTATATATTAAAAAAGGTTGGGGAAACACAGCATCCCTGCTAACTCCCTTATGAGGCATTCAAACTTTAAAAAATATAACTGAGTTCGCTTTCCAGCCTCATCGTCACACAGACCTGAGGATACTCCTTGTAATATGAGTGAAACGTTGTCATACAAGACATTTTTGACGCGGTCCATACCGGAAAAAAGACTTTAAAAACATTATTTTCTTTATGTCTAGTGGAGTTACTGGAGATGTTGGTTTGGAGATCAGTAACACTGACCGGAACTTAGGTGTCTTGAACGCGCATAAAAGACTCACAGTACTTTATATACGAATAAGTATCGTTGCGGTAAAATTTTAAATTGATAAAAGTGAAATTAAATTTCCAAGAAAGAAACATAGAAATAAATATTATCAAACAAATAGCAATAGACAATGGATACAAAATAAAAAAATATCAATAAATTAGAAAATAAAATAAAACATAAACTCACTAAACAAACACCATACAAAACTTCATGTGAAAATTCATTGACAGAAATGGATATTATCAAATATAATGATAATACAAAATATATCAACTTTACTTATTACGGAAACATAACTCTTAAACTAAGCAAACTGCTTGAAGATTCAAACTTAAAAATATCTTATAACAGAGATGATATTGTTTTTAATAAAATAAAACCTAAAACTAAATTCAACATTCATAATAAAAATGGAGTTTACAAAATAGAATGTCCAGATTCCAATAAATTTTACGTAGGCCAGACAAAGAAAATACTGTCCGAGAGACTCATTGAATATTGCAATGCGTTTTTAAAACCTTATGTTTAGAAATCTAATTTAGCCACACACTGTTTAAATAATAAACATGAATTTCCAGACATTCAAACTGTCAAATTAATTAAATACGTACAAAAATGAAACAAAATGAATATCTGGGAAACTCTTAATATTTACAAACACAATAATAATAACCTACTAATTAAAGAATAAATTCAAATAAAAACAAAACAAGATGATTTATTTAAAATCATACATTTATTGGAGTATTAAAACTAAATATTAAATATATAATAAATAGCTGAATATATAAACATTACAACAATCGAAAATAAAATTAAAGTAAAATCGATTATACGTTAACAATACTGGAAGCGAAACATTCAATTACAATTCAAAAACCCTCTGAAGGTACAGAATAATTCTGTGAAATGTTCGTCAGGTGAAATCAAACCTACTTTGAGTTGTATTTATCAGAAGATATGAAATGATAAAATAGAGGAAGTGCTGTAGAGAGTCAACTTTGGAAAGTGAGAATCGGAATCAATTTTTGGGTCGAGATCGAGGAATTAAAAGGGCTGAGTGGAGGCCACCGCATAATTTAATATCACGTTGAAGCCTTGAATGAATAAAAGCGTAGGTCTAATATAAAAGCGTATTATTTCAGTAGAAAAAATTACAGATATTCTACAAGAAGTAACATTATTTTAAATTAAATTTGTTGTAGGCCTACTGAAATATTCTTAGAAATTCACAATAAATGCATTTATTTGTACCCGTGTTTCTGACACACAATGTGCCCTAAAGGAAACAAATAAAGTGTAACAAGTAAAGTAATGTAAGCAATATATTAAACAGAGAATATATCTGTGTTATATATTCACAACATGCGGTGGTAAATGTGTTTTTGTGTAGTTCTCTCTTATCGTGTGGTACATTATCTGCCCTAAGGGACGGTACAACCTATGACGGAGTAATGGATTCACGAGTAGTCTACACGACCATACATCCGCGAATATAGTGTTTGATTTTAAAAAAAAGGCATCTGTATAACGTTTTTTTTTGCGTTAGTCTGACTACATCCGTACGTATTTACACTTAACCATTACACTACAATATACTCATCATCATCATCATCATCATTATCACCACTCCAAGGACTAGGCCTTAGACCTGTTCCAGAACCCATCTCCTCCTCGGTCTACCGACATCTCTCTTCCCAGTAGAGTGATCATCTAAGCAGCCACAGGTAGACATGCCGCAAAACATGTGGACAAGCAGCCACAAAACAGCCAGGGTATCAGGCATGCGATTCAAGTGTTCACTTCATCTCCTTCTGTGGTCTTCAATCTCCTGGTGCAATGATACAATGTTTAAATCGCGTCTAATGTCCTCGTTCTTTCTCCGATCCAAGACAGAACAACCTTGCGTCCCTCTCAGAAATTTCATTTCGGCTGCATGAATCCTCTGCATGTCCCTTTTACCAAGAGTCCATGTCTCACTAGCATACAGGAATGTGGAGGACAGCCAGTTTTATAAAATTTTATTCGGGTATCTTTCCGTGTTTTATTTTCCAGGTACCTATGAATCGTTCCAAAGATGTGTCTAAACTTTGTTAGCTTACTGTCCCAATCAATATCAGTCAGTTCTATATGAGATATTACAACCCTGGTAATTAAAATGACTAACCTGATACAAAATCTAATTATTCACGACTATCTTAGTTCTTATAGGATACTTGCCCTGGAATGCTCTCGTTTTAGATTTTGTAGCACACTAATCATTAGTTGTAGGCTAATTCATTCTGAGGCCGCTACTAAAGTAGTGAACATTATTCGAGCAGAAAAGCCTTTGTAATGTGGCTTAACAGAAGAATACTTCGCATTCCATGCACATCCAAAGACAAAGTTTTAAGAAGAGCCAAGTTTAGTCGAGAGGTAACGTTAAATGCAGTAAACCGGCATATCTATGACACCTACTCAGAGATAACCAATATAGATTATTGAAATTAATCTTACAAAGAAAATAAGAAGGTCAAAGACGACAACGACTTTAGGGGCTGCGCTTGCGACGAACAAGCTAGACAAAATACATGGTCACATGACAGGAAGTTAGAGAAGGAGAGCACGTCCAAATTGGGATCTATTCCTTCAAAAAAGTCAACAACTTTGTTTATTTAGGATGCCAAGTTAACTCCAATGGGGAAAAGACAGGAGAAATAAAAGCAAAGAGTCACCTCAGCTAATAGGTGCTTCTTTGGTTTCAGACCCCAAGCTGCTTCTGTATAAAACACTGGTCCGCCCAGATCTCACCTATGGTTTTGAGTTGAGATCTGGACCATTTCTAGAAAGTATGAGTCAATCCTCCTGGTTCATGAACGCAAAATTAGACCATCTATCGTTAGAGACATATAGAGCATTTTAGTATTTTACTTGTTTCATTCATAAATTTTGCTTAATGTTACCAAGTATCTCCAGGTGGTCTAGTGGCTAGCGCGGGCGATTGATGCGCTCGTGGTCCCGGGTTAATTCCCGGTAGTGGCTCCGTCATCGTGAGGCAGAACTGAGTAGCCGACTGTGATAACAGCGGCGCCTCCAGGCTGCGGATACCGCAACTAGCGGCTGGCGGCGGGTTCTACTATAACCGTCACACTAAACACAAAAAAGCCGCGCGGTATGCCTTGGTTCTTAACGGACTGTTGAGAAGAGGAGGTTACCAAGTATACTTGTATCAGATTGCAAAAATAAAGCATTAAACAAAATTCCAAAACTTGCAACTTTCTTGATATACTTATGGAGATCGTCAACTGATTTCTTAGTGCAATGCTACATTTATAAAGTTTTTAACATCCGCCATCAGTTGTTAATATCCATCGACACCTGGTAACAGTCCGTCCAGTAGTCCGGTCAATTTAGACATTGACCCTTGCAAAAATTCCCAGAAAGCTGAAAATTTGCATAGATGTTAGGGACACCATTGTTATGAAATTGTGAAAAGTCCCCATCGATCCCATGTCTGCAAAAATTTTTATTCAAGGTCAAAGGTTGCAAAAATGGGTTTTTTAAATTTTTCAGCGAAACGGTTAGTTTTATGATAAAATATGTTAAACAAAAATTGTAGATCATGCAATTATCTACAAACATTTTCCTTACACATTTTTTCATAACACTAACCATTTTTGAGAAAAAACAATTACAAAATTTTCTTACGCTGTATTGTCTATAATATGTACACGTTTCCACACCACCTATGAGGTAGTGTACCTAGCGCGTTTTTTTTAATGTGGTTTCCCCGGTAGGCCTATTCCACGGTCTATTACAGTAAAATTTAATGAATGTTTGGTTATTCTTCTTCTTTTCAGTCGTTGTACTCTTGTCAGAGTGCTCGTTGTCGATCAGATACAGCTCGAGTGACAAGTTCCGTTATACTTGGTTATAAACATATTTTATTCATCATCATCGTCATTAATTATTTCTTCTTCTTCCCCTCCATCTTCTTCTCTCTCTCCATTTTCTTCTTCTTCCTCATCTTCTTGAGTTGACGTAAATTGTACTAACAGCGATACATCAGTTGTTTCGTCGTTGATGTGAAAATCTTCTTCTGTTGGAGATTCAACATTTGAACACGATTGGCCTTGACAAGTGGTGCACGCTAGTGAACAAAATAAGCCTACTTTTTTGCAGCCGCATCTTGAGTTACACCCCTTTTTGCAGTTGCAAAAAATAGAATTAAGGAGGTTTTCTGGTGCAGGTGGAAGAAGCGTGTGGATTGGTTCCAATACATTATTGACATGCTTCCAACCCCATTGTGCTGGGTCTAGTTGATTACCAAGCCACACCTGAACCTGGTAATATACACGATAAAAATGTTGGTGAGCAGAAGCCGCGGTTGGAGGAAGGCAAGCTAATTGCACACGTTTTTTATTACGTGTTTGTTTTGCAAAAGATAAGTAACGTAATTTGTCTATGGAAGTAATTTTTTTTGGAGCTCCATATACAGACAGAAGAAAGCGAATTCCGTTGGTGATTAGAGTTTCTGGTGAAGAGTTGATATCTTCGAAAGCTTGTGCACAAGTAATAAAATTTTCTTTTTCAAACAATTTAAAAATTGTTGTTTTACCCCTTCGAAACATTGCTGATGTTGTATCACAGCCAGTCATAGCATGTAAAAACAGTATATGATTTTTACATTTAGGATAATCCGATAAACTCGTATTTGAAAATATTTCCGATGGTTGTTGACCTTTGCCGGGTTTCAATAAATAAATAGTTCTTCCAATTGGAGTTCGAGCGGTAAGTAATACCAATAGATCAACATCTTCACCAACAACAACATTCATATCAGTTGGATTGAATTTATTTATTGCAGTTTCTATAATGAGTACATCAGCATCATTGTCAGCTTGCTTGACAGGAATATGTTCAGCGGTTAATTTTTCTTTTAGCATTGTAATTAACCGAGACTTATTATGAATGTTTGACAAAAATTGTTGTTGGCTAGTTGAAACTTTCATAAATTGATCAAAGATAATATCAGAAGATGCCGATGTTTTTGCCATACGGCGACGTTGTTCGGCGGCTTTAATATTTTTCGTACAATCTGTATAACCATCAAATACCACAGTTACTCTTTGACCAAAATGTCTGCGTATATACTGAACATATTTATCTAAGATGTTGCTAAATGTATCTTCTCGATCCCAAACCACACGGTGCAATAAATATCCTCCATCAACAGTATATATAACATTTAAGTTGTCAAAATCAATATCTACTTTTTTAAAACAATCATAAATAGCTGATTTTTGTGATTTTCGCATTCCAACCTCATCAAATAAGGACAACGGGTAGGGAGCCAATTCATATTCAAAATATTTTTCAATTTCATCGTGAAATGCCGTAGTTATACTCATGCGTTGAAATAATAAGACAGGGTCAACAGGTACTTTCTCATCATGAATTTTTATGGTACTACTCATAGCTAATAGAGGAAGTACTTTGTCAGCACGTTTGAGTTTGATATTATCAAATGTCAGCCCTGTCATTTTAGACATGGTGGAAATTCCAACTTCGCGAGCTTTATGGCAGTTAATTTTATCGTTACCAACGACCCCACTAGCGATAGATAAAATGTTGTTAACCTCTGGGAAGGGATTATGTGACGAAAACCATTCTAGAAGTTTTTGTACATCTTCAGCATCTTTCGTTACTCTTGAGTCACTTGCATCAACATGCTGATCAGTTGTATCCATTTTTACATTCGAGAGTTCTTCCAATGCTTCACAAACGGTATTCATAGTATGCATACTATAAACCCATTTACTGATGACACTCTCTTTAGTACTTCTTCCTCGAGCAATACCACCGTCTGTCTTCATAGATTTCATCATTGACTGCTCTATCACCATATCCGTTGACGTCCCACAACTTAACTTATCAGAACGTCTAACCGTAAAAAATCCTTTTGTGAATCGTTGGTAAACACTACCATCCATATAATTTTCTAATTTTAACATTTTTTGCAGATATAAGTGCGCAGATTTAGCGTAAAGAAAATGACCTGATGCGTGGAAATAAGGAAGCATTTCTTTAACAGCATTCAAGTGAGCTTGCCAATCTCCCATACGTTCAGCTCTTATAAACTCTTTTGCAATTGATATCATGTGAATATATTGTATCCATAGTGTAGCCGTAGGTCCTCGTTCTTCATATTCTTTTAGCTTTTGATTGAACTGATTAAGTAATGCTCCAGATGTTCCATCGTCATTTTCAATATCATCATAGGAAAGAGTGTCATTCATTATGTTTTTAATATTGATGGTGAGATCTACATCTATGATGTCATCAAGAGCAAGATCTTTAGATATTATGATTGCTAAAGCAAGTTGAAGTAGTGTATGAGCTCGGACAGCTCTCGCGTAAGCATGGCCATTGAGAATTTTCTCCAATGACTTTGGTGCATAAATCAAAGAAAGCACTTCCTTTATGCCGCTTCCTTGCATTATGTAACCAATCGCTCCTAAAAACGACATGAGCAGATGAAATCCTCCTAACCTGACTATGATCTTTGATAATTCGGACCCTTCAGGTGCAGCTGATACGATTTCTTGAGCTTTTGCATACAAAGGTTGATCAAAAGTAATAACGCATACATCGTGACCGTAACGTTTTGCATTTTCTAATGCACAAAGTAAAGTAGTGTATATAGTGTTGTAGTTACTGGCAGGTTGATGAATGAATGGTAAAAATGAAATTTTAGATTTTTAAAAATTTCTTACATTTTTCGTTAAATGTTCAATGTAACCATTCCAACCAGGTAGCAGTACATTTTTCCATTTGCCATAGAACCATATCACGTCGACTTTTTTGATTAAAAATGCTCTGGTTTCACTGTTATAATCAAAATCTTCGACTTTGATTTTACTGTAGCCCACTACACCATTATTTTCATAAACTTGTATTGGAACATGAGCTTTTGCGGCAAAATCTTTGGCTGAAGGTGCTTTTATTCGTGGTATAGGCTCTTCAAGTAAAACTGAAGTTATTGGAGTAACAATTTGAATAATACCCATTATGTGAAGCGTATTATTACCGTCTAATGTATTTACATTTACATCAGCATTGTCTGCCACATAC
Source organism: Magicicada septendecula (assembly GCA_034769895.1). Taxonomy (NCBI): domain Eukaryota; kingdom Metazoa; phylum Arthropoda; class Insecta; order Hemiptera; family Cicadidae; genus Magicicada; species Magicicada septendecula. The sequence goes on along the minus strand of CM068370.1, from coordinate 68,248,463 downwards.
TGAATGAACGTGCCCGTTTCTGGTGGTAAAATATAAGGAGGATTATGAAAAACTGTTGCTGCCTCGTACATCATAGTTTCATTATAAGAAGCGCACATACCAAAAGATGAAAAAATTTGTATCAGACGCTTTGAAGCAAATCTTCGATGGAAAAAAACAGCGAGACCCAATTGTAGCTTGGACTTAAAAGACCGAGGCCTAACAGCAGTCATAATACTATGACTAATGTTTGTGCAAACTAACTTTAAATGTTCTAGATTACACCGTTTACTTTTTAAAATAATTTGTTCCAAAAAATAAGTCAGTGATTCCGGAATCTGGCTATTTAGATCTTCAAACATACGACCTGGTGGGGGGTAATGAGAATTATCGATGGCTACCGATTGAATATCTTCCCGAATAATTGCTGCCGCAGCTGCTAGGACCTTCAATCGCTCTTCTTTGCCTTTAGGTTTTTTCTTTTCACTCCAAGCTTGATTGATAATATCATGATAATTACCAAGAAAACATACAAATGTTAATTGTCCTGGTTTCTCAGTAATAATGACTCTATCACCATAATTTAACTTCAATCGTAATTTAATTGTTCTGTTATCAACACTTACATTTTTACAAATATTTTTTAATTCCTCTAACGTAAACTGGCAGTCATCACTACTTTCAATATATGAAAATATTTCCTCCATGGCGAGATTTAATGTTTCATCTTGAGGACGACCGACTTGACCTCCAGCGGTCGGCTTTAAAAATGAAACAAAGCAATCATTATGGTACTTAGCTTCAGCAGCAACTAAATCGTGTTCAAACCCGATGCGAGCAACAATAGTTTTTGCGGTGTCATCAGAACGAGACTGAGCTGCTCTCATAACTGAGTCTTTAAATGAAAGAGTTGTAACGTTACAAATTTTACGACGAGATTTCTGTGCTTGTTTCTTTTCGTATTCCTCATTCAACTCATCGCCGCAAAATAAACAACAATTTTTAAAAGAAAAATATGACTCACTTACACGTGCTCTAGTACGAGGAGGACTTTCTTGAGAGGTACTAGCTGATTCCTCTTCATGTTGCCGTTTTGCTGCTGCAATTGTACTCTTTCGAGTGTATTGTTTGCGACACTGCACATGAATTGTCACTGAATTTACGTTCTTCAAGTAATCAGTAAATTGATCCCCCCTTTGAATACTCGCGTCAATTAACGTCTTCATGCCGCGATCAACAGTAACACATTCACTTGAAGATAAAAGTTTACTGCAAATAAAACAGAATTGCGACATATTTTCAACAAAAAGTGAATACAGCACAAACTTTAGCAGAGAATATTTTAAATAACTACGTGTTTTCACTACGAAGGAATTTTCAAGACTAACTGTGATTTAGGTGCGACCTCACAAAAACAGGTAGACGGAACGGTCACGCAAACAATGGAATGACAGGCAGATGTTTTTCAAGGGCACATGGTCCCTTAAAATTAGGGACTCCGTTTTTTTTAACATCATATTTTCAGAATTATCGGTCAATATGAATGTATTAGTCACGCAGACTTATAGTTTTACTTATATTACAAGCCCAATGATATCATAGGCAGCTTAGTCATGCTTATTATGGAGAATACAGCGTAAGAAAGTTCTGTAATTGTTTTTTCTCAAAAATGGTTAGTGTTATGAAAAAATGTGTAAGGACAATTTTTGTAGATAATTGCATGATCTACAATGTTTGTCTAACATATTTTTTCATAAAACTAACCGTTTCGCTGAAAAATTCAAAAAACCCATTTTTGCAACCTTTGACCTTGAATAAAAATTTTTGCAGACATGGGATCGATGGGGACTTTTCACAATTTCATAATAATGGTGTCCCTAACATCTATGTAAATTTTCAGCTTTCTGAGAATTAATGCAAGGTTACCCCTATTCTTGGGCTAAATTGACCGGACTACAGATGCAGAAACATCTGCGATCGCAACGAATCGGCGGACGACGACTGGGGTTTGCGTAGAGAATTTATGGTAGAACCACAGTACTGTGGTCACTAACGTCTACCACCTTACGTTAGCAAAACTTCGAATTTTACACTGATGATGCCAGTCGATAACACTGCCGAAACGTCTGTTTTTGTTGAAAACAATGGACCATGGCCAAATAGCCCTGGAATGAATTTTGACAACCTAAGAAGTCAATTTAAAACTATTCTTTTTAAAGAAGTTCTTATTGTCGGGAAACAGTCTCTTGACGCAGTTTTTAAGACGACATTCGCAAAAGAAATGTTGACTTTGGATTCAGGAGGAGGAGGAAGAAGTCGGCGAGGAGACATAAACATAGCTTACGTCTGTCGGTGTAGTGATGAATGCGACGCAGTGAGGCGGAAAGCTCTCACTCACTGTAACAGAAATTTGTTTTGACAGTTTGAAACACACAACACACAGACACGCCACGCCACTGCCATTTATCATCGCGCCACTGCTACTACAATACCGCTACCGCTTCGCTTTACATAAACAACAGCCAACAATGTTTTCACTTTCCTTATCGATCGTCAAGAGATTCGTTCATCGGCTCCTCCGCACCTGGTCTGTGTCTGTTTCGTTTCCCATTCTGTCTTCGGTTACTGAATCGATACCTACAAAACGTTAAGGTGGGTTTGCAAAGTATGTCCTTTGCTTCATGTTGTAATACTTCCAATAACCACAGGGGGAATATGCTAAATATCTTGGAATGTACAACCCACGTTGATTTATGCAAGTGAGGCGTAGGTCATGGCAAAAAAGGAAGGCGGCAAGATTCAGAGTGCTGAAATGCAGTTTCTTCGAAATACTTTAAATTATACATTGAAAGGTAGAAGAAAGAATGAAGATATAACAGCAGTAAAGGACATAAATTAAATTATTTCAATTTACAAAAGACAATGGTGGGGTCATCTGCAAAGGATAACAGAGGATCGATTGCCGAAAGCGGCACTGAACTAACCATTGGTAGAAGAGACGTGGGTAGTCCGAGGATTAGATGGGTGCCATAACAGGTTTATATAACCTAATCCTTGAAGAGGAGAAGAAGGAGAAGATCTTGGAATGCATTCGAACGGACGTCTTAAACAACGAAACACATAGTAACAACAAATAACGGGAAAATAGATCTTAGACACAGTTGGAGTCGTTAGAAATATAGTCTCTTGGCTAGATAAAAAGTTGTATTAGGGGAGATGGGTTACGAAAAACAGCTATTAGAGAGGATTAAACTTTCAGTCGATTGCACTACAGGCAGAAATGTATAATGGAATATGAGAAAGACGTATGTACCCCAAAGCATAAAGAAAGGATACCAAAGCAGGCCTTTAATTGTCACCCAGTAAGTAAAAGAAGCGTGATAAAATCGAGGATTAGATGGTGAATCCGGAAAAGGCAGAATTGCTTAAACACTGAAAGGCCAGAATGCGAAGAGCAAAAAATAAACAGCTCGGTATCGCTTCAGACATAATACGTAGGCCTATGTACTAGAGGTGCGCTAAACTAGTATTTGAAAATAACAGGTACGAACGAAACCGTTCCAAAAAATAACTCGTACAAATACCTGTTATTATATACCTATTATACATATACCTTTATTATGTAATTTGTTATATGAAATAAATTGAAACTAAACGTATTAACAGTGTTACTTTACACTGTGACTTTATTAAGCTGTTAATGTTTAAAACTAAATAAGAAACAAGAGAATTTATAGACCTATCTCCCTTTGGGAGTACTAATTTAAGTTTTCACTAGGAGTAAAACTGACATAGATTTAATATTAAATTACTGATTCCATTTTGGTTAGACAAGTCAGTTGCAAAACTCAGACAATGAAATTTAGAGTGCACGTAATAGCACAACAAATAATGTCAAAAAACCATTAGAAACATATAATAAAAACATTAAAGTTAGCCAAAAGGGTTACAACAGTCTCATCATTTACGTGAGATGTGCAGTGAAGTTAAAATCATCTCCAAAATCACATTAAGGAAAAGTACTATATGGCCTATCAACTATCAACCACTCTGTAGGTTATAACACAATATAATCGCTTTTTCAAAATTTATCAAGTTGGTGACTAGTATAATATATAATTTGTTATTATAATCTGGTTTATGTATGTGATCTAATACATGCTTCAAAGCAGGTAAAACTATACATAAATATATTCTTTATAGATCTCATATATCAACATATATAGCTGCCAATACAACCAAAGTTATAAAGAATATATGTACTTTACAGACTCTAATACGGGGAGGGCAGACAAAAAGTTTTTGACAGTTGCTGGTGTGACAGAAAAGGACGAGGAGACTAACTTTACACTAACTTACGAGAACTTGAAGAAGAGACAGTTGACTGACGTGTGTGTCAGTTAGAGAGAGCGTGTAAGAGCTATGGCAGTACGCACTGAAAATATTCTACAAATTACATAACAAACTCTTGACTGAACGACGCCCCTCCGTCTGCCATAGTAATGTTCATTTTGTTTATTACAAATTATCTCAACGATTAATTATTAATATTCTATTTATCCTTCCAGCTTGACCAATATTTTCCAACTAGCACCGCACTCCCCAGTCCGACCTGTTAGATATTGACAGTTTTTTTTGGAACCTACTCTAACATCTAATAGTGTTTACAGGAAGTGGAGATGCTTTGGAATGAATTAGCCTGTGTCGATTTATGAATGAACACGAGTTTTCCTTTAGGAAAATTTTAAAATTTGTATTTCAGGACGTGCCTAAAATAGCTTTGTTATATTAATTATATTTTTATATTTTTTAACAATTATTCTTGTTTTAACTATTATCGTTAACGATAAGTAATATCGATTTCTTTATACAAGAATATATATATTTTTTTATATAATTACAATAATTCGACAGTATGAACTGTCAATCTTCAGAATATATGCATCATAATTAATAAAATATGAAACCAATTTGTTTTAAATTAAATTTTAAAAATAATATAAAATTGAAATTACATAATGAAACCAATTTAAAAATTACATTCAATAATAATGCACCTATTATTATTTTTAATTATAATTATTAAGCTATTATTATATTATCAGCATATTAAATTGTATTACTGTATTGTTTTTGGAATATTTTAATTATATTTAAAATATAATTTATACAAAATAATTATAAATATCTATTTAAGTAAAGCAGTATGTCTTTATAGTAATTATTTTGCTTATATAAAACACACTTTCACCCTCTCACTAAACACACACATAAGTGCATTCTCTTTTACTCACACACTCGCACATTCACACATTTAAATGACCTGTTTATGTGTTAGATTATTTCTGCATACACAGTTCCTGATTATAACAACATTGTCGAAACGTCGACACAAGTAATATGAAGATTGTGTCATTACTTTTTAATCGATACTCGTACAAACATTTTGTATAATTATAAAAGTGAAAAAATTTTAAACTCATTTTACTTTGAAATTGCTGAGCACAATAAACATCCTGACATAAAATTCAATAGTTTCTATATTTATTACTTAAAATTGAAGTAAGCTCTTGAAACAATTGTTTTTTATTAACACTGTGTACCAGAGTCCGGCACGTTAACCTCAAAGAATGCCCAACATCCGATGTAGCGGACATTATTTTAAAATGTTATTATTACAGGTATTGTTTTCTAGGTCTACCAATCGTTGGGGTGTGTAACAAACGTTAGTAGACAACCACAGAAACTACTAATTTTAGCAATCAAACGATATTATTCAGCAATATTGATGTAGGGTATAGGGTGTTCCAAACCGGATTGGCATCTAAGGGATTAGAAGACCCTGACTCCCGCATGGGCACTCACAGGCGGCCCGGCCCGGCCAGGCACGACCCGGGCGGTTCAGGTATAAGTATACGGCCCAATTCAAAACTATAAAATTTTTAAGTTACCTTGTAATGTAAATTAAACTATAATTTTGTAATCTCCGTGAAATTATGAGTAAAAGAGACCAAACAACACATAATTGCGATAAATACGAGTATTTTAGGAATTTCTAAAGCAAACGTAGAATTAGATTATTTAATAAAGTTTTTATTATAAAGTAATAAGTGCGTTGGCGATATTTTGAAGATTATAAACAAAAACGTATTTACAATTTACATTCATGGTGCAAAATTATGTCGGTAATATGAAAATTTGTATTTTTTATACAATAACAAAAGCTGTATCGTATGTAATATTCATAAAAAAATTATTTTATTTAAAAATCTGTTCTAATGAAAAAGAAAAAAATTTGTTGATATGATAACTTATACAATTACCTATTTACATACTGTATATTGGCAGTATAAATATCATATTGAAATTTAAGCACAGTACTGAAAAATACTAATTTCTGAAGCCAGAATGGAAGTATGGTGATCGCGAAAAAAATCGTGTTCGAGATTAGGACAATTCTCATTGTACTACCCTTAAAACATGAAGAAAAGTTATTTTCCGAAGTGTGTGTGTGTGTGTGTGTGTGTGTGTGTGTGTGTGTGTGTGTGTGTGTGTGTGTGTGTGTGTGTGTGTGTGTGTGTGTGTGTGTGTGTGTGTGTGTGTGTGTGTGTGTGTGTGTGTGTGTGTGTGTGTGTGTGTGTGTGTGTGTGTGTGTGTGTGTGTGTGTGTGTGTGTGTGTGGAATTTTTTCTATGGCGAACTCTGCCACAAAATCAAACAGAATCAAATAACTTTTAGCATATGTGCCCGAGTTGTAGAGGACTCAAGACCTATTGACTTTGATGAAGATCGATTCAGGGGATGGGCAGGTGAAGTATCTATAAATAAAAAAGGTAGTTGAAGGGAGAGGGGGTAATTTTTTGTATTCATTTTATAAATTTATTCGACCGAAAACCTAAAATTGAAATAATATATTAACAACTGATATCTTTCCATGTAAACAAAATATCGTAACCACGGATACGTAAATAAAATAATTTTCCGTTTTCAGAAATTCACAGATTACAAACGCTGGGCGGCATTCGCTTTCTTTCGCGTTGTTTAAATAAAAGATAACTTAATCAAATTAATTCTTTATTTTTAAAATATTAACAACTATGTAGGATTCGTACTTTTTATTATTTTTCTCGGCGTTTTTACCAAAAGCATGCTGATATATTTGGTCTCGTTCTGAGTGTACATAATTAAAAATAATTTTATATTTAATTAGAACATAGAAGACATGTATGATTCTCCATACCGATTTTTAGAACGGAAGTCCGTGCTCTCTACAAGTCACACACACACACACACACACACACACAATCCGGACTTTATAAAAATTTATATTTTGTCTCTCCCTATTTTACTTAAGAAATAAGATTTCTATTGTAAACTGTTTTCCTACGTATACAATATGAGGACACATAATGACACCAGTCAGCTGAGAGAGTAGCGTAACGTGTGAAGTAAGCGAAACAGAGACACGCAAAGGGAAACCTTACAGCAAAACGGTAATGTGGGACACAGTTCTAAGTATTTACTAATCGATGTATCGTCACGGCAGCTTCCGTGTTACTGCTTACTGTCCTCCACAGACGCAGGCCCCTGTGCAGTTTTACCTTTCCCGCCCTCCTGCATATACTTTTCACATCCCTACTTTGACACACAATTTAATATTATTGTAATTAAAAATTGATACAGACATAAATAATAAAATTGACAAAAAGTAAACATTTTAAATTAATATATAAAACAGTAAATGAAATTAAAATTATTAAAATTAAAAATAAATAAATATAAAATTAAAGAAGACTATTATTTTTTTGGACATTTATATAGAATGGACGACAATATGTTAACAAAGCAGATCTTTACATATCTGTGGGGGAAGAAGTCCACACCAAGTTGGATTAAAGAAGTCCAAAAGGAATTAGAAAAAAATAATATACACGCAGAAGAACTAATTGAAAGAGACGTTTTTCGGGCAAAATTGTTAAAAATGGAAGGAGTCCAGGGTAGGAGAGAGAAAAACGCAGGTTCAAAGTGGACTGAAGACAGGAAGAAGAGACACAGTGAAAAGATGAAAAAATATTGGAGAAAAAGTAAAGAACAAAGAATAAAGAATTGAAATTGGCATGTGGTCCTTATATGGCCGATACAAAATATATATTTTCAAAAAAGTATTTAGTTGAGTACTTATTACATGATATAAGTGGAAGGTGTGCTCGCAAAAGTGTTAAATACATTTTCAAAATAGCCTATAATAGTTTATTTGCGCGGTCGTCTTTTCAGAGGTTTTATAACACTATAGTTTATTAAAACAGCGCTTTTCGCGTTTTGTTTCAGAAAATTGTTTTAAATAACATTCCTTAAATTGATTGCCTCACATATTTCATGTTCTATGTATAGAGTAGCTAGAGCTGACAATCTTTCTTGACTCATGGAAGACAGTAAATATTGTTTTATTGTTTTACTTTAGAAAACGAACAAGTTGCCCCTGTAACTGGCAATATGAGAAATATTCGAATCACATTAGTTAGATTTTGAAAAGATAGAGACAAATTATTTTTAAAAATATACTCAAGTATGTCGCTTGCACTCTTCTCACTTGTACTGTTACTGTTGCTGTTTGCAAACTGTTGTTGTTTTGAATACAACTTGACAGTCATAAAGACGCCCGTTCATCAAAATAAAACATAAATAATTTCTTATCTTATCGGGTAGGTAATTTATAGTTTGCCAGCGTCGACATGCACGCGCCTGTCTACAAAACCACAAAGAGACCGCAGCTAGAACTCAGATATAAATGTCGCGCAACAATACTTATGCGCTTTCTTGGCAGTCAAAACAAAGGCTGATACCAGTACACTGCGGCAATGCTAATAAAACGAATATCAAGAACAACTCAATAAACGCTAATGTCATATACCTAGACCCAGTCGGTATTAATTGTTTTAAATTATTCTGCAATATCTGCTGATGAATTTGGCAGTGTTGGTAAAGACTGTTAGCCACTTTTACATTTTTAAGTTTTGAAATGAATGCAATATTGCTAAGTAGATTCAATCGAGGGAAAATTAGGTTCACATGAAAATCACATATTAGATTCATATTATTATCAGGTGTTTAGAAGCTTTCGTGTAATGATTGTTATAGTTTCTATATTGGTCAAACTGATAGAGTTTTTTTAAAGGTGTAAAGAACGTCAACAAAAAAAAGGTATTGAAAAAGTAAAATCCAATTTATGCACGTCATTTAACAGATAAAATAGAAAACAGTTGTGACTTTTTGTCCTGGTAGTCTTAGTCTAATAAAAATTTATCTACATGTAGCTGTTCATTGACTGCAAAGGCAAGTTAATGTACAGCCATGGCCGGCTCTAGTAGAAGGCCGGAATATTAAACGTGGCAACACTGGAACAAGCTGATATCTTGAGACTGACTAGATGCTATCTTGATTTATTTCTACTAGTAATTTTATACAAACCACTATGTTGTCTTTGGTGCTGACGAGCGCTTTCGGCAGTCAAGCCATCTTCAGGTCATTTACCAACCTTGGTAAATAATATTGGTAAAATATTATATTGGTTTTTTACCAATATTGGTAAAAAATTTGGTAAATGACCTGAAGATGTTTAAATGACAACATAGTGGTTTGTACAAAATTACTAGTAGAAATATTTGAGACCACTAACACTCCAATACAACAATAAATTAACTCTTGATTTATGTATTTCAATAATCAAATCGCGTCATTTTGAAATGCCGGTTAACAGCAGTTTCATAATTCTTCACTTTTTGAAACTAAAATTTTATCATGTAACATACTGTTATATTATTTAAGAAATATAATAATTAACTCATTCATATGATACGAATTCAATAATTTGAACAAAAGTAATTCATTAGGCCTAATACTAATTCACTAATTTCTTCAACTTAAACGTTTAATACTCAGTGCGCACATACCTATAATTTAGATTAAACTATAAATATGCCTACTCATGATTTTAGTAATGCTATGAAATTAAATCAGAATATAACATCTTAACTTTAACTATTTTATTACACTTTGCTTGTAGGCCTCAGACGCAACGTTGTCACGTTTAATATTCCGGCCTTCTACTAGAGCCGGCCATTTTCAAATTTATAGAGCTTTTTTAAAAGGTGTAAAGAACGTCAACAAAAAAGAGACATTGAAAATGTAAAACCTAATTTATGCACGTCATTTAATAGATAAAATAGAAGAAAATTGTAACTTCTGTGGCCTTTTAGTCTTAGTAAAATAAAAATTTACCTACATGTAGCCGTTTATTGACTCCAAAGGCAACTTAATGTACATACCGTGACCGTCTCTCGTATCTTAGTTTGCACGGCCTTTTGTCCTGACATACTCATTTGTTTAACCTCCTTCTATCCATTGTCTCTTTTCCTTACCTCTGTTTTCCAAGTGTGTTTTTGTCTTCTCATCTTTCTTCTATTTGATGGTGTCCATTGTGATACATTCTTTGTCGAACATTGTCGTGTTTACTTGCTAAACTGCTACTTGTCATGTTCCGGACGAGTCCTTTCAGTGTTCTCAGCGTTTTGAAGTCCTAAACCACTACACAACACTGATCCGCCTAGTTCTCACTTATGGTTCTGAGACCTGGACTATTTCTATAAAGCCTGCTGGTTCATGAACGCAAAATCCTCCACAGCATTTTTAGTCCAATATGTGTGGAAGGTAAATGTAGGAAAAGGACTAACCAAGAACTAAACACTCTTCTGAATGAACCAGATATTGTGAAAATTATAAAACTTGGTAGACTCAGGTGAGATGGACATATGATCAGAATTGGGGAGAATGAAATACCCAGAAAGGCAGTCACAGAACAGATCTATGGCACCAGGAGAGTTGGTAGACCCAAACTATGTTGGGAACTATGTTGGTAGACTCAATATCCTTGGGACCCGGAACTGCAGAGCAGCTGCACTTGACCGGGACAACTGGCAGAAGCTGTTAAAGAAGGCTTTGACTCAGTAATGTGTTGTTGCGCCGCTGAAGATAAAGAAGAAACCACGACTCGCGAGAAACACTGAAAGTCCTCGTTCGGAACATGACAAGAGAAGTTCAGCTAGTAAACACGACAAAGTTGGAATTACAGAGACTGATAATTCAAATAACAAGATGAACATTCTTTGCCCAACTAATTTCAGGCATTCTTTAAACACATGTCTGAACCATTTAAAGCGTTTACTTCTATTGTCTTTATGATGTCAATTCCGACGCCCATTCTTCCCGAATGTCTGCGTTTTTTACTCTGCCCAGTCTGGTTTTCGTACAACATTGTCTCCAGAAATCCGTTTTCATCGCTCTAATACGTGACATATTTTTTCATATTTTTTCCATTAATTGCCTCCAGTTCGCCTCCATAGGTTGCTATACTTTTTATGATGAATTTATAAATGCTTGCCTTGTCGTTCTTGCGATGCTATTATTTCTGTATAGTTGCACAGACTGCCCTTGAGTCCCCTATTCTATTTCTGTATAGTTGCACAGACTGCCCTTGAGTCCCCTATTCTATTTCTGTATAGTTGCACAGACTGCCCTTGAGTCCCCTATTCTATTTCTGTATAGTTGCACAGACTGCCCTTGAGTCCCCTATTCTATTTCTGTATAGTTGCACAGACTGCCCTTGAGTCCCCTATTCTATTTCTGTATAGTTGCACAGACTGCCCTTGAGTCCCCTATTCTATTTCTGTATAGTTGCACAGACTGCCCTTGAGTCCCCTATTCTATTTCTGTATAGTTGCACAGACTGCCCTTGAGTCCCCTATTCTATTTCTGTATAGTTGCACAGACTGCCCTTGAGTCCCCTATTCTATTTCTGTATAGTTGCACAGACTGCCCTTGAGTCCCCTATTCTATTTCTGTATAGTTGCACAGACTGCCCTTGAGTCCCCTATTCTATTTCTGTATAGTTGCACAGACTGCCCTTGAGTCCCCCTATTCTATTTCTGTATAGTTGCACAGACTGCCCTTGAGTCCCCCTGTTCTATTTACAGTTTCATCATTTCAACCTTCGTTTTGTTTAATTTTTACTCCGAGATATGTATACTGTTACGCCATTACAGAACTTTCCACATGTTTCTCGGCTATCCCAGCAGACGCCAGCTGTAACATTTGTGTGCGTACGTGACGCTTAACATGCGTCAGCAGTGTTACCTAATGCGGAACGTTCTCGCGATTTCGATTCTGTAGTTGTACAAGCTTCTTTACTATCCCTGCCGGTGTGTGGTTCTGCCAAGCGCGCGCCGAAGTGTCATTTTCAAGTGTTAGTTAAGGACGTATATTACGGAACCCTATAGACTGTAAATAGCCCGTATCTGCCGCTTAGTTTTTAGTTTGTGTCGGGCGATTTACAAAGTGCGTCTCAAGCGGTGTATTAGTGAAAAGTGATTATATTGCGAAAGGCTTTATAGTCGACATTATTATTTGTGTGAACAGATTAACTTGATTTATTGTACACGAGTATAATCTTGTTGAATAACTTGTTGATTACAAAATGTTTGATTGTGTTAATTAAAACTGGTATTAATGATTTCACTGGTGTCTTGCATTTTGTTTTCCACTGTACCACATGACGATCAAGGAGACCGTCGTGACAATATGCTGTTGTTTTACGTATTCCTTTGCCCCCCCCCCCCCCAACGAGTTTAGATCACTGCCCGTTCGACACACCGCCAGGTAGTCGGACTATTGTGAAATACGAAGTAAAAAGAACTGATAAATAGCCACCAAGATGGGCAGTACAATACAAAAGAATTAAAGCTGGAAGGAAGCGATGTTAACATGAGAAGCTGTGCCACCGACAGATATATTGCTGCTGCAGAGCTAATCAAGCAAACAATAGAGGACAAGCCACAATAGGTAGTACGGCTGATTAACTAAGAACCACTACATAAAGCTCAGTTTCTACACTTAACAAAATCCTACGGGAAAGGCTTAGTAGTTTAAATACGCAATCAACGAAAACCGAGATCAACCCCATTAGACTCGGGCGACGCAGTATCCATTGTGCACCTTAATGTGGTGACGGTCTTCAACTGAGTCTTCTTCTTCTTCTTCTTCTTCTTCTTCTTCTTCTTCTTCTTCTTCTTCTTCTTCTTCTTCTTCATGCTTACCAGGATGATTAGTCTCTTCTGCCTGTTCAAGCTTCATCATCTTGTCCTCGGTCTCCCAACACTTTGCTTTCCCAAGGGCTTTTTAGCTCATAGGCTGCCTTCGTATTATATCCAGGGATATAAGCATAACATTTTCCTTCATCTATGTTTATACCATGATCCTGTCGGTTGTACGTTTAATTTCTATCTTTAATTACTATCTTTTTTCATTACTTCTTTAATGTCCGAGTCCTGTATGACCTTCTACTGATCGAAGACATCTCATTTCTGAGGATTCCAACAGTATAAAGTGTCTATTATCACGATTTCCTGGACTGTTAGGCCAAGATCCAGGTTGTTCATGTTTATCACCAGACGTTTCGTCCCTACCGATGAGGGACATCTTCAAGGCGCGGGAACACAGATCAGAACACCCGCGAACGAATACAAACAAAGACGGTTTGTATAATATACATACAAATATATAATGTAAATATAAACCGTCTTTGTTTGTATTCGTTCGCGGGTGGTTGTAATCTGTGTTCCCGCGCCCTGAAGATGTCTCTCGTCGGTATGGACGAAACGTTTGCTGATAAACATGAACAAATTAGACCACGACCTAAACGCCCAGAAAATTGTGATAACATAAACACCTGCCGTGAAAGCTTACGCTTAATTATTAACATAAGTCTTCTTTCCTAAGGACCGTAATTTTGATCCATATATCAAAGGAGTCGGTGTGGAGGAGCTACCACAACTTTATAAAACTATACTTGAGTATTCCTCATCACTTTTCCCTTCAGACTTCGTCGTATAGTGTCACTCTTATTTAAAATATCAATCAATCTCAATTATGTGCTTCAAATCAATTTGCTGTAATTCTCAGTCTTGTCCTTCAAATCAATTTGCTGTAATTTTCCGAATGCGACTGGAAGACACGTGAACGTGTTTGTAAAAGTTCAGACACACTTGGGTCGTGTGTAAAGAAGCTTAATGTCTCCATAGCGTGCAGTCTGTTTGCGTGGCGAAGTGTTTGTCAATATGTGAAATGAATATTGTGACAGTAACTCGTGGGTCTGAGAGCTGTACAAACAATGCGAGTCAAGTGCTGCAGCTTTATACATTGTGTGTGTGTGTGTGTGTGTGTGTGTGTGTGTGTGTGTGTGTGTGTGTGTGTGTGTGTGTGTGTGTGTGTGTGTGTGTGTGTGTGTGTGTGTGTGTGACACACAAGAGCCACAAGAGCCAACGTTTGTGGCAGAGACGGTATGGGTGACTCGTGCACTGGAAGGATCTTTCCTCTAGGGCGGTATTTATGGGAAGGAGGACGAACGGGACCTCCCGCCCCCAAGAGGGTCAAACGTTGAAGAGAAATTTTGTTAATCTCTTAATTTGTAAACTGTTTTATTAATTTCTCAGCTGTGTACGCTAAAACAGTAGTAACCCTTTCTTAAATATAGATCTACAGACAAGGTTATTACACAGTATTTGCGTGTACGTTTGAAATATGAAATATAGGAAAATCAATTAAGTCAATAAGTATCTTATAAACAATGTTTCCATAGCGCTTATGTTTATTGTGTAATTACTTTAATGGGATTGATTTCAGTAAGTTTTTCAACCACTTTAAAGATTGTAATATTAATTAGTGGTAACTTGTTTTTTCTTTTAAATAAAGCCAACTAAATCGCCCCCCCCCCCTTTATATGAGCTACTGCTGCACACACGGAAGTGGAACACAAGTTTCGAAGCCGTATGGGTGATTCGGCTTAACATAAATCGTATGAAAGAAAATAAAAACCTCGAGTGTACGAGTAATATGAACGCAATAAACAAGTTTTAATTCAATATCTTACAAACACAGCTGTTTTCTGTTCGTATTGACGGGCTTGGATAAGGGGTCTTTTTGCGAAGCAGGTGTAGAGACCTGGCGATAGACTACTAACAGTCTAATGATAGTGTGATGTAACAACAATGATAATATACACACACTTATTGCTTACTAATGGTACCTATAATCTCAATCTGCTATTGTGGTGTATTCATTGTTCATAACCTAAAGGTACCATACATATTATTTATAATAAAGTTTTAATTACTCACATTCTTAATTTCTATCGATTTCGGTCATAGACCATTGTCAGGATATTTACACTATGCACTCGCGGTCACGATATTGCAAAACAGTTAGGCCTACTATTTACATAAAAACGAATTCGTAGACATTGAATGATGATCGTGAAACGTACGTTTGTGTACAAAGTTTCTCGACAACTGATTTTGATGCGGAGTGTTTATGTTTACATTCAGGTCCATATATATTATATCAGCTGATTACTGTATGGTGATTTTCATTTTGCTGCAATGGTCCAATACAGTAACATTTAACCGTATTGAAAACATGTAGTGATGAAATAAGATCTAATATATATCAACAATACCGAATATACAGACAAACAAAAGAAGAGGGCCACGGAAATCTATTGAACATCATGACGGACTTCAAAAATCGTATCGCATTTGAGATATTGCGGCATAATTAAAATCAACATAAGCAGCTGATATAACGTATAGGACTGAATGTAAACATAAACACTCCGCAACCAAATCAGTTCTCGAGACACTTTGGAAACAAACGTACGTTTCACGATCATTAATCGGTGTTTACGAATTCGTTTTTTTGTAAATAGTAACTGTTTCGCAATATCGTGACCGCGAGTGCACAGTGTAAATACCCTGACGATGGCCTATGACCGAAATCGATAGAAATTAAGAATGTGAGTAATTTATAACTTTATTGTAAATCATACGTATGGGTACTTTATGCTATGAAGAATGAATACACTACAATAGAAGGTTTAGATTATAGGCACTATCAGTAACCAATAAGTATGTTTGTATATTATAATACATCACATTACCATTAAATTTTAATTCAATATCTTATCTTACAAGAACCGCTGTTTCCTGTTCGTAGGACAAGGGGTCCTTTTATGAAGTAGGTGTATAGAGACCTGGCGATAGACTATTACCAGTCGCTTAGAGATGCGCAGTGGACAAACATTTCGTTGTGAGGCTAACAAAATTTTCATTAATTTCGCACAGTCTTGTACAGACAGTTTCATTCTGTGAACATGGGCTGCAACACATCTGGCGAGAACATTGGAAGCATGCTAGTGTCGTTGTGAAGCGACAGTGTGTGACGACAGAAAGAGGTAGGGTATATAAGTGAGACAGACACAGCAAACTATTATCGCGTTGTCTCCCTTCTCTCCTACCTAGACACATTATACTATAGTTTTAAGAGGGGGGGCTGATTCATTCGCTGGGTTGGCGCAGCCTGCTGCTCAAGAAAAACTGCCAGCCTTCTAGGTGATTGTGTCCAACACCGAAACAAAACCTTTCTGACGTGAGAGAAGCTCTTGACAGTGTAATGGATTTTTATTTGTGACATAGCCAGGGAGGAGCTACGCGAAAATTATCACATTTTTTATTTTTGAATTTAACGTGTTAAAACTGGTCTTTAAGACCAACCATCAACTTATCTTTAACACCTCTTAATACTAAATACATATCAGCCAAATTAAGCTCAATGACATCCTTTAGTTATATCTGGTGTTCTTTACTAAACACTCTCACCCGCGCACAATGCTCTGCTTGTATAACACAAAACACTACACAAGTCCAAACGGCTTTGTTCTCTTCAGTCTTCGAGACACGTGTTGATTGTCCAGCAGCTGAAGAACTTCTGCATTTTTGTGGAGGTGAAGCCTTTCTCCATGCTTCTTCGCAAACCTTTTAATCTCTTCTTTAATTGTTGGAATACCTATATCTCTGTGGATATCGGCATTTCTAACATACCGTGGTGCATTCACCGTAGTCCGCAAAACATTGTTTTGGAATGTTTCTTATCACCACATGTCTGAAAAAAGTTACACAAAAATTATCAGTAAAAATTAGCTGACATATATTGTTATTGGTATACAAGCCACCTCGTTATTTATAAATTAATAAATTACCTTAGATCCGTCGTGTGACTTCGTTTTTTATTTAAAATGACGCGTTTCGGAATATATGTTCCACCTTCAGATTAATTCAGTCAGTTGAGGTCGTTAAATGTTAAAATCACATTACATTGTGCTTACACACGTCCGTATGGGTGCGCACCCTTTGAAGGCCGACCGGATACTGAAGTTGTCTGTGAACGTTTGTGCACGTTCAAGGCTGTATCGTGCAGAGGGTTCGATTTAAAGTTAAATCCAGTATGAAATACCAACTGTGTATGTTATTGTATGCTTTGTAAATTTTGAACTCCTCTAAAGCGTTTACGTAATGGCCTGTATTGCAAATGTGTAAGGGTTTTAAATTTGATGGCAGTCTTTGTAACTATGATTGCTCGGAATCAAATGTCGCGCATAGTTGGATTTTATGTTATTAAGTGAAGTCCAATTTTCTAAATTCTGTTTCGGTGTGTGTTTGTTAAATCTCTTTACGAAACCCCTCCCAGTTTGGCCGATATAAAAACAATATTGCAACAATCACACGACAATTTATATACAACTGTTTTCTTCTCTAATGTTGTCATACTACTATTATGGGGGAGTATATTCAGTATATTGTTATTTGCCTTGAAAATTGTAGTAATGTTAATTTTACTTAACGTGGAGGTTAACATTTATGTCATTATATCAGTATAAGCGGTTGTAACAATTGTAAGAATTATCTATTATCCCGTATCCAACCAGGAGCACCAATGTGATAACAAGCCAATCAGGCAGCACTTGATACTGACTGGTTGATGCTGCTTTTCAGCTTATATCGTGCTGATATGAAAGTTTATATAAGCGGTCCTTCTTATGCAAAACTACACACTCTCTACCTCATCACTGGGGTGAACTGGCAGACACCGTGACAAATGTTTCCAACCCTGAAGACGGCCTCCGATGGCCACACAAACGATAGACAACGGGCTAACCGCCCAGCAAATGTTTCCAATTATGCATGGACGATGTTCCTATTTCTTCCACAACTTTTTTTCAGGGCGTTTCTTGTGTCGTGTGCCAAATTTTTGCATAATCCCGGAAGTGATGTAGGGCAAACTCCCACGCTTCTTCTTATTATTAATCAAATCCTCTTCTACCGTAAGTTGTAGAGGTTGGGCAAAGATCTCGCCACCGTGGTCTCTGCATGCCCAGAGCCTTGGCTTCATTCCACTGCACTCCCAGGCCCTCCAGAGAGCACCTTACACTGTCCTCCCAAGTCACTCTTCTCCAACCACTGGGTCCTCTCCCAGCAGTTCTTGCCTCAAGCAGATGTTTTGAAAGTCTATCCCCTTCCATCCTCTGAACGTGTCCAAAATAGCGCAATTGTGCTTCCTTAATTTGGTCTTTCAAAGGTACTTGTCTTAAGACTCAATCTTATAATAGTGTTTTTAACTCGATGTCTTCTTGTCTTTCCTTCAACCTTCCTGGGGCATCTCACTCCCATGCGACATACCAAATTCAAACTTTGTCGTTTTTATTTGCTGAACTGCTACTTGTCATGTTCCAGGCGAGACCTTTTAGTGTTTTCACCATTTTCAAGTCCTAAACCACGAAGTCGTGGTTCAGCAAGTAAACACGACAAAGTTGAAATTACAGAGACTGCTAATTCAAATACAGTGGAGCATCTCTTATCCGAACCTCTCGGGACGAGGGCCCGTTCGGAAAATCGATATTTCGGATAATAGATCTTAAATTGAAAACATTATTTCTCTTTACAAAAACAAAGGTTTTTATTACAAAATAATTTTTAACATACTGTTATATACTTACAGCAACCAGTATACTGTACTGTAATGTATTACTAAAGCTAAAAATTATTGAATTAAAACTAAGGTTAATAAAAATTAAAAGTTAATTTAAACAAAATTTAATGATAAACACTGTACTACAAAATTAATTAAAAATTAGAAAACAAAACAAAACATACAGTACCATGGATTTACACTTTTTTTAAGAATTCTTCTATCACAGCCTGCTTCAAACCGATACTCCATTTTCTCGCTGCTAAAGACTGAAATCATTTAAGATTCATAAGCTGAATATAGTGTATCACGTGCTCTGTTTCGGTCCACTTTAAAACAGTCTCAAGTGCGTCAAAAGCTTTTGCTGCCGTCGGTGGTTTTGTATTAGTAGCATTGTCGTCGTCTTCATATGAATCTGTTTCGTTTTCATTACTTTGACTTAATGACTCAACTGTTTCTTCATCGGTTATTAATGTACAGTACCTACTGTAATAATTTGTAGTATACAATTTTTAATGTTCAATAAATATCCAATATGCCTGCACGTGTCCAATACATTACTGTACTGTACAGTATATAATGTACTTTCTATTGAGTTCGGATAATAGATCGTTGGGTTAAGTAATGTTCGGATAATCGATGCTCTACTGGAACATGATGCCAAATTCAGCCGCAATGTCGACAACTGTGACTCGACTGTTTTCAAACACCTATGTTGAACCCGCGGTCAACGTTGTCGTCTGTTATCGAAAGCAATGGCAGTCGTGTTGATAGGTCGAAACTCGTGTCCCTTTCAATTAAACTAAGCCTACCATGACGTAATAATGTAGCCTACGTACGTGCAGTGTGTGTAAACGGATTACGCGCGGAGACTGTTTTGACCTGTGAAACCCCACATACGTTGTTACGTAACAGTCAGTCCGTGCAAAGCATCTTAGTTCTCTGTCTATGACGCTAACCGCAACGTTACGAAAACGGTTTATATATAGGTTTAGGTTTTGAAATCTCTAAAAGCATTAGCAAAAGTTCAAAATCATCATGATCATCATCTTCATAACACGGGGTAGGCAAGGTACTGCCTGTTCCGCCTTCAAAGATAAGATCCTCCAGCCATCTCTTCCTGGGTCTACCCACACACCTGTGTCCTATAGGTACACGAGCGTTTTTCCCGGCCGTTCCCGTGCGGTTGGGAAACGCGTTGTATTTAACACACGGGCGGAACCCGGACGTGGAATAAACGCACGGGTCGTCAACTCTGCTCCGTTTTCAAGGTCTGCTGCTGCGTTTTTAGTGCGTTTGTAACACGCACGAGGGTGGTCACACCGACCGTTTAAAGATGCCGCTAAAATAGCTTTTGTTTACTTACTTGTTACTATGGTAATTAATTTTGGTCTCCATTGTGTTGTTGACATCTTTATAAAAAACATGTAATGTAAAAACATTTCCTTAATAAAGATTTATTTAATACTGGCAAACAATGTTTTCTTTAATCTAAACACGGACGTTTCTGTGCAGTTGCGTTTTAACCTTTACATACACATTTAACCTTTATAGCCAGAACTGTAGGGATGCGCGTCCGAGACGTCCCAACGCTCCCGTCCGATTATAAACCGCCTGTGTGACTACACTTCCGTCCGTGCACGTTCAAGGAAAAAACGCACGTGTGACCACTGTGCGTTTTTCCAAACTCCACCCGCGTGCACGGCCGCAAAAAAACGCTCGTATAACCGTACCCTAAGTGTTCTTGCCACCGTTGTTTGTAATATTTTAATTTTTTGTTAAGTTAAAAAACTTGTAACTCTTTTCTTATTGTCTCATTCCCTATACGGTTAAGTTCAGAACACCTTTTAACTCCTGTTAACAATGCCATTTCAGAGGCCTGTATTTTACTGTCTTGTTTTTTTGGTTGTTGTCCATAATTCACACCCATAGACAGTATAGGGACTGCCATAACTTTGTAAAACTTTAATTTTGTATCTCTAAGTACCTTGTTTGTAAAATGTTACATATGCGGAAAAGTGTTACGTAATACGCAACGTTCTATAAGTATCTCGAATATTCTAGTTGTAATGTGTGTGTGTGTATGCGCGCGCTTGTGTGTTTACATAATCCTGCTACTTTACGGTGAAAGACAATTAGGCGTCAACTATCGAGTCTATACCGGACTATACTGGTCAGCGCAGTGTGTTCAAGGACACTGTTTCTAGTGGATTCTCGAGAGCGTTGTTTAACAAAGTGACAGATTATTCTGGAAATTAACTGGGTATAAATACAGCCATTCATGGAAGGTCAAGTTAGTTATTGTCGGGCGATTACACAGTGCGTTGAGTGGCGATTTACACAGTGCGGTTCTAAGTATTGTGGCGAAGTATTATGTGTTTTATAATAGTGCGGAACAATTGTAATACATTACAATTGTGTTTTATATTAGTTGATTTTACATTGCGTGTGAACAATTTTTGTTTGACTTGTTGATTACAAACTGTTTAATTATGATAATTAAAGCTGGTGATTAATGACTTAAATAGTGTCTTGTATTTTTTTTTCCACTGTACCATACGACGATCAGTAGACCGTCGTGACAATATGGTTGATTGTTCCACAGATAGTCGGGAACTCACCTAACTTAACGTCATTATCACAATTCCTATCATAGGCAATACCATTTCCTAAATAATTAAAATGGCTCACCTGTTCATTAATTGTTATTTTTGTTCTTATTGGTTCAAGCAAAAGTTGCCTTCTTATAAAAAAGAAGAAGAGAATGCTAACTTCTAACAACATCGGTATTGAGACCAGAAAAATATCATAAATAAGGGCTACGAGTGACTTCAAGCATTTAGGAGTAAAAATAACATCCGATGGCGGTAGCAATTGAAAAATAAAATAAAAAATTGGTCAAGCAAAAAACAGCTGTAAGGCAACTGAATAACGTAGTCTGTAGTAGCCGAATTACAAAGCGTAATAAGATTAAGATGTACAAAACCATTGTAGTGAGCATAGGCTTATATGGGGGGCAGAATTGTGGGAGGTGGGTACAAGGAATAAATGCAGAATCAGAGCTGTGAAGATGGTTTACTGGAGACGACACTGTAGACGAACTGGGTTGGATAGAATTAAGAATGTAGGTATAAGAACAGAAATTTAAATTGGACGTGGAATTTTTGTCCAATCGCCATAATTTTTTTTTTTTTTTTTTGTGTTGGTACCCTTGTTCCTGACGTACCTTGACATTAGTAGCCATATTGGATCCTTAGTTCATTGTTGGCTGTCGAAAAGGTTACACGTGTTTTGGTGTCCTCGGCGATTTTTTCCTTGTGGGAAAAATGGAACAAAGAATTTGCATTAAAATTTGCTTTAAGAACTGAATAAAGTACAGCACCGTTTTGGAAAGGTTTATTATTCCTTTTGACGAGTCTTCTAAATGGTACAAACGTTTTTCTGATATGGACGACTCATTTCACAAGCGTTTACAAATGGTACAAACGTTTTCAAGATGGCCGTAAAGACGTTCAAGATAACAAACGCCCTGGACGCCCCAGGACATCAACAATCGATGAGAACGTCGAAAAAGTAAAGGAGACGATTATGGACAATCGCCGAATCACTATCAGAGAGGTGGCTGATGATGTTGGCATGTCATTTGGCTCATGACAAACAATGTTTTCGGATGTTTTGGGCATGAGACGAGTGACAGCAAAATTTGTCCCGAAATTGTTGAATTTCGACCAAAAGCAGTGCCGAATGGACATTCCTCAGGAGTTGCTGAATGAAATCAACGAACCGCTCAAAGGGTCATAACTGGTGATGAAACATGGGTGTACGGATATGACGTCGAAACTAAGGCCCAATTATGGCCCAATCGTCCAAATGGATGCTTCCTGAAGAACCAAGACCGAAAAAACTCGTCAAGTTCGGCCGAATGTGAAAGTTCTGCTCGTATTATACATATTACAACCAAACAGGATACGGATGTATCACAAGCCTTACCTGACCATGCCGCGTGATGCCCGAAACACGATCCAAGTAAGAAAAACAAATCCTGATTTTAAACTAATATTATTTAAGTAACTTAAGTAATTAACTTATCAAGAAAACAATTGTAGCGACAAGTGTGTGTGTGTGTGGGGGGGGGATAGATAGATAGAGAGAGAGAGAGAGAGAGAGAGAGAGAGTGAGAGAGAGTGAGAGAGAGTTAGGGAGAGAGGGAGTATTTACGGGGTGGCGAACGAGATCTCCTCAGAGAGTCGATAAAAAGTTGATAAATTTTGTTAATCTCTTAGATGTAGTTTTTTCAGCTGTAAACGCTAATATAGTAGTAATTTTTTTTTCAAACATACAAACAGGTTTATTACACAGCATTCGTGTATATGTTTGAAATATGAAATATAGGAAAATCAATTCAATCAATTGTAACTTGTAAACAACGTTTCAATAACGCGTATTTTTATTGTGTTATTATCGTTAATTTATTGGTATTGATTTTAGCATGTCATAAAACACTTTTTCCAACCACTTAAAACATTGTAGTGTTTATGAGTCTTAAGTTGATTTTTCTTTTGTATGAAGCCGACTCGCCCCCAAGGCGGTCTCCTTCCCCCAAGGCCAAATTCTAGGTACGCCACTGTGTATATACAGTGTCCTGCAGTAAGCTATGATGCGGTATTTAAAATGGAGAAACAGATCTTATGGAAAGCCATCGTCCAAACTTAATGGAAGAATTCCTGGGAAATGACCGAGAAAAAGTATTTGGTTTAAGTCGCTTTGATGATTCTACATCTCATTTCATATTTACGCATTTTATTATGTGTATGAGTCTATTACGTCTTCTAGCATTACCCAAGTAATTGTAGTGAATTTTGGAAACCTGACGGGGCCATCGTATCAGACTATCAGTCTACTGCGTTAACTACCTTCGAAAGGGTCGCCTATTGTTTATTTTCATTGCACCTAAGCAAGTCGTCTATTCATACATATTTAAGGAATCGACAACCAACGTGGTCTCGTCTAGTTTCTTAAAAAGGCCATTTTATTTAGTCGGTGTACAGTGTTCTATCAACATCGTGTTTTCTTGAAGCGTAGAGCATAAAACTACAGTGTGAATCCAGTGCCAGTGCGTTATGAAAAAAATCAACTAACTGTGTAAAGTGTGGAGGAAACATGCATATTAATTAGGGGCAAAATGGAAACTTAATTTACAGATGTGGGCCAAAAAACTGTCAAGTGATAAAACATATACCTACGGGAGAGTACTATCTTTGTACTTCACGCGTTCTTCCCGTCATCTTGTCCGTTTTAATTGCGTGGATTTTGAAGAATCATTGTAAGAGAGACTGGTTTGTCACAAGCAGCGGCAAGAAAACTGAATAAATTATTTCAGTGAAATTCTTGTTGTGTGGCTGATTGAAAATTCTTGTAAAATTAGGGTGTAGGGCAAACTGTCGAAGTTGATGAAAGTGCATTCGGTAGACGGAAATACAACAGCGGGCGAATAAGTACGATTCGTTGGGTGTCGGTGGAACCCTAAAATAAACAGTATCTTTCCATATTATCTTAATCGGGTAGAGACACATTCTACAGAAGCGGTTAAGGAAAATATATGGTAAGTACTTAAAGACATTAGTCTTATTTTGATGTTGTTAGGACAAACAGTAAGAGAATAGTTACTGTTCAATCCGAGCAAGCTCATTTTATTTTAAAATGTACCTCAAACAGTTTCAGGGGGTCATCCTAAATTTTACCTGTTATACCCGCAGTCATTGTATTTTGGAACAATAAGCGACCCTTTTAAGGTCGTAAATGCGATCGTTGATGACTAAAGCAAGTAGTCTGACTAGATGGCCCCGTCAGGTTTCCATAACCCATGGAAGTACCTTACTTCCTCTATTGTTTACTGTAGTTATTTAAATTAATTTTACTCAAACAGTGTTTAAATTGTTCAAGACTCTAGTACTGAGTACTGGTAAGGTAACGGGTGATGCATCTCGTTACCATGACAACGCGCTCAGCGCATGTAAATGTACGTGAAGTGCATTACCATAAACAATGTACTGCACTGCAGCTGCCGTTATTATCTTATCGCTCTGTTGTTTCGTAAGTAATTTACCGCATCTCAGAGACAGCAACAACGGGTAGACTTCTCTTTTCCTTAACACCAAGTACATAATCTATCCGATGTTACTATATAAAGGCGTTTGCATGCAACCTCTTTGTGTTGTGAAATGTAACACTTTACTTAACACACTCGAGTCATCTGCTTTTGATGCATATGATAATAAAACCACCATGGATAGTAGTGTTAATGTGTGCGATAATTTTAATAGACGCTTTAACCTTATTGAACGAGCCAAGCGAGTTCTCAGTTTTAATTCGACCTTTTGGCATTTGTCTGTCTGTCTATTTGGAACGATAACTATTGAAAGCATCTACCGATTTTAATAAAACTTGGCACGTGTGTTCATACTTTTATTCTACAAAATCCTATTGAATTTTAAATTATTTCCCTTCAATAAAAAATAGGCTAGTAGAGCGGATGACAAAAATGTAAGCGTTAAAAATTGTAAAAAAAATCACAAAGGCCATGTGGGGTATCAGATTAAAGAGAATTTAAACCATAATCTGAATATAATGTTTCGGAAATCAGGGCCTAGAATTGGATGAAACTTTTGAGAAAATCGTAAAAACCCATAAGGGAAGCAAATTAAACAGAATTTTAACTTACTTCTGAATGTAGTGTTAAGATTTAGAAATTTCAAATTTTACAGCCTTAGGCCCCAAAAAGAGATTAACAATTTTTTAAACTGTGAAATTCCAGCAAGATGTCAGGTTAAAAAAATTGAAACAGAAATCAGAATGTTTCGAATTTTTAGCGTTGCATTAATAAAGAATAATATATACAATTGAATGTCCTGACGGTAACAAATTTTATGTTGGCCAAACTAAAAAAAATTTAAAAGTAAGATATATGCAACACCGTAATTAGTATTTAAAACCAGATATATATAAATCAAATTTAGCTACACGCTCAATAAAAAACAAACACACATTTCCAAAGGTCCAAAAATGACCTTATGGGAAAATTTAGAAATAATTAAACATAAAACAAGTAATAAATTAATACCAGAACAAATTCAGATTAATACAAAAAAATAATATTTTCAAAATTACTAATTTAATAAAAAAATAAATGTTTATACTATATTTTACAATTAATTATATAACATATTATATACACGTTTAAAAACATTAAATTTAGTCTACATATAAAACAGTTGTTTTAAACAATTCATTTAAAAATTTTGAATTTATTAATTTAAATCTGATGATGATAGTTGGATTACTATCGAAACATTTGCAATTTACAAAATAAAAAATATATTCTTGATAATTTTTTTATTATTAATAATAGAAATAGTAGAGTAATCGAAAAATTTGTGTGATTTTCCCAAATTTAAAAATTATCTAATATCAAAATTTGTGTATTAATAAATATATTTCGTTCAAAATAGTCAGCGCAGTTCAAGGAGGGTACTAGTAATACTGCATAATTGAGGTTCAGACATATCAACAAACATATTACCGTAACATTGGAATACAGAAGAACATCATAAAAACTTTGTTTTGAGTGTCCTTCTATACTGTCCTAAAAGTTGTAGATATAGGCCTACAGTATAAGTGTGTAAATACTACTTCGTCTTTATCATTACAGCCCGACTTCAGCCCCGGTTTCCAAAACCAATCTTTTATAACGTCTCCTATCCCTCACCACTTCAGCATATCCACTCACATCCATTCTTCTTGGATC
The DNA here is from genome assembly GCA_034769895.1 of Magicicada septendecula. Taxonomy (NCBI): domain Eukaryota; kingdom Metazoa; phylum Arthropoda; class Insecta; order Hemiptera; family Cicadidae; genus Magicicada; species Magicicada septendecula. The sequence goes on along the minus strand of CM068370.1, from coordinate 68,221,772 downwards.
TTCCAGCACATCATCAACCATCTTGTCTTAGGTCGGCCCCTTCTTTCTGTTTGTATAGACTTGCGACTTGCGACTTCAGGATTTTCTTTGGCATACGCTGATCATCCATCCTCTCTAGGTGACCTAGCCATTGTATTCCTTGAGCATTTACGAGTCTTACAATGTCCTTATGCTTTAATAGCTTATCTACCTCCTGGTTATTTCTTATTCTCCATTCATCATCTTCTTTAAATGTTCCACAAACACGTCTTACAATCTTTCTTTCAAACCTTCTTAGTGTTTATTTTTGTTTTTTTGTTTGATTTTTGTTAATGTCCGTATCTCGTGACCATAAGTAACAACCTATCGGATAAGTGTCTTATAGGCCTATATTTTTATTTTTGTGTTGCGACTAATGAGTTTGCTTCTCAATAGTTCTGCTGTTGGCATAATATGCCCTATTTCCTATTTGTGACCTGTCATGTATCGTCGTGTTTATGGACCCTTCTTTATCTATCATGTTACGCAGGTGTGTAAACTTATTAACGGCATCAAACGAATTAAACTCTATCCATAAATTATATAAATTTCATCTCCTTTGGGATGCAGAAATTAGCATGTATTAAGTATTATTATTATTATTATTAATCCGGCTGTACAATGTTCACACATTTTCCGTAAGCAAAGATTACAGAAGTGATTGAATTCTCATTCTCCACTGCTGCCTATCCATCCAAAGAGCTCCATCAATTTCTCGTTTCCTCAATATAGTCTGAATATATTAAGTTTTACTAAAATTTTTTTTCTTTTTGCTGATGTAATATTTCATCCCATTCCTGCGGTTTTAAAAGTAGGACATTAGACAAATGTGGCATAGAAAAACTCAAAGCTATGATAGAAAAGTGGATTTGACGTAGAATAAATCAACTAAAAAGGGATCAAGTGTTAAAAAATTTTAAACTCTATGCTGGGTATTAGACGAACGGGATTTTTAACCCAAATCAGATTGTATTGTTTATTGTTTGTTCTGAAAATTGTTTAACTTGAGAGTCACCATAGACCTGGAAATGGAAGTAAAAATATTAAGGAAATTGTAATAGTCTATGTGGGACATCAAGTTATGAGAAATTTTATTGAAAACAAAATCAGGTGTCTAACAACTTAACTGAATTAAAATCTCTCAACACTCCTTGTAAATTTTAGATACTCCTCCTTCAAAAGTTGTTAAATTATGTTTGCAAAAAATGACATACTTTAATTCAGTTATGTATAAATTTGTAGTGGGAATTATTAGGTATAGAGCTTGATATATCAGTAGAGATAGGCTATGCATAAACTTAAAAATCTATGAAAAGTGTTCAACATTTAGACATATATGGTTAAAAATGCAAGTACAAACCAATTCAGTAATTTAGAATTTTCAGAATTTATTGTATGTCTGTCTGCTTTAGAACAGTTATTTTACTAAAAAACAATTTTTTATAATTTTTACTGATACTCAAAAATAATCTAATGATAAAATTTACCTATTAGTCAATGTATTACTTAGAAAACGTTCAAAAAAGGATCAGACTTATAGGTTTTGGAAAACCAGTACATTCAAGTAATAACTTGTCGGAGACAAAACTGATTAAACAAAATTAAAGTGAAAAAAATTGATGACAAATATCATCGTTACCTGATAAATCATTACGTTCTATTATAGTCAACAACGGTCTCTTCGCTTGCTTGTCGTTACAATACTCATTTAATACGAACATTCTAAAGAATTTTTGCAATTTCATTCAAAACATATTTTATTAACTTCAAATATTTTAATTCAGACTAGATTATAGCGTGGTGTTTCAATTAGAATACGTGACTTTACAGAAACAAATGCTGACCTTTATGTACGGTCTTCGCTGAACTCAATATCAGTAAACTTTTGTCGAGAAAGCCACACGTAAGTTTGTTTTGTTTTCTTTTGAATGTGATTAAGTCGTTCCCCGGGTATAATTCAATCAATACTTTCCAAAGAAAAACTTTCCGTGTGTGTTTTTCTTTTTCTTCTGTTGGTACGATTTGTCTTTCTTATAAACAGAAATTAAGAACTTTAAAGGCAACAATTTGTTGTTTCTGACTTTATGAGATAAAATAACTTGAACATTTTAACTTTATAAAAAACCGGTTTTTATAATCCTGATAAAAGAGCGGTGAGTACAAGAAAATTTTCCTTTGCTAGAGGAAATTAAAGTTAACAATACTGAGCCAGGAAAAGGACTGCAACAAGAAAGAGACTTATTGAGCCCGTATTAATTCATACTTTTCATGGGGTGATACTTGCAATATGCTCAGCTAGAAGTAATGTAACTTTTGAGCAAGATAATTGTGCTCTAAGGGCGTTACCACTGTTCCGTAGAGTAAGACCAGTGGTACGAACCGAGGACATTGCGCAATGAATGTTAATTTAGGTAAGTTAATGTTGACGTTAAGTTAGGTAAGTTCCAGACGATTTATGGGACAATCAAACGTATTTTTGGAGACAAGGTACGTCGAGTTACAAAATTAAAGTTTTACAAAGTTGTGGCGGTCCCTGTACTGTCCTATGGGTGCGAATTATGGACAACAACCAAGAAATGAGACAGTAAAATACAGGCCTCGGTAATGGCGTTCTTAAGAGGAATTAAAAGATGGTTTAAACTTGACCGTATAAATAATAAGACCATAAAAGAAGAGTTATAATCTTTTAAGTTGAATGACAAATTAAAAGGTTACGAACAACGATGGAAAGATCACTCAGAAAGAATGTCAGATTCCAGTCTGGCCAGACGAGACTGGAAATACAAACCTATAGGACACAGGTGTGTGGGTAGACCCACGCAGAGATGGCTGGAGGATTTTTGAAGGCGGAACAGGCAGCATTTTGCCTATGCCGTGTTGTGAAGATGAAGATGTATAAGAAGAAGTAGTACAAGAATCGTCATTGGTATTTATTTCTGGAACCGTCGAATTTAATTGAGCCGTAATTACAACAATTTCAATGTCACACAACAATAAACATTTTAAAGAATAAACTACATCGTGCTAATAGAATAACTACTACGACACAACAAGATCCCATTGTTAGCAACAATATCTGTCCCGTACAATGTGCGGTCCGTGCCAAACAGCGACGCGCGCCAAGTCTGTGGGCGTTACTTTCGCCGCCCTGCCAATTTCGAACATTCTCTACACTTTACACACATTCTTCCTCCCCTCCATCTTTCATTAGCTCGTGTCAAAACAAAACGTTTTTCTTTCAACGGTTATGCAGAATGTAAAACCATAAATGCGCGCTTCGTAACGACGATTTTGAAGATGAAACAAATTCTGAGCTTGTTGAAATGTTTGCACACATTGAAATATGTAGCCTAACATGCAAAAAAAAATAGGCCTACCTGCGAAACGATGCCATTCATATACAGTAATTGGACAGTTGTGAAGGAGATTTGCGCAACGTGTTCGTCCACGTCTCTGCCAATTAGCGTCCGTGCTAAATATGGAGTTGTTTAAATATTAAATAAGCATAATTTTAGTCACTTCAAATCCCTCCATTTTGGCTTGAAAATATCTGTCATAAACGATGAAATCCAGAGGGTTGCAACAAAATTCCGCCTTGAAATAGTAGACTAAACGAAAACGAGGACCTGTGCAACAATGGTCTCGACGATAGAAGACTTCGCAGAACTTGTCCTCAGGATCTGTTAGACCTCTAGAAACATCAGTAGACGTCTTCCTTACAAACCTAACTCTTTCGTCTGATTTATTCTACTATAGATGTAGTTAGATTGTAGATTGCAAATTGTCGATTAAAAAAAAGATCCCCCCTACCACGCTGTAAGACGTTTGACCTCTCTCCCTTCTGCTTACGTGAGATTTATCACTATAGTTGTTATCTCGTAGGTCACACGAGTTTCTTTAATATTTAAATTCGTTCTACATTTTTTAGTAGAAGCGTGTAGATATCATTTTTTCTTCTATATCACTACAGCCCAACTTCAGCCCCGGCTTCCAAAACCAATCTTTTCCAATGGCTCCCCTTCACCATCTCAGCATAACCTCTGACATCCATTCTTCTTAGATCTTCCAGCACATCATCCTCCAACCATCTTGTCCTAGGTCGGCCCCCATTTCTACTTGTATAGACTTGGTCTCTCAGGATTTTCTTTGGCATACGCTTATCATCCGTCCGCTCAATGTGCCCTAGTTATTGTATTCGTTGACCCTTTACGAGTCTTACAATGTCTTCATGCGTCAATAGCTTATGTATCTCCTAGTTATTTCTTATTCTCCATTCATCATCTTCTTTAAATGTGCTATAAACACGTCTTAAAATCTTTCTTTCAAACCTTCTTAGTGTTTCTTTTTCGTTTTTTGTTAATGCCCACATCTCGTCACCGTAAGTAACAACCAATCTGATAAGTGTCTTATAGGCCTATATTTTTATTTTTGTGTTGCGGCTAATGAGTTTGCTTCTAAATAGTCCTACCGTTGGCATAATATGCCCTATTTCCTGTTTGTATCCTGTCATGTATCGTCGTGTGAAAGGGACCTTTCATTATCTATCATGTTACCCAGGTATCTAAACTTATTAACTGCATCAAACGAATTAACCTCTATTCGTGAATTATATAGATTTCATCTCCTTTCGGATGTAGAATTTAGCATGTATTTAGTTTTGCTGATTTTTTTTTGCTGATATGAGAATTCAGTCCATTCCTGTGGTTTTTTGATGGAGCGTGTAGATACTACTGAAGAATAAATTAAAACAATCTGAACGTCATATAAAGCTTTAACAGTCTTTTAATTTTAATTATTTAGACTAATAATCTCAGAACACTAGTCATTTCAACGATTAATTTAACTACTATCCCACTAAACTGCAGGATTCGCTCACTATTTTAAACAAAGTACATTTATTGTTACCGAAATTTCAATATTAGATGATTTTTGTTTATAAAAAAATACAAAATCCTGATTACCCCACTAATTCCTAATTAATATGTCAAGTGTAAAGCACACAATCGTACAACAATTATTAAAAATTCAAAACATTCTGATTTGGGTTACAGTTACTTTTAATTTTGACAAACTGCTCAATTTTTTTAATTTTGATTTCTTCTTAAGATTCTGGAGTCAAGAAATCTTGTAACTTCCAACACCTGACAATACACTGAGATGCTAGTTAAAAAATTTCTTTCATTTAATACCTCACATGAATTTTTACGATTTTATCAAAGTTTTAACCCGCTTTTTAGGTGCCATGTCTTAAACTTGACCCCTAAACATCCAAACATTTTGAAAGCCTCAAAATTGAACATTATATTTAGATTGTGGTTAAAATTTCCTTTACTCTGATAACGCACTTTGGCTTTTGCTATTTTCGTTTTTGCGTTCCGCGTTCCGCGCCCCCTATTTTTGGGCAATCAATTTCAAAAATAATACACTGTTTTGTAGGGTAAACGTACGAACACGCATGCGACATTCTGCGAAAATGTGTTGATACTGTTACAACGGTCTAACTGAACGACATATGGTAAAGTGGAAAACAAAATACAACACAACAATGAAGTCACTTTAATTTTCAGCTTTAGTTAATCACAAATACAGTTTATAATCAACTTGTACAATAATCCGAACAAAATTTGTCCACACGCAATAGTAATGACAGCTAATAGAGTCCAGCACAATTATACACTTCGTCACAATACTTCGAACTAGTGTTGCGGATTTAATCGGTTAATCGAACCGATTAACCGATTAAAATTTGAACTTCGATTAATCAATCAAAACTACTTAATCGAATAATAGAGTCGATTAAAATTAATCGGTTGTTGAAAATTTCTTTTATCAGAAGTTGAAGCTTGTCCACCAAATACCTGAGTTATGTCTTGTCTCTTGAACGAGAGTCCCGTTATTTTAAATCATTTAGTACTGCTGGAAGTTCCCAGAAAAACACTGAAAGAGAAAGGGTAGTGTACTTGCAGTGGTTTTCAAAAGCCAGGTAGCGGCATGTCAGATTTAGTCCGTGTACGATAAGATCTACAATAGAAGGCTGAGTCAGGTGCCTACTACTAATTGTCTGAGAGGGGGTGAGTATGTTAAAAATAAGAGTCCCACAAGAGCCTGTATTCTCATCCTAACAATGGGCTACCTATAGTATAGTAAAATTGAAAGTTAAGGGCATATGCGCAGAAACCAATTTATGGATGGACGAGTCCACTTTGAAATTGTGAATGGCGGGGGGGTACCGGAGAATCAGCTGGTATGCAAGTGAAGGTGTCGCCAACTTTGCGTGTGATGTTTTAGTTACCCGTACATTCTTAGTTATTGTGTAACGTACTATCTCAGTCGTGCATTTGTTATTATTATTTCAATTTATTTTTAATTTTATCGTTGTTTTACAGTCACACATTTTTATTAGTTATTTAATTTTTTAGTTAATTTCTATTGGTAGTTTTTATTCTGTAATTACAATTACGTATTATTGTAATTATTTGTGTTATCATCCAGTAACGAGATTTGTTAAAATGGATACTTTTCCTTCAACTAGCAAAGACAGGAAAGTTATTCATAGTCAAGCACGGGAAGTTATAATACACAGTTTTTTTTTTCCAGGATTAAAAGATTCTTGCAATTAAATTAATACGAAGAACGCGTTCCTTTATGTAACGAGAAACTGTAGAGATAGTCGCGTGTAATTAAGGAATGGAAGTTTACAGTTTGCAAATTCCGTTGCGATAAGAACGGTCAGAAAGGCTGTAGTTTTTTACGTCTCGCCAGTATACGATGACAGACCAAACAACACTCAGAAAACATTCTAATATGTAAAAGAATGTAAATTCTCACATTTCACAGCGACTCCCTCCACATAGCCTTTCCCCTCTGACCGTAAGCGTTTTGCGCATTTCCATGCCCTTAACTTTCAATTTTGCTATAATAGTAACAGTTGGACAGGTGGCGTGTTACAGTGTGTTTATTCAGGTGAGGAAAACTTGTGTTTTTCAAAGAGGCTACTTTTTGTGTGTTTGTTTCCTGATACCGTGCGTGAAATCTGTGTTATGGCGTACGAAGACTTACTAGGAAGACTCGGTGGAAGTTTTGGATATAAATTGAACGACAGTGGTAAAGTGACGGACAGGAAAACCGTTTTCTGTAAGCTTTGTGGGAAATCATTTAGCTACAGCGGTAGCACTAGCAGTTTGCAATATCACTTAAAACACGTCCATCCCTTACAAAGTGTTGCTGAATCATCTGTTGTTAATGCAAGTTCATCTCAGTCAAACTTCAATCATTTCATAGTGTAACTAATCTCTTCATTAAAGGAGGCTGAACTAACAAATAAAATTGTGAAATGGATAGTAAAAGACAGTCGACCTATCAATATAATTTCGGATGAAGGGCTAAAAGAAGTTTTAAGGGAAGCTGTAGGTAGTAGTTCTTATAATCTTCCATCCAGAGACGTTGTAACTAGACGGATTGAGAAACTTTGTGATGTCGAACGATCCAAGCTGCCAGACAAACTAAAAGAAACTGAATTTGTTGGCCTAACAGGTGATTTCTGGACATCGATAGCAAATCAAGGTTATTTGGGTGTTAGTGCTCATTGGATTGATTCTAACTGGGCGTTCTGCAGCGCTGCGTTAGAAGTGAAACATGTGGTGGAGAAACATAGTCCAGCAAATTGTACGGAAGAATTCGAACAAGTTGTGTCTGACTGGAATCTTCAAAGTAAAGTAGTTGCAATATGTACAAACAATGCCACGAATATTGTCTTGGTGTCGAAAATTCGAAATACGGTAATGTTAGGTGCGCTGCTCATACCCTGCAATTAAGTCTGAATACAGCAATTGAGAATGCGTCTATAGATAAACTGCTTTCCAAATGTAGAAAAATGGTGAGTCATTTCAAGCACAGTCCTTATTTAGAAAATCGCCTATGCAAAAAACTGAAAGAATTAATATTCCGCAGTGCAAACTGAAACAATATATAGTCACCCGATGGAATAGTACATGCCTAATGTTCGAGCCTCTTCTGGAAGCCAAGGAAGGAATTGTAGCTATAATGTCCACCAATCCATCAAACATTATTCCATTAACTGAAGTGGAATGGGAAATGACACAAAAAATGTATAAATGTCTTAAACCATGTTTGGAAATATGTAATTTTCTTGGAGGAAGTAAATAAGTGACGGCAAGTGTTGTACTACCCGCCATAACTCATTTAAGAGTAAGTCTAAAAATTACCGACACGGATCCTGGTTACGTTACTCGATTCAAAACAGCTCTATTAGATGATTTAACGGAAAAAGTAAATGCCTGGCCTAAAATAGAAATGTATCAAGAAGCTACGGCTCTTGATCCAAGATTTAAAGATTTGAAAAGTCTTCCAAGAGAAGCAAGAGAATTAGTGTGGAACAGAATTTCACATAAAGTTGTGACCACTGCACAAACAGAAATAAAACAAAATGTGAAGAAAATAAAACTTGTTTTTGAAGAAGACGATGAAGACAAGAGGGAAGAAACAGCTCCGTTAACACCGCTCGCAACAAAGGTTGATGTCTACAGATCTTTGGCAGAACTGGATGATGACTTTGCAGACCCCTTACTGTGATGGAAAACACATTCCATTCAGCTTCCACTTCTTTCATCTGTAGCGAAAGAATTGCTCTGCGTTCCAGCTACATCGGTTCCGTGCGAACGAGTGTTTAGTGACGCAGGCAATATTGTTACTAAACGTAGAGCAGCCCTTGATCCGGACCATGTGAACACACATGCTTAAAATCCTGGTTGAAGCAGTACTGACTATAGGTGAGTCTAATGTTATACCATATCCTTACCTTCAAATTCATATTTGTCACTTAGTCTCCTGATAACAGTTCATATTATTAAATCTGTTCATACATATTATAATTATAATATTATTATTATTTGAATGTAATCCATGCTAATATACTTATTTTATAAGTTACTTAAAAACAAAAAAGTAACAATTAGATATATCTATTAAAATTAAATTTGTAAGCCATTAGTATGATAATTTTTTAGTACCCAAACTCGATTAATCGACCGATTAATCGATTAAACCTTCTTGATTAACCGATTAAATATTTTGATCGATCGACAGCACTACTTCGAACCTCACTCGAATAAATCGCCACTTAAACTGAACTGGACTGACTGTCGCTGCATGCTTATATTTATACACCGCTGAGATTCCAGAATAATCTGTCACTTTATCGATGACAGGCGCTCTTCAATCCACTAGAACAGTCTCACTGTCTGGCCTCGAACACAGTGCCCGATCGTTGCGGTCTGCCTCGATTGTTGGTGCATGATAAATGTCACGTAATTGTCTTTCATCACAAAGCAGCAATATGTACGTGCACAAACATTACAGCTGGAATCTGCTGGGATAGCCGAGAAAAGACTAGAACAACGTTCTCCAATGTACCAGAACGTTCCGTATTGCGTAACAATACGTTCAAAATTTATCATTAGACATACGGTACCCCTAGTTAATTACGTTAATTATAAAAGTACGCATGAAGTACACACGTTACGGTACCCACTTCTCATTGGTCTTTCAAGCCTTTATCTTCCTGACGGTATCCAATTTTGCCGTGCTTACTGCTGAACTGCTACCTGTCACGGTTAAATAAGTCTCGGGTATCGTTCGGTGAAGATCTGCCGCTAGTGTTTTTACGTACTCTGTCGCTTTTGAGGGCCTGAAGAAGATCCCCGAGGGAGAATCGAAACGTTGCCGACGAGATTGCAGCGATCGACCACGGTCTCACACCCCGGTACTTAGGAACAATTTTATAAATATTGACACCGGCCGCGGCCGTCCAAGCTGTAGACAAAGCTAATAGTCATGCTCCGGGGAGGCACTTCAGTGTCTCCACCATTATCAAGTTCTAATAGTGGAGGCTCTGAAAGGCCTTGTCCGGAACATGAGAGGTAGCAGTTCAGCAAGCAAGGACGACAAAGTTTTATTACAGGAACTGCTAATTTAAATAAGAAGATGAAAATTCCTGATGGTATGTAATGCCAGACTTGAACTAGAAATCTGGCTGTGTTCATGCAATTCACCCAGCTTCTTCTTACTTACTTACAGCGGCGCGACAACCCATTACTAAGCCAAGGCCTCCTTTAACAGCCTCCGCCAGTTGTCCCGATCAAGTGCAGCTGCTCTCCAGTTCCGGGTGCCCCCAAAGATATGGCGCGCATCATAATTCACACCGTCTTCCCAACGTAGTTTGAGTTTACCAACTCTCCTGGTGCCATGATCTGTTCTTTGCGTGCCTTTATAGGTATTTCATTCTCCCCACTCTGATCACATGTCCAACCTACCTGAGTCAACCAAGTTTTTTAACTTTCACAATATCTGGTTCGTTCAGAAGAGTGTTCAGTTCTTAGTTGGTCCTTTTCCTCCATTCCACATATATTGGACCAAAAATACTGCGGTGGATTTTGCGTTCATAAACCAGCAGACTTGACTCAGACTTTCTAGAAATGGTCCATGCCTCGGAACCATAGGTGGGAAATGTGTGTTTTATACAGAAGCAGCTTGATGCTCCAGCCATTTATTCTGCTCTGGAACAGGAGTCTGAGACCAAAGAAGCACCTATTAGCTGCGGTGATTATTCGCTTTATTTCTTCTATCGTTTCCCCATCGGAGTTAACTTGGCATCCTAGATAAACAAAGTTGTCGACTTTTTGAGGGAATAGATGCCAATTCAGACGTGCTCTTCTTCTCTAGCTTCCTGTCCTGCTACCATGTATTTTGTCTTACTTTCATTTATTATGACATCCAGCCTCTTTGCGGGACCTTCAAGAGCAAGAAAGGCTTCAGTGACTGCTCGAAGGGACCTCCCGATTAGGGATCTAGGTCATCGACGTAACCTAGGACCTGCACCAACCTGTTGAATACAGTCACGGAAGAATCTATTCCAGCATCTCTAATAGCTTTTTCTAAGGCAAGAATGAAAAGGAGGCAAGCAAGAGCATCACCTTGGAGGACTCCCTTTCTAAAGTCAAACTCTCCTGATAAGTCATTCTGGATCCTCACCATGCCCTACACAATCCTATTAATTTCTTTGGTACCAGCTACTTCTTTTTTCTGTTATTTTATCCAGCAAACTGTACATTTGCTATTCCAATCTTATGGCCGCGTGTCTTATCATGCCTTTTCTTCTGCAACCCTTCATAGTTCTGAGCGATTTTATCTGTACTCTTTATATGCTATTTTCTTGTCTCTTAGTAAAAACCCACGACTCACTTCCATAGGACAGCAATATTGTTTTATACATCTTAATTCTTGTGTCTCTTCGTGTTTTGCGGTTAAAGTATAGGTTTATTACACCACAAATATGACCAACTTTATTGCTTCTATTTGCAATATCCCTGTCAAATCCATATAAATTTTCGCACACAAGGCAGTTAAAACGTTGAATCTGTTCGATGAGTCTATCGTTCGAACGTTTTGCTGCAATCCTTGCAGATATCACTTAGTGAATATAGGCTATACCCATATTCCGTTTATACTATTAGAGTTACATCGTCTACTTATATAAAGCAGTGCATTTAAGGCTAATTTTTTGTTCTGTGCGCTATTTACATCTTATGTTGTGTTTCTAGGGGTTTCTGTTCTGATTGTATTTACTATATTGTAACCTGACGATGGGATCGTTAAGGGTAAAGTTGCGTCCATAGAACAAACATACAGTTGCAATTTTGACTTGGAACATAGAGTTGCAATACTTGCAACTTACACGTCGATACATATAGCGTACATACATATAGTTGCAAGTTTGACTTGCAACATAGAGTTGCAATACTTACAACTTACACATCGATACATATAGCATACATACATACAGTTGCAAGTTTGACTTGCAACATACAACATACTGTTGCAATACTAAAACATTATACAATACACTCTCACTAATCCGGCAGATATCAGACCAGGGTAGTGCCGAATCAGTTGAAATGCCGGATTAATGGATGGTTATTAGAAAAAACTCATTTAAATGACAAAAGTAGCGTATATTGTACCTAATAGAAATACATGAAAAAACGTACACCTGATTAAAAATATAGTAAATTGTCTTCTATTTTTCTTAGAATTATTCAAATTAGTTTTATGTTTATAATCTAGTCAAACGTAGAAAGAAATGAAACTCTTAGAGTAATATACAGTACTATTCCATTGGAGTGAAAAAGCTGTCAATTTTCTTCTTTTTCTTGGCTTGAAACGACACTTTAACACTTCTTCTTGCAGTTTTTCAACACGAGAATTTCACAAGCAGACACACCATTTTCTTCTGCCCACTTAATAGACCTTGTGAAGGCGTCCACAGCCATGTCATGGATTACTGTATGAACAGCTGTCGCTGGTTCTACCTCTTCCATCTCTTCCTCCTCTTCCACGTCGCTGGTCATCACATCGACTATTTCATCGTCTGTCATAAACTGTTTATTTATCTTCATCACCCGGCAACCGCTTGTTTACATCGTCCGTTGTCAAACAAATCTTTTTTTTTCTACTAGTGACAACATTTTGCACTCACGATCTTAAATTACGTAAACACGACAAATAATTACACCAAGAAAAACCACTGCAAATAAACAGCACTGTACACAGCGAGGGACTGATGATGCAACTGACGTCTATGGTCAGTGACTTGTTTCCCCCTCCACGCTCGCCAGCACCCGCCTGAGAACGCCGGACTACTGGAGGAGCCGGACTACCGCAGTACCGGATTACAGAGGGTGTGCTCTATTTTTGTATCTATGTACTTTGTTATTAGAGTAACTGTACAGTATTATAATTTGGTAAACGAATGTATTTAGCTATAAGGGGATCCATATTTTTTCTTAATTATATAACTCTTTGTATAACTATTCATAAAAATATTTCATGATAAGCTATGAAGCTTGAAAGCGCTAAACGGAATAATTTTCTATAGTTGTGTGCAACAGTGTTAATTCTGTTTGTGATTATAACCAATAACACAACTTTATTAATTAAAAAAAAGAAAATATTTTTGTTTACTGTTAGACGACCTAAAGGTTACGTTTTCGCTTACTTTTGCACTCAGAGTGATAAACAAGTACAGTATTAAAGCTGACAAAATATAATGTAAATTTAACAGTTCCAGCGAACTGCTTAGCAAGTTGCCTTGTGTAACAAAGAGTTGTCGTTGTGTAGGATAGAGGCTGAATCGCTTGCTATCGTTTAATTGACATTTGTATTAGATCATTGTAGTTAAACGAATTAAGATTTATGCTTTACAAATCAGAATTATAAATTGAGTTTCATTTTGTTTAATATATTCAGAGTTTTGTGAATTTCTTAGTTCTTTATTTGGGCACCGTGTCTCTAATCAGATTGCTTTCCTTAATCACTCGAGTTATGTAATCGTGTGTCATATTCCAGTGTAACATAACAACACAAGGTATAGTGGGATATTTAGCTTGAGTGGTCTGACCAATATCGATGACACACATAATCTCAGACAGATAAAACAGAATAACATTCTGATACACTTTAAGCGGCAAACTGTGATTTGTTGTTGCTGACAAGAAAAATCATTTCCAGGTAGTGTCAACTACTTATTGTTCTTATCAGAATTAACGACTAATACACAACAAAAAACAATTTTAATATCATTATATTATATAAACTCGTTACTACTTAATTCACGTTTGAACATATGTAGTGTCGTTGATTAGATAAAGTGCATATTAAGGATTTTCTGTCTCTCTCTCTCTCTCTCTTTTACACACACACACAGGCCTACGTGTATAAGTGTGTGAGTGAGTGTGTTCGTGTGTGGTGGGGCGCGCACGATCGCACATATTTTTAAAATGTTTTTGCTGCAGGTACTTTCTTAATAAGAATATCACTTAACATATTATTAGTAAATATAATTAAATCACTACCGACTCGGAACACAAAGTTTTTTATGGGTAAAAACGTAAAAGTTATACCTTACAGCCTGAACCAGTTTTCGCTTTTAAAAAGCTTCTTCAGCGGCTGCCGCTGGGAGCACTGTCCGTCTTGTTCTTGGCGACGGTATCGACTTTTGAAGGATAGATGTTGTGTGTGTGAGGTGTGATGTGTTCGAATAATGCGTGTGATTTGAATTGTGTCTGTTCGTTTAGGATGTCGTCTTTATGTGTTTTCGTGTGTTTGTATATTTCAGTTGTTTAAGAGTGTATAATTTTCGGCCTTTTGTGTGTACGTGTAGAATGTCCATGTTATTGTCTATGTTTTTGTATGTCTGATCTGCTTCAATGAGGTGGTTTGCAAAGTTGGATTCGGTAGTGGAGTGTAGTGCCTTTGTGTGTTCAATGTATCTTTGTTTGAAGCTACGTCCTGTCTGGCCTATATAGAATTTGTTGCAATCTGAGCAGTTTATTTTGTAAACACCGGGTAGATCGAAATTGTTTTGTGCTTTGTGTGTGTGTTTTGATAGTGCGTGTTCTGTTTTGTATGTAATTCTGTATCCTGCTTTTTTCAATTTGTGGGGCATTTTTTCAGTGTGGTTATTAATGTATGTTAGTGTTATGAATTTATTGTTTTCTGTCTTTGTCTGTTGTTTGTTTAGTGTTTTCTGTAGGAGTTTATTGTATATTGTTCTGTTGTATCCGTTGGATTTTGCTAGAACATACACTATCAAATTATACTATCAAACAGATGGCCTTGCTATGGGAGCCCCAACCTCCGCTATCATATCAGAAATCTTCCTACAAAAATTCGACGAACAAATAATAAATATAATAAAATTAAACGACCCATTATGATGTTATTTTAGATACGTTGATGACACTCTGTACATTTCCCAAAACAATGGTATAAATATAAATAAAATATTCAACTCCATAAATAATTTACATTCCAAAATAAAATTCACGTTAGAAGAAGAATATAATAATAAATTAAATTATTTAGACTTAACAATAAAGAAAAATGAAACAAATTTTGAATACTCAATATACAGGAAACCTTCTCAAACAGACTTAGTAATACCAAATACTTCTAATCATCCTCCCCAACACAAAATGGCAGTATTTAATTCCATGATTTACCGAATGCTTACGATCCCATTAAATAACACAGAAAGAAAGAAAGAAAGAAAAATTATCCAACAAATAGCAGTTAAAAATGGATACAAAATAAAAACTATTAATAAATTAGAAAATAAAATTAAACATAAAATCACTAATAAAATTCCCAAGAACACTACATTTAAAAATTCACCTATTAATAATAATATAAAATATACAACCTTCACTTATTACGGAAATATAACTCAAAAACTAAATAAAATATTTAAAGATACTAATTTGAAAATATCTTATAATACAGATAATATAATTTTTAATAAAATAAAACCTAAAACTAAAACCAATACTCACAATAAAAATGGAATATATAAAATAGAATGTCCAGATTGCAATAAATTTTACGTGGGCCAGACGAAGAAAAAACTACGAGATAGATTCAAAATGCATGTTGGTTCTTGGTATCCAAGTCACGTAGGAATAGTAGATTATAGATAAATAAATCACCTTGTATCCGTCGTGTGACTTCGTTGTACGTCGATTAAAATGGCGCGTTTCGGAACATATGCTCCATCATCAGATTAAATCACTCTATTGAGGCCGTTAACAGTTAAAATCACATGTTACACATAATTGTCAACTAATGTAACTCACTCGCTTTCTAAATGGTGCGCACCACAGCGAAGCCGATCGGACACTGAATTATTATCTGAGTGACTACGACTAAGCAGGTTCAATGCTGTATCGTATAGCGGGTTGGATTTAAAATTTAAATGGTCATTCAATATGAAGTCTCGGCTGTTTATGTTATTATATGCTTTGTATATTTCGAACTCTTCTATTACATGGACGCAATAGAAGAGTTCGATTGCGTCCATGTAATAGAAGAGTTCGAAATATACAAAGCATATAATAACATAAACAGCCGAGACTTCATATTGAATGACCATTTAAATTTTAAATCCAACCCGCTATACGATACAGCATTGAACCTGCTTAGTCGTAATCACTCAGATAATAATTCAGTGTCCGATCGGCTTCGCTGTGGTGCGCACCATTTAGAAAGCGAGTGAGTTACATTAGTTGTAACATGTGAATTTAACTGTTAACGACCTCAATAGAGTGATTTAATCTGATGATGGAGCATATGTTCCGAAACGCGTCATTTTAGTCGACGTACAACGAAGTCACACGACGGATACAAGGTGAGATAGATTCGTTCAACACCGCAATGCATATTTAAAACCAAATATTTATAAATCTAATTTAGCCACACATTGTCTAAATAATAACCACCAGTTTCCAAACATTGAAAATATAAAATTAATTAAAAACATACAAAAAGGCCAAAAAATGAATATTTGGGAAAATCTTAACATATACAAACACAATAACAATAATTTATTAATTGAAGAACAAACCCAAGTGTGACGATTTAAATGGTAAATAAAAAAAAAAAATAATAATAATAAAAATATAAAAAAACCGAAAGTAAGTAAGTACTTTAAATCGCACGATTAAACCAAATACCCCTGAACTAACTCATAATAGTAATGAAAATTAAATTAAGAAAATCTAACTAAATAAGTAATTAAAATCTGAATGTAAAAGTTAAGAATAATACAGTTAACCCTTTAATAAATTTATCATGCGTTGACCTGTCTATTCCGGACACAACGTGCATACCGAACCGGCAGTAAATTAGAAATATCTGTAAATCGTAATGTAAATAATTAATAATTAATTAATAAATAATTTAAAGTCACAAGTAGTAGTTATAATAATCCCTGTAAACAAGATAAGTCTAGATAGTTTATTTTGTCTTACTATAAGAATGTATTATTAATAAAGGGTTGGAACTATATTATGACGGAGTACTCACTCCGCGTCGTTGCAATCTACCTGTTGTAACAATGCAAGAGTAACGATGCGGCTTTCAGACTGTAAACACCTCCAAGCGAGGGCTCTTCATAAAATGTTTTGTTATTCTTTTTGATTTTTAATTGAGTGTTAGCTTCCACTAAAAGCGTGGAGAGCCAGTTATATATTGAAGATGTAGTAAGGAATTTGTTAGAAAGTGTGATAATGTAAAAAGAATTAGTATATAAGGTGATGTCTCAAGTTAATTAAAAAAACGAACTCTCGAATATTGTTCGAGTAATGTAATTCAGATATTAATGTAAAAAGAAGATGCAAATTCCAGTACTACGCTGCCAGTAAATATGTGACGTGCACAACTGCAGATACGGACGACTACCACATAAACAACACTTACCAGAACCGCCGTGGATCAGCACGACTTCAGGCAGCATAACACCCATCTCCTCGTTAATACACCCAGAGGACTTTCACCGGAAACACTATCCAGATGACTACCCCGACTAACAGAGTACCGAAGATTCACGCCTCAGGACACGGACAGAAAAAGCGTATCTAAAAGGTGACTCGGTAGCTCGTCTACCGAGAATTATATACATTTAAAATATAAGTTTTCATACATGCCAAAGACTTTTCAAAAGACAATAATCATCTTTAAGCATTAAGTTTTAGAAAAATGTAACCAGTAATTTCTAAAATCATACGTTGTAACATTACTCTTGAGATATAACTTTTAATCCCTTAACTAAATAATACCATTCTTCAAATGGTGTTCATGTAACAATGTAACCTTCTTGATAAGTAAAG
The DNA here is from genome assembly GCA_034769895.1 of Magicicada septendecula. Lineage (NCBI taxonomy): Eukaryota > Metazoa > Arthropoda > Insecta > Hemiptera > Cicadidae > Magicicada > Magicicada septendecula. The sequence goes on along the minus strand of CM068370.1, from coordinate 68,204,016 downwards.
TAAATTTCAGACGTCTTTACTAGATTTAAATAGACTCGGATCCGAGGTAAAATACATGATCTGTTTGATCGTTTGTTTGACAGAAAACCCCTTTTAACTATTTCAGTATGAGACAATTTTTTTGTAATGGGATCTATAGATATTTTATTTTGTTAATAAAGAGATGTCATCTTGTTACATATTGAAGTGAGTGCATAAATCAGTTAAATTACCTTCCCTTGTGTCCTATAATTAGAGTAATTATTATTGTTCTAAGTGTTGTGTTGATTTTCAGTTTGTTACAACGTAGGCAGCCTGTATAATTGGCTAGTGTCAATTATCACGGGTTCCCTGGATTTATAACGTAGCCCGGAACTTTATACAAGTAAAAACAAAACAAGACGATCTATTTAAAATTATAAATTTACTAAAAAATAAAAATGAATAAAATATAAACAACAAAATTTCAAATATAACCGAGAAATCAGCTGCTGAAGAAAATAAACATTAAAACAATCGTTAACTAATCGACCTAAATCGATTACCAGTTATTTTACATTAAAATCGATACAAATTCGATTATTAGTTTATTTTATATTAATAGAATTATTTCCATTGTTATTAATTTACTTAGAAACCTCTGATGACACTGATATTTTTCAGTAAAAGGTGCGTCAGGTGTTAAAAAGAATATACGAAATTATTCTACTTGTTTAATGAACAAATTGAAAACATCACAAATTATATAATTACTGCAAGAAACATCGTGTTACTTATATAGAAAATGATATATATGTACATATATAACATTTATTTAATATTTTTATAATTCCTTTACCTCAGGATGATTTCCCTTACTTGGAACATGTTTCGGGAATCCTATTTTTCCCATCCTCAGCAATCTTAATTTTGTATGTATGTATGGGAACAATAGGATTCCCGAAACCCGTTCCAATTAAGAGAAAAAACATCCTGAAGTAAAGAAATTATATATATTAAATAAAGTATATATATGCATCAAGAAATAGACTGTGGCAAAAAGTGTTTGATTATATATGTACTTTGTCTCATATCAAGTAATAAAATACTCCTGGAAGTGTATTATTTATGACTGTATGACTATATATATATATACCTCTCGTACCTGATGTATTCAGATTTTATTTGGAATTTTAGAGATTGCAATATAAATCTGTTGAACATCGTTTGGCAACCCTCCGGGCTATACGGCCGTGGCCGAGTACTGCCGCATAAAACAAGCGTTTCGGCCCCACCTTTGGAGGTCATCTTCAATGTAACGACTCGAGTAACTTGTACGTTCTTTGTCAGTTTTCCACAGTAGGCCTACTGTGACAAAGTTCTGGGGGAAAAAGGTGGCAGAACTGTGGCTATATAGGGTATATCAAATAATATGAAAGTCCCAAAATAATTCAACTTACTTAAGGATGAAAGGTATCTTACCTATAGGTATCGTATCTTACCTACAGAGGATCAGGTAGAAAATCTTAATAAAGGCTCACAACAATATTGATAAAAGCCGTATTCCAAACATCTGACATATGACATCACCTACAACAACGATTTGTGACGTAGACGCAAAAATTGCCAAGTTTAACTCAATCTGTCCCGTTGCCAAACGATAGCATTTAGTCAGAAAAACAGGATAAGTAACCCGGGTTAATTTTATACAATCAAGGCCGTTTCAACTACGTTGTTCTGGTTTGAAATGGGGTTAATAACGCGAAGAGGGCAACTGGTATCCGGACTTTTGAGATGAAGTTCTGTGAAGGACAGGATGCGTACGTACGGGGATACATGCAAACAACTGTAAAACAGCCTCAATAAATTACATGATCGATGAATATCGAAATAGATGTTGATAATACAGGTAAACTACCATTTGTATATGTAGGGTAAAACCTTTTGTTAATAAATTTGGTTCATATTGTTGTTTGAATTACCAGTCTCTGCAATTCCAACTTTGTCGTGCTTACTTATTGAAGTGCTAACTGTCATGCTCCGGACGAGGCCTTTCAGTGTCTCCACCATTATCAACTCCTAATACACGACCTAGTTCAGTGTCTCCGCCATTATCAAGTCCTAAACTATGACTTAGTTTAGGACTAGGTTGCTGGTTTAGGACTTGATAATGGCGGAGACACTGAAAGGCCTCGTCCGGAGCATGACAGGTAGCACTCAGCAAGTAAGCACGGCAAATTTGGTAATACATTTTGTACATATTTTCATCAAAAGTCGTCCACTATTACATTGTTTTTATGTTACGCCAATTAATTATGAGTTTTTTATGGTTTTATAATAACTATTGTTAAATTTAAAAACAAAATCTGAGTTTTCCATGACAAACGGTCTTTTATAGCCAAACGTAGAACCGACATCCTGGAAGACCCAGAAAAATATGGTTTGAACTATCACCATTATTATTATCATTGTCGTCATCAATATCATTATCATCATCAACACCCTCGTCATCGTCATAATCGTCGATGTTTTGTTGCCTTCACCATCATCATCATCATCATCGTTGCCATCGATGTCGTTACCATAATAATAATAATAATATTTTTAATTTTTTAAGAGGCGTTCATACAGCTAATCATATCCACACTGGAATCACTTGGCGTATTATTTTACGATGGAGTCTACTGCGCCCTTATCGGGCTGCTTCTACTTGTCCCTTATCTTCAAATGCCCGTTGGGTGCAAGTGGGCCCCCTATTTTCTTTTCTAGTATGACCCACAGAATAAATATAGGAATCCGGTCCCATTCCGCCTTGCCTCGAAGTATAATCTCAACTACGCCCTCAGGCGTCGACTCTCCGAGCTCCATCTTTAGTGCCGCAAGTGTGCAAGACATCTTCATGGGGAGAGTCACCGTATCGGCATGCTGGGCTTTGCTCCCTTTCCAACCGTGGAGGTAGGCATTACAATTACCATGACCACTATGGAACTGCGACAGATGGTAGTTAATCTCACCGTGTTGGCGGTCAACCTATTCCTTCAACTTTGTTATGAGCCTTGCGGTCTATATTCCTCCATCCTCTCTATTCCATCCATCTTTCCAGTGCTGGGGAGTGAGTTCCCTGACTTCATGCTTTGCCGCGTCCCTTTCAATTATATCTCTTCTTTCGAAGAAATTCTTTCGTTATGAACCCAACAGGTCTATGGGAATCACTTTCGCTATGACCAGGACTACTGGATCTGGCAGTGTCCGGTAAGAGATTGCTTCTCTGAGATCTCCTCTTCTCTGCACCGATGCCGTAAGTTTCCTGGATTTCTCCGTGTTTAGTGCACTGACCCAGATTTTGCAACTGTACAGAAGGATGGATTCCATGACCGCCATCAACAATCGCCTCTTGCTTGCAGTGGCACCTCCTACATTGGCTATAAGCCTGCTGAGCTGTGTTGTAATATTAGCCGCCTTACCAGCTGCATACTTGATTTGATCTCTATAAGAGATTTTGAATTTAGCTTCTCCCCTAGTTATTTACTGCGTTCTTTGTAAGTCTAGCCTCAGTTATCATTTGCAGCGGTATGCATGTGGGGATCCATCTACGTGTGATCATACTACTACTACTACTACTACTACTACTACTACTACTACTAATAATAATAATAATAATAATAATAATAATAATAATAATAATCATCATCATCATCACCATCATCGTCATTACTATTGTCGACGCCGCCAGCATCACCGTTACCGTAGGCGTCATGATCGTCATCATTGTCATATTCATTATTACCGTCTGTAATCATTATTACCGTAATTGTAATCTTCTTCATCGTCTACGTTTCAGTAGATAGGCTAGCCGTTTGTTTCATATTAGGAACTTGTAATTAGTATAACATTTCCGTATGAAGCGTTGAGTGAACTTGTCCTGGGAAAGCAGAGGACAGTATGAATACAGTGATGTCAGTGTAGGTGGCGCCTAGTTCCTAACGCTAGTCGGTAAACCAAGAAAGTGCGCACTATACTTTATCTTCGGCAGGAAGGGAGAGATTGAGTGGGTAATTGAAATTACGCATACTAGTACAACACATAACGTAACAAGTAACAAGTCTGAAGAATAAATGGGCTGTGTGTCACAATAGCAAACTTACATATCGACTTTTCATATAAACATTTTGCTCCTACAGTCAGTGGCGAATCTAGAATTTGACCTATGGGGGGTCCGGGGCGGGTCGTCTTTATACAAAATAAAAAAACAACATTATTATCTTTTAAGTGGCTGAAATCAGTCTCATTAAAGTGAACGGTAATAACACAATAAAAGTACGCGTTATTGAAACATTGTTTACAAGATACTTATTGACTGAAATGATTTTCTGTTTTTCATATTTCATACTTATACGCTAATGCCGTTAATAAACCTGTTTTCATATTTAACAATGAGTTACTACTACTACTAGCTTACGCAGCTGCAAAAAATAAAACAGCCTAAAATTTAAGATATTGTTACGTCGGTCTAGTGATCGTCGTATGGTACAGTGGAAAAACAAAATACAAGACACCGATTAAATCACTAATCATCAGCTTTAATTATCACAATTAAACCGTTTGTAATCGACAATGATAGTCTTTTACAACAAATCAAATAAAAATTGTTCACACACAATAAAAATGCGAACTAATATAAAAAAAATTGTATTACAATTGTCCCCCAAAATTATAAAAAACATAACACTTTGCAACAATACTTCGAACCGCACTGTGTAATCGCACGACAATAATTGAAAACTAAGCAGCAGGTATGGGCTATTTATAGTCTGCAGGGTTTCATTATATGCGTTCAAAGCCATTAAACATTTTAGAGGACAGCGTCCTTAACAAACCATCAAAAAACCTATAGGACACTTTAGCGCGACCTTCGCAGAAACACGCACCGTTGGGCTAATTGAGAAGCTTCTAGATCGACACCATCGAACGCACGAGACGTTTCGCATTACGTAATACTGCCTCGCATGTCAAGCGTCACGTATGCATTACAGCTGCGGGGAACAGCAGAGAAAAGAGTAGAACAATGTTCTCCAATGTACCGGTACGTTCGGTAATGGTGTAACTCTTTTTCCGCATTACGTAACACTATCTTTTAAATAGCTTAAATCAGTCCCATTAAAGTGAACGGAAGTAACACAATAAGAATACGCGTTATTGAAACATTGTTCACACGATACTTCTTGACTGAATTGATTTCCTATTCTTCATATTTCAAACTTATACGATAATGCTGTTTAATAAACCTGTTTTTAAATTTAACAAAGAGTTACTACTATTAGGCCTACTAGCTTACGCAGCTCCAAAAATAAAACAGCCTAAAAATTAAGACGTTGACAAAATTCGTCAAATTTTTTCAAACCTCCCGTTGTCGTGTCAAACCTCTCCCCTCCCCCGTAAATACGCCCATACCTACAGAATGCAAAAAATAAAGTAATATGAGTAATATAAGTGCATAAGTGCATATAAGTGCACTCTACAAAGCTGTCGTCTTGCAGCAAATAGTGACAATATATACCTGCAACAGAAAAAAAGATTTTATTTGTTAAATTTTAGTCAAATAAAGCCCTCTGAAGAAGCAATAATCAACATTTCGTAAATTTTAGACAACATCATAAGAAGCTCTAACATCATTCAACTTGTCTCTGTTCCTTATCTAATCACAACATAAGCTATGTCTGATAAAACACACTCTCTCTCTCTCTCTCTCTCTCTCTCTCTCTCTCTCTCTCTCTCTCTCTCTCCAGACAATTCAATATGAGCCAAGTAAAGAAGGCGCATAATCTAATGAAAAGTAAATTAATATTTTATAATGTCCCTGAAACCGAGGTCTCTCGGCTGACAGACATGGTAACCTCTAAAAAAGTGTTCCTAGTTTTCCAGTTTGGAGAGTTTTACAGGACGCCAATAACCTGTTTCAAGTAAAACCAGCTCATAAATACTTACAGAACCCATACGAGCCTTGGAAATTGGAAGGGAAATTTGGGACCTACGCTGATACAAAAGGGCAAGCCCAGATATAAGGAATGTTGGTAGACCAAGGAGAAGATAGGTTCCGGAATAGGTCAACTTGGGCCTAATCCGTGGATTTATAAATAAATAATTATTTATAAATAATTAAATAATAATGATGATAATATCCTTTTCAACTTAAACCTTTGACTAGAACACGTTAAACAAGAACAGTATAATATTATATCAAAAGGAAATAATTAAATAATAATTGCTAAAAAGAATTAGAATATGGAAACAATCTAACATAATATACAGTGAAATAAAAATATGAATTGATTAAGTAGACAGCAGTGTAGAAACAACTGCAAAAAAATAAGACTTATTTGTGTAGTAGACTACTATGAACCGAGGGAAGCTGGAGAGGTAGTACCTTGTACCGGGTCCTCACAAAGTCCAAGGTTGGGTGAAGTAATGTTAGCTACCAAAGGATGAAGCCGTTAGCCTCTCTCTAGCCAAGACCGAAATGCGTGCTGAAGTGACCCATCCTACAAGAGGTGACCTTGTTGATGCAAAACAGTACAAATCTCGATTAGGAGGTCGATAAATATTCCTGTTGGAGGGCAGCAGTAGCCACCACTACCAAGTTAGAGGGTAAGGGAAATGATCCTGCATCAGCTTATCCTTGACCGGAAAACATTACAGACGAGAATCTAGTTGGATTTTTAGTCGGCTGTAATACTGTGCCCTATTGTTATAGGATTATACTGTATTTCGCTGCTGCCTCGCAGTTGAGTGTTGGCGCATCAAAGGCTACGGCAAGACAAAAATTATAGGGAATCATGGCCCCTAAGGGGGCAGTCCCTTCACACGGCATACCCATCTACAGGCTGATACCCTATAATGGGGAATTAATTCAATTTACTCATAACTTTCAATGAACCAGGTATTCATTTAAAATGTCCTATCAAACATGTAATTAATGGATGCCCAGCCACAAAAATAAACACCACACATTTCTTAATGTAAAATAAGTAAAATTGAGACGATATAAGAGACAATATAACTTAAAAAATAAAATACACTCTATATAAACAGTTCAACAAAAATTTCATTTTATTTAATTTGATCTGTACAAATTTGAATAAGTCAACCACTTTGCAGTTTAGTAAGTGAGGCTACAGTGGTGCCATATTTGTTTAGTGGATAGAATTCCAACTAACAAAAATTTACTTAAAATAAGCAAGAGTAATTTTGTGACAGAAATATTTTATATTAACTTTAAAAAGTGAAAAGAGTATCTACTGTTAATTAATCGTTTGTAAATATAAATATCTTCAGTGTTTGCCCTGAAATTAAGAGCAGTAGCGTATCTAAAGTGGCAAGAATTTGGCCTTGTAGGGGGTCCGGGTGGGTCGGCTTCATACAAAAGAAAAACAAGGTATGACTATCTCTGAAGTGGCCCAAATCAGACCCATTACAGTGAACTGTAGTAACATAATAAAAATATGCGTTATTAAAACATTGTTTACAATATACTTATTGACTGAATGGATTCTCCTATAGTTCATATTTTAAAAGTATACGCTAGTGATGTGTAATAAAAGTGTTAGAATATTTAAAAAAGAATTACTACTATTTTAGGGTACAAAGTTGAAAAATTAATAATACAGCCTAAAAGTGACGGTTAGACAGTAAGAAAACAGTAAGACAGGGTGATGGTATATCCCCAATTATTTTCAACTGTGTCCAGGAGAAAGTAGTGAGAATTTGGAATGAAAAATTGAAGGAATGCAAAATATCACCAATCATGTTGGGAAGAAGGAACAAGTATGTTGAAATAAACTGTTTTGCATTCGCAGATAACTTTGCTATACTTTCTGAACATCTGACATATGCAGTAACACAAGTTAATTTTTTAGAGGACGTAGCCAGTAGAACAGGCTTAAGAATTTCTGCAGAAAAAAACAAATTTCTCACGAACATTAAAAATGCGCCAAACGTTTTGCTAACAGATATTGGTCAAATAGAGAGGGTTCGAAAATTTAAGTATCTAGGAGAAATAATTCAAGAGAATGGTTTAGAGAAATCTGCTATAGAAGAAAGGATTCATAAAATGGAAAGAGCATATGGTATAACTAAAGATATTTACAATAAAAAGTTCGTATCTAAAAATGCGAAAATAAGGCATTACAGTACAGTAGTGAAGCCAGAATGCCTATATGCAAGTGAATGTGAGCATTGAATTATAATTTAGACAAACTAGAAATATTGGAAAGACGAATTGTTAGGAACATATTAGGCCCAAGAAAAACTTCAGAAGGTTAGAAACTAAGAAGTAATGATGAAATATATCAGAGTATAGAAAATATAACAGAAACAGTGAGAAAAATAAGACTATTATTTTTTGGACATTTATATAGAATGGACGACAATATGTTAACAAAGCAGATCTTCAAATATCTATGGTGGGAAGAAACCAACATCAAGTTGGATTAAAGAAGTCCAAAAGGATTTGGGAAAAAGTAATATAAACGCAGAAGAAACAATTAAAAGAGACGTTTTTCGGGTAAAGGTGTTAAAAATGGAAGGAGTCCAGGGTAGGAGAGAGAAAAACGCAGGTTCATAGTGGACTAAAGACAGGCAGAAGAGACACAGTGAAAAGCTGAAAGAATATTGGAGAAAAGAAAAGAACAAAGAATAAAGAATTTAAATTGGCATGTGGTCCTATTAGATAGCCGATACAAAAAAAAAACAGCCTAAAATACAAGAGATTAACAAAATTTGTCAACTTTTCGACCCTCTGGGGGGGGGGGATCCAGTACCGTTCGCCCCTCCCGTACATACGTCCCTGATTTGATGATACGTTCCTGAACAAAAATTTAATGCATGTTTCAAATAAGCGAGAGTAACTTGTGATAGAAATAAAATATTAAAAAAATGGAAACAGTTTCTATTGTTAATTGCCTGTAAATACAAATCACATCACTCTTTTCTCTTCGATTAAGAGTCAGCCCAATCGTATTTTAATTGATTGTTTGTAAATACAAATATTGTTAGCACGGTCTCATTGATCGTAGTACTGTATAGTAGAGTGGAAACAATATACAGATACCAATGAAATCACTAATTACCACCTTTAATTAGTTACAAATAAGAATTTGAAATCAACAAGGGACTTTCATATAGTAATTCAAGTTAAATTTGTTCACACACAATAATAATGTCAACTGCTAGAGTTCCGCAATAATTATAACACAATAGTCACTTTCCAGTAATCCGCAACCACCACTTGATCCGCCCTCTACACTCTCGTCAAGTGTAATTAATTTCTAAGCCAGCCGCTGTTGCTTATCTAGATCACGCAGAGGTTTCAGAATAATTTTCTATTCTTTTGGCAGCGTGCCGGCATTATTTGCGTAGTTAAGAGTGCTCTCGAACAGACCAGAAGGTACTTAAGTGGACGTCCTTGAGTAACTACAGAGACACTGCACCTTCTCGGCTAGTAGAGACACGTGTAACTGTTACGTAACACCACCTGGCAACTTTTCGAGAGCGTTAAGTAATTGTTGTAACAATCTCATTACTGTTTGTCGTGAGACTGAGAGTCAGTATAATCATAGTGTTACGCAATACGGAAGGTTCTGGTCCTATGGAGAACATACGCGTTGATCTACGCGTTTCTCGCTTATCCCAACGCGTGCGTGTTTCTGCCAAGGCCGTGCTGAAGTATCCTCTAGAATTTTCGAGTGCTTGTTAAGGACGCATATTATGGAACCCTGCAGACTATGAACAACCAACACCAGCCGCTTAAAACTCAGTTGAAGTGGCGATTTATTCAAGTGAAGTTCGAAGTATTGTGGCGAAGTGTTATTGAGTTATAATTGTGCGGGATTCTATTAGTTGACATCATTATTGTCTGTGTGGACAAATTTTATTTGAATTGTTGTACGAATATAATTTTGTTGAATAACTCGTTGATTACAACTGTTATTTGAGATTAATTAAAGCTGGTGATTAGTGACTTCATTAGTGCCTTTTATTTTGTTTTCCACTGTACCGTAAGACGATCAGTAAGACCGTAGTAACGATATTTTCATTGATTGTTTTTAAATATAAATATCATCACTGTTTATATTGAGAGACATTGTAATCACGTTTTAAAATAAAGTTTAGCTTCAACGAGCGTCCAGTCTGTATTCAGTAGTAGTGGGTATTTGTACAATTACAACATTACAGTATGTATGTAATTTGGCAGCGACTGAAAATGAAGTAGTCGAAAGAAATCTGCAATCAAAGCCTGCATAAAAATACAAATGCTCCTATGTCCTTGTGCTCTTATTTTAAGTACTGAACTCTTAAATTTAGTAATGTACTAGAAATAAACACAATCGTGTGTGTGTATATAAATATGTATATATAACCAACAGCGTTAATATAAATACACATAAAAGCGGTCATTGCTCCTGAGAATGAACATCACACACACATACACATCTTGTGGTTGGATCGTAACCAAATTCTGGCACTTTTATTAACCGCTCGTCTGGTTTATCGACACAACAAAATAAGGAACATGTAAGTATTAATGGAAAGAAAGCATAAAACTGAAACTGTCCAAGTTTGAAACTTGACGATGAAACTCTAATGTATCCAGTCTGTACCGTGTGTATGTTGGTTTGAAGTTAACGGAGCGTACTCTGTCTGAAAGCTGTCTCCAGCAGCAACAGGAAGTCGCTACAGCCCAGATAACAGGAAACTGAGTGTACTGTGTGACACAATACTAGCGACGACTTCCTTGTCGTACAAATTGTCTCTATGCCGCTGTTACTGAATATCACGACCCCTCCCCCCCCCCCACACACACACAGAGTCATGTCCTTGCCCACAACTTGCTAGGGAATGAATACTGTGCATACAGCCGGCTTGGAGCAATTTGTAATTGATAAAACGGAAACTCGGAAAGCAGTTGAAATGAGATTTCTCAGGCAAGTAGCAGTGTATATTCGCCATGATCATAGAAGAAACAGAGATATACGGCAGGAACTGAATATTATGAGTATACTCGACAGGATCGCCCAGAATCGGTTGAATTGGTGGCATCACCTTTGCCGAATGGATGAATGGCGCATCCCCAAATAACTCTGGAACTATGAGCCGAGGGGACGGAGAGGTGTGGGACGTCCGAGGAAGCGCTGGAGTGACCAACTCTAATGTTTGCCTATTTGAGACCGGAACAAACCATCCTTGGTTTCATCCGTGAAGATGATGATGATGATTTCCAAATTGAAATAGAAGGTGGTGGCTTTTTATGGAGATTATGCCGTACGTTCAAAAATAATTGTGGATGGTACTGTTGTGGAGCGGGTTAGTAATGTTGATTGCCTGGGATATGATGTGTCTTACATTACAAAGAATGACGTAGTGAATAAGCTATACATGTTCGACATGTGTGGGTGACTACCAGCAGAACTCTACAACCAACAATTAAAGAGATACACCTAAAGTTCTACCAGGTGATGTCCTCTCCACACATGTCTATGGTTCTGAGAATTGCACTTTACCAAAATGCCAGGCAAGTCGTATTCAAGCAATCTAAATGAGATTTCTCAGACAGACGCCAGTGTATACCCTTCAAGATCGTAGAAGACATTCAGGTATTCGGCAGGGACTGACTGTCATTAGTATGCTTGAAACGATTGCCCAATATCGGCTAAAATGGGTGGAATATTTTAATAGAATGGATGACTGCACAAGGAATTACAAATCGAAGGGATGGAAATATTTGATGCGTCAAGAAATATATCAAGTTTGTTACTTGGTAATAAAAAACGTTGACATTATTATTATTATTTATTCCGGCTGTACAATGTTTACACATTTTCCGGAAACACAGATTACAGGAATGATTGAATTCTTATCGTCCACTGCTGCTTATCCATCCAAAGATGGATTCTTCAATCTCTCGTTCCTTCAATATAGACTGAATTTCTTCTATCCAGGTGATAGATGGTCTTCCTCTTTTCTTTCTTCATGGTGGGATCCATTCCATAACTCTCTTTGGCAATCTTTCCTGTGGCATTCTTTTCGTGTGTCCATGCCATTGTAATTTTTTTGTTTGGATAAAATCAACAATTGAATTTTTCACATTCATTCTGTCCTGAATTATATGGGAAATTAGCATAAAATTCATTCATTGACATTATATGGGAAATATTTTTTTCATTTTAAAGAAAAAGGTTTTAGTAAACTGTACACCGAACATATTATACTATACAAATGTTTGTTTTTTAATGGTTTTCTTATTAACTTATGTGTGCAACAGTTTGCAGTATGAAGGTGTTCTGTTATTTGTTTACTTTCATAGTCGTTACAGCACCACCCGTGGCTGATGGACAATCCAGTCCCCAACTATCCGAAATTTTGACAAAAACAACTTCTTCTTCTTCTTCTTCTTCTTCTTCTTCTTCTTCTTCTTCTTCTTCTTCTTCTTCTTCTTCTTCTTTTTCTTCTTCTTCTTCTTCTTCTTCTTCTTCTTCTTCTTCTTCTTCTTCTTCTTCTTCTTCTTCTTCTTCTTCTTCAAGTAACGTCAAGAAAAAGAAGAAAATCAGTAGCTGCTATAACCAACATCAACTGTTAAAGCTAGGCAGTAATACTTAATTAACCACCGGCACCGGAAGATTTGGCTCCGGTCACCAAATAGACTCAAAGACGCAGGACGCATATGTGGAGGGAGGGTCACATGATTGCACCACTAAGCCGAGATAAAACTGTTTAATCTTTGCACAACAACGACCCACGAGCCCAACTGATATATCGACATTCTACGCCGCCCCTTGACCACCACCCTTTTGCTACACGAATTCCACTCGCTGTCTGTTCGTCTGTATGTCTCTTTCGTCGTGTTTCATTTCTCCGCCTCTCTGATGTAAAACACGTCACACCCACGCTCCCACTACACCTACACTTACAAGTTTACATATTGAATTTTCAAGTCCCCAATTCTACTTAGTGTTTCTATACCGTGTTCCCTAATGTGTACCTACAAATATAATCTAATTATTATTCTGAAAAAATTATCAAACGCCATGTCGCAGTACCTGAAGGTTCCGGAAATACGAGGCATACTAACGAATATTTTAGAACTAATATTTATATTTAAAATAATTGGATTATTAAAATAATTGTAATTGGAATCTGAATATGATATAAGAGGGATGATAAATAAATTTAGGAATATTCGTAGTACGATTAATAGAATCTTAAAAATAAAACAGGACACAGCACAAGGATTAAATTTTATAAGACAATTGCAATATCCACGTTGATTTATGCGAGCGAGGAGTAGCTCGTGACAAAAAAGGAAAGCGGCAAGATTCAGAGTGCTGAAATGCTCTGCAATTCTCGGCTTTAGCAGGACATGACCAGAATGTTTTAAGCTAATGTCCTGTGGGATGGTAGACAGACTGCGTTATGTAATTACAGGTCCAACATGTGAACACTGGATATGGCGGTGGAAGTACATACAGTATGATGATCTCAGCAGTACCTGCTTCAGTACTATACAATGAATGAAGTGGCTAACCTCATGTTCTGAGAATGAAAAGCACCAGGACATTCATAAACATAGGCGTGCGCAGGCCGGTTACAATGGGGGGGGGGGACCACTATACCGCGGGATGTGGAATACCCTCAGTAACACGGTCTATAAAATTAACATTAAAAAAAGGAATTGGTTTAATTAAAAACATGTCATTATCTTATTTTTTTGACATAAACAACAACAACAACAAGGAATGGAATAAACAAAATATTTAAATAATATTTATTAACTATAATTATTGAAAAATGTGTAAATAGTTTGATGATCTTAATAAACATTTATATCAAAGTTCGTAGGTATTACGCAATTAAAATCTAATTAAACCAGATCGTGATACAAAGCTTACAGTGACGTCCTTCCCTAGAAAGGGACCATCTTTTTAAATTCGTCAATAATTTCTTTTAATGTAATCCAATGTTAGATTTTGTTGTATAAATGATAACAATTAGCTCTTGCTTCATAGTCAACTTACTTTTTGTCTTAACGCGTTTAACTTAGAGAATATTTTTAACTTTGTTATCTTTTAATTTTTCCAAACATGTCTTTATTTTATTCTGATGGGGGAGGCCAAGGTTCCTCTGGTCCCTACCGTGCACACCCCTATGGTCATAAAGCCTTACAAGGATTCTCCTGGTGGAGTGCGTCCTAGAGGACGGCCTCTGAGTCATTCGAGTGACAGTGTCCTAAGTGATATCCTTAACACAGTGACGATAAACATCTCCTTGCTGAGGACCAATATGTGTGGACGAAATTGGTTGATCAAACTAAGAGCAGGTATATGCGTCTGTTGATGTATAAGTACATACTACGCGTACACGCACGCGGGCCATCATGTACATATACATTATTATTATATACAAGTAGCAGCGTACAGATAAAAGTGATAGGTCAATGCTCCTGAGAATGTTCACACACGTCTTGTTTTGGAACGCAACCAAAAGCTGCCAAGTCTGCTCACTTTTATTAACCGCTCGTCTGGTGCATGAACACAGCAAACGAAAAACATGTTACTGGAATGAACACTGGAAACTGAAACTGTGCAAGTTTGAAACTCTAATGTATCCAAAGTGAAACGTATGTTGGCTTGAAGTTAACGGAGCGTACTGTGTCTGAGGTCTGTCTCCAGCAGCAACAGGAAGTCGCGTCACCTGAGATAACAGGAAACTGTTACTGACACAAAAGTACCGACTCCTTGACTCCTTGTAGAGCAAACTGTCTCCCTGCCTCTGTTACTATTACGATACCCCCCCCCACACAAGAAAATCACGTCTTTGCCCACAACTTGTTAGCGAATGAATATTGTGCATTTAACAAACAGACTTGCATTAAGTAACAACTACCATTTTTTTTTTATTTACTTCCATGTTCCATAAGGAAATGGAAGTATGGTGATGTTGAAAAAATCGTGTTCCAGATAAGGGCTGTTTTGATTGTACTACCCTCAAAATATTAAGAAAAGTCATTTTCCAAAAAGTGTCTATGTGTAGAATTTGTTCTATGACGCACGATAACTGCCGCAAATTCAAACAGAATCAAATAAATTTTTGCATATATTCCTGAATTGTAGAGAACTCAAGGCTTATTGATTTTGGTGGTGAAGATCGGTTACGGGGAGAGGGTAGTTTACCGGCAACGTTTTATGTTTTAACAAGAGTAAAGTTCTTAATTTTGATAAATGAAGTATCCTGAAAAGAAGATCATAATAATCCACTGTAGAAACGTAGATGAAATATCTATAAATGTAGAGGCTATTTGAATGGGGTGGGGGTAATTTTCTATAAATGAAAATGACAGTTGAAAGGGGAGGGGATAATTTTAAATTTTATGTCATTTATATGTCATTAAGTTATCGGCAACAAAGAAGTAGTTTGTTGTTAAAATTCGTTCCAGGGCTGTTTGGCCGTGGTCCAATGTTTTCTACAAAACGAAACGTTTCGGCAGTGCTATCGACTCCCATCATCAGTGAAAATCGAGTGCGCTAAATTAAGGTGGTATACGTTAGTGACCACAGTACTGAGGTTAAGGTTGAAGAAAGTAGTAGTTTCTATGGAAATATTTCATTTCGAAAATGATTTTAATTATAAATCTTAGAACATGGAAGTCATACCGATATTTTATTTTGTTTATTCAGCAGTTCATGTTATCAAAAAATCGGTATGGAGAACATGACTTCTACGTTTTAAGATTTATATTTAATGTTTAAATATAAACTGAAACATTTTACAAGGTTGACAAATTGAAATGAATAATTTCCATAGAAACTACTTTTTTGTTACCGATAACGTAGTAGGCCTACACATATAAAAATTTACACTCTCCCTCTTCAACTATCATTTTCATTTGTAGAAAATTACCATTCCCCTTCAACTACCCTTTTCATTTATAGATATTTCATCCTTCAGTCAACAGAAGGATACTTTAATTATAAAAATTAAGTACTTTACTCTTGTTAAAACGTAAAACGTTGCGGGTAAACTACCCTTACCCCTCAACCGATCTTCACCAAAATCAATAGACCTTGAGTCTTCTACAACTCGGGCACATATCCAAAAAATTATTTGATTCTGTTTTAATTTCCGGCAATTATCGTTCGCCATAGAAAAAATTTTACACACAAAACACACACACTTTTCGGAAAATGAATTTTCTTCATGTTTTGAGGGTAGTACAATTAGAATCAGCCCTTATCTCGAACACGATTGTTTTCCGCGATCACATACTTTCATTTCCTTACGGAACATAGAAGTAAAAAAAAAGCGTCAAATCTGATAATAAATGTATATATATATGACATGAACAGTGTTATTTTCTCAGTAGAGAATACTACTATAGTAATACAACTGTATGACTAAATTAGTACACGACTCTTTCTTAAATTATACATAGAGGTATAGTTATACAGACACAGAGGTAATGTTCGTGACTTACAAATTCAATGGTTACGCTGCGGTCGTGGCATCGACTCGTGAAAAGTTATCTTTACTATGTCGTCCCAAATTCATTTCTTCTACACGGTTGTCAGTAAATGACTCTCTGGTTGGTCTAACGTAGTACTTAAAGTAGATTAGTTTAATTTCCAGACACACCTGATAACGACCACAGATATCTGGTGGCAAACCATTCCGTTTACCTAATACTAATTTACTTCTCTAAGGTTTTAAGGCCTAATCTACCACTGGAAAAAGCGATAGAGACTCGCAAATAAACAAAAAAGGTATGGTCCTAAACAAAAGTATACAGCTCTTATCATACGCAGCCGATATTGATGTAATTGTCAGGACAAACGAGTTCTTATTAGTGCCTTTACAACTTTAGAGCAGTAAAAGATCCACCAAGGGTAGTAGAGCCACGGTTAATGATGAGAGAAGGCTTTCACGGCCGGCATCAACAGTGATAGGAATAAAATCCGAGCTATAGGACCATGGTCTACTAATGTTGTTAATCACAGACGGCATCAACAATGATGGGAATAAACTCCGAACTATAGGGCCGTGACCTACTAATGTTGTTAATCAACAGACGGCCGGCAACAGTGATGGGAATAAACTCCGAGCTATAGGTCCGTGGTCAACTAATGTTGTTAATCACAGACGGCATCAACAGTGATGGGAATAAATTCCGATATATAGGGCCGTTGTCTACTAATGTTGTTAATCACAGACGGCATCAACAGTGATGGGAAAAAACTCCGAGCTATAGGGCCGTGGTCTACTAATGTTGTTAATCACAGACGGAATAACAGTGATGGGAATAAACTCCGAGTTATAGGTCCGTGGTCTACTAATGTTGTTAATCACAGACGGCATCAACAGTGATGGGAATAAACTCCGAGCTATAGGTCCGTGGTGTACTAATGTTGTTAATCACGGCCGGCATCAACAGTGATGGGAATAAACTCCGAGCAATAGGGCCGTGGTCTACTAATGTCGTTAATCACGGCCGGCATCAACAGTGATGGGAAAAAACTCCGAGCTATAGGGCCGTGGTCTACTAATGTTGTTAATCACAGACGGCATCAACAATGATGGGAATAAACTCCGAACTATAGAGCCGTGGTCTACTAATGTTGTTAATCACAGACGGCATCAACAGTGATGGGAATAAACTCCGAGCTATAGGTCCGTGGTCTACTAATGTTGTTAATCACAGACGGCATCAACAGTGATGGGAATAAATTCCGACATATAGGGCCGTTGTCTACTAATGTTGTTAATCACAGACGGCATCAACAGTGATGGGAAAAAACTCCGAGCTATAGGGCCGTGGTCTACTAATGTTGTTAATCACAGACGGAATAACAGTGATGGGAAAAAACTCCGAGCTATAGGGCCGTGGTCTACTAATGTTGTTAATCACAGACGGAATAACAGTGATGGGAATAAACTCCGAGTTATAGGTCCGTGGTCTACTAATGTTGTTAATCACAGACGGCATCAACAGTGATGGGAATAAACTCCGAGCAATAGGGCCGTGGTCTACTAATGTTGTTAATCACGGCCGGCATCAACAGTGATGGGAATAAACTCCGAGCTATAGGGCCGTGGTCTACTAATGTTGTTAATCATAGACAGCATCAACAGTGATGGGAATAAACTCCGAGGTATAGGTCCGTGGACTACTAACATTGTTAATCATAGACGGCATCAACAGTGATCGGAATAAACTCCGACCTATAGGTCCGTGGTCTAGTAATGTTGTTAATCACAGACGGCATCAACAGTGATGGGAATAAACTCCGAGCTATAGGTCCATGGTCTACTAACATTTTTAATCACAGACGGTATCAACAGTGATGGGAATAAACTCCGAGCAATAGGGCCGTGGTCTACTAATGTTGTTAATCACAGACGGCATCAACAGTGATGGGAATAAACTCCGAGCTATAGGGCCGTGGTCTACTAATGTTGTTAATCACTGCATTGAAATGTAAAACTTGAAAAAATCACTTTGGGGAGAAAGGTGTTTACAGGCTCGGGGCGACAAGCTCGACAATCGTATTGGAGAAAGACGTAGCGCGGTTCGGTAAATGGCTGGTACTAGTTTATAACACAGTACATCGAAGCAGGTACAATGCGGGTGCGTTCCTTGGTTCAAAAAAAAAAGAAAATTACAAATTGGTTCGCGGCTGCATCAAACTTTATCGACGGCGCAGGGTTGCCGACTGCTGCTGTAAGTGGTAATAATCAAAATGACAATGACACAAAAATAATATTAAACAAAATATTTTAATCGAGTGCATTATATTAAATTCGACGAGTATACTGGTATGATAAAACAATGGCTTGTTTAAATTTATTAAATTGATTCTTCTAATTCGTATATGCACATTTCAGTTACGAAAATATAAATTAAGAAAACTCGCGTCATAAATTTAACAAATTTAAGAAATTTTACTTTAAACGATTTATTTCACACGATTTTGTTATTTATTATATTCATTTTGAATATACATGATTACTTGTTTATTGTGACCTTTAACCTATCACATTATTCTTTGTGCTGGTCTCACTTACGCAGCGGCAATCTGAACATTTCTTATTGTGTGCAGTGAAACTGTTGTGCACGCCATGCGTTCGTTGTAAACATGAACATTGCAAAGTGTATTGTGTGACATTTATTGCGACAAGCCCAACCCAACCCAAGTTTTAATTTAATACCGTCTGACTTTATCGTCAACAACACAACTTTTAATTTCTTTTATTAGAATTTTGCGTTTGCTTATATTCCGTCTTATTTTGAGGCGTAAAAACACTTAGCAAACACAATGGAAATACAATTGACATTCTTAAATGTTTATGTATTTCAAGATACTCAAAATATCGTTAATGGCAAGCGTGTTGAATAGCAAAGTTTTAAGGATAACCTTTTTCAGATTTCAGAAAAGGAAGCTGACGAACTGTTGACATATTTCAGGATGTTACGATGACTAAAGTGTGCTGTTCTAAACCACAAGTTTTGTGGTAAAATCTAATGAAGACTATCTTTAGTAGAATTTCATGAATCAGAAAATTGTTAATTCTTCTTCTTCTTCTTCTTCTTCTTCTTCTTCTTCTTCTTCCATTAGGAAATAGGTGAATCGCCTGTTCCGATCCCAAGGAAAAGGCAACCAGTTCACAAATGGTTCCTAGGTTTTTATATACTTCTTTGCCCAATAGGCTTGTATTTCCACCAGACTTTCTTATACAACATGTCACCTTGCTCATATTCATATGAGCAATCCATCTCTCTTTGTTTTTTGAAATACAATCTTGGATATTAAGAATTTTTCAAATCTTTGCGTTTGTCTTCATTGTAGACTCTATCTTTTTGTGTGCAGCCTTTAACAGACCACAAGATCTCATCTCTAAATCACATCGTGTCCACACCAGATCGATTCGGGTTTAGCAAGCCCGACTAAATTTTCACCTGCCTTTGATAGGTTCCCTTTCTTTAATCGTGCTTGTGTGGTCTCCTGTTGACCAAATCTTAATCTTTTCGACGCTACTCCGTTTCAAGTGTTAGGGAGTATTTGAATTTTCCTAGTTCAACTTTACTGTGTAATTTTTTAATTTTTGTAATTTTTCTTAGTTTTTTAATTCATGTTGCAACAGATAATCAGGATGCATGGTCTGGAAATTTCTGTTATCAAGACTAAATCCATGGCTTATAAAGGTTGCTTTCCTGTAAGGTTTAAACTACTACTGAGTGATCAACTACTTAAGCAAGTGCATTCTTTCAGGTTCCTTGGATGTGACTTGTTTTATGCTAGTGAGATAGATGAGGACAAACAAGTAGAGACATGTGTGGAACGATAAGGAGAACGCTGAATGGGAAGGTCAGAAGAGATACTTTTCTGAAATTTTATAAAGTGAAGGCAGTGCCATGCGGCCTTTATGGCAGTGAGACTTGGACACTGAATGCAAAGACCCAAAGCCGGATACAGGCTAGTGAAATTATATTTTTTTGACATCAGTACTAGGAGTACAACGGAGG
Organism: Magicicada septendecula; assembly: GCA_034769895.1. Classification (NCBI taxonomy): domain Eukaryota; kingdom Metazoa; phylum Arthropoda; class Insecta; order Hemiptera; family Cicadidae; genus Magicicada; species Magicicada septendecula. The sequence goes on along the minus strand of CM068370.1, from coordinate 68,183,492 downwards.
GACCGGCTAAGAAATGATGACGAAAGGAACATACTTGGAATATACAACCTAAACGAAAGGATAAAACAATACAGACATGATTGAACAGACCATGTTGAAAGGATCCATATGAACCGAATATCAAAACAAAATTTGGTTTATAATCCAAAAGGACGGCGAACTATTGAAAGACCAAACAAAATCTGGTCGGACCAAGGAGTGTGCAACGGATCGTAAAGTCCACCACCTGAAAAAGCAGAACATGTTACCCGGTAAGGGCCCGGTCAGAGTTAAAGGCGGCAAATGGTCAACAGTCCTAAAGGCAGAAGAAAAAGTTTGCCAACTGCACCGAGGGGCGAAAGAACTAGCAGTTGGGTTTACGAATGAAACCCAAGAGCAGGACCAGATCCTCAAAGGTAGCACTCATACCACTGGTCGTACTCTACAGGACGCTGGTAACGTCCTTCATCTTACTCAAAAGTCACAAAGTCCTCATTCAAATACGTATACCTACCATTTACCGACCCATCTTGTAATTATGAAAAAAAATCCAGTACGTCTATTACGAAGACTGTTGCGGCCGGAGTCAGAAGAAAGCCCAGGACCGCAGTCCTGTCTACAACCCTTTGGCCCCCGTGGGCGTAGAGTCTAATACCTAAAAAGGTGACTAAGCGCCCGACGATGATTTAGTCGGAATTCCTGGGAATACGACACCCCCAGCTTTATTGCCTCCGTGGCATTCGGATAATCCACTATCTAGCATTTAACAACCCATAACATTCCCACGAGTACATTCCTATTTGCAGCTATGCCGCAAGCCCGAAGGCACAAACCACCTCGAGTCCAACACCAAGCATGCTCAGGGGGCCCGAACCTCTCCAGGCCCATCCCCTGCCGGAGTCAACATTATAAGAATCAACAACTACCGGCCATGGTCGACTGCTAATTGATTGATCCATATTTTTCTGTAAATGTTTTGGCTACATCAGGGGTCCACATCTTGTGGATACGGGTTTGGCAATCCCGATGTGCCCTAGCTGGATTCTCACTTTGCTTCAACTTGTCTTTTGGGTGAGATCGCTTTCTTTAGTATTTTCTGTCTAGTCTCTCTTGACTGCCTCTTGTTCTTTTCTGACCCCGACGCTATTAGAGTAATCAAGGGCTAAGGTGTCTTCCTTTTTTCATCTCTAATTTCTTAATTTTGGGTGGCTTAGAATCTTAGAGTGCTCATTGATACCGTTAGATGAGTACTGAAAATACTAAGAAATTTTCAGTATCAGGATAACTGACACAAAGCTACCAAATCCTATATCAGAAATAGAAGGGTGATGGTCAATCTCCTGCGCTCCAAAACAGTGGCCTCTTGGCTGAGGTATGGTAATCCTGACAGAAGAGTCTCTGGTCCTCCTGTTCGGGGGTTGTGCAACAGGCCAGTAACCTGTTCATGTAAAACGTTATAATACTTGTAGTATCCAAAGCAGCCTCGTAGTAAGGTCTGGAAACTGTGGCAGTAGGTTCAATAAAGCCATTGGTAGAAGAGACGCGGGTCGTCCGAGGATGAGATGGGTGTCGGAACTGGTTTATAAAACCTAATCCTTGAAGAGAAAAAGAAGAAGAAGATATTTTGGCTATTAACCGGAGGCCTTCTTCAGTAACAAAAACTGTTCGACACGGGATGGCAGGCCTCAAGTTGAGGTATAAGCAATGAATGTACCTGAGCTCGGGGTACGTTTGGCCTGCCATCCCGTGTCGAACACTTTTTGCTGCTGAAGAAAGCCTCCGGTGGCTAGCCGAACAGTTTACAAAACAATATGGATCAAACAGGAAGCACTCGACCACGGCCAAAGAGCCCGGTAGTTTTTAAGTCTAGTAAATCATCATCATCATCATCATCATCTTCACAACACGGCATAGGCAAGGTGCTGCCTGTTCCGCCTTCAAAGATCCTCCAGCCGTCTCTATCCACACACCTATCTCCTATAGGTTTATTATATTCCAGATTTCTTTGGCCAGTCTGAAATCGGACATTCTTTCCACTTTTTTTTAAATCTTTTAATTTTTCATTCAAGTTAAAAACTTGTCGCTCTCCTCTTATGGCCTCATTCTTTATACGGTCAAGTTTAGAACACCTTTCAACTCGTGTTAAGAACGCCATTTCCGAGGCCTGTATTTTACCGTCTTGTTTCTTTGTTTCTGTCCATAATTCACACCCGTAGGACAGTACAGAGACCGCCATAACTTTGTAAAACTTTAATTTTGTATCCCGACGTACCTTGTTTCTAAAAATACGTCACAGATTGTCCCACAGATCGTCTGGAACTTACCTAACTTAACATCAATATCATAATTAGTATCAAAGTCTAGTAAATATTAGTCGTAATTCTAGCGAAGTAAAGAAGTTTTGACTCAGTTTTGTAAGTTATATTATAACGCATACGCTGTTATAATAATGAAAATCACCTTCAGTTTAGAACTGAGATCAGTATTTGCCAACTATTCAGTAACTGCACAGACATTGTCGTCGGTCAGAACCGGAATTCAATTATTGTGTACAACAATACGGACGCTGCGCTGGTACGGTTGCATTGTTAACATATTGCTAAATGCTGAACATTCCGGACGCTGCCACACCTACACCTATGTTCGCCATCCGTGTTACGCCGCACAGAAACAGGTCATACTACACACACACTAACACTTACGTTCCTCCTTTCGTTATTTATTCGCTTCGTACCGTCACGTACGACGGTTTAAATACGTGAGCAGAGTTTAAATCAGTGATTAACTACAAAATAATACGTTTGTTTGCACGCGGGCGAAAGCTTCCTGTTTGTCTATGTATTTCTATACTACGTGATTACATTGTTAGCCAATGAATCCTTAGTACATATTATGTCTTCCTCAATCATCCACTGCGTAGTTTCTAATGTGACTCTACTCTGTTCATCATCATCATCATCGTCATCATCATCATCATCATTATTATCTTCTTCTTCTTCTTCTTCTTCTTCTTCTTCTTCTTCTTCTTCTTCTTCTTCTTCTTCTTCTTCTTCTTCTTCTTTTTCTTTTTCTTCTTCTTCTCCTTCTCCTTCTCCTTCTTCTTCTGCTACTCCTTCTTTTTTTCGTTGAGTTTCCTGTAGGTCTCCCATGTTATATCTTCAAATAAATGCACTGCAAGTAGGTTTATATTCACCTGACGCACGTTTCACAGAAATCATTCTGTATCTTCAGAGGTTTGGTTGAATTGTAATTGAATGTTTATTTTATGCGAATATAATTTAACTACATTGTAAGCAAAAGATATTATTTGACGATATTACATTGTGAATAATATATGTACACGCGCGCGCGAACACACGCACATTTAAATCACTTACCATAAACGTATGAATTCAGAAAAATGTCAGAAAAATACATATCGGTGAAGTCACTGCCGACCTGTCGGCAAACGTCACAGGTACCGTTCAACGTTAGTATCCAATTTTTCACATCCGTTAACGAAGGAAGTAGAGTAAAACGGCTTTCAATTATAGGCTACCGCGTAAACATAAAGGCAAACGTACTGAGAAAATAAAATGTTCCCACAGTCGCAGTAAAGTACATATCGCCCGGACGACTCACGGTAGCCAGCTGCCGAACGACAAACAATACTCTACCTGTCGGTGAGCAGTGACACGCTCCGTCCCTCGGAAGTACCTTTACTTAACTTAAATAGTTGTGACACAATATTGTTAACGGTAGTTAATAAAACAGTGTATTCAGATTAGTGGGATAGAAGTGGAAATTCAGTTGTAATTTATTTCTGTTTATTAAAAAAATTCCATGGTTCCCGCGGATAATCGGGTTTATAATTAAAGGGAGGATTAAATATATAGGGGCTTACCCCCTTGCACAGGACACCTACTGTTGGTGTCCTGTGCAAAGGGGTGTGCATGTTATAAGATAATATTGTTATTTGAATAACTACTGCATGTTAACGTAGTTGAAGACGACAATAAACAATACAAAACAGCAGTGCAGTGCAGTGTGAAAGTGAACAAGTGTTGTGCGCGTAACGAATTGTGTAAAGGTAATTAAAAATAATCAGACTATAAGTCATTTTATTAGTGTGCAAATTGGAATAACTATTAATAACTAATTATTTTAATATTAAATAAATTGTAATACTCATAAAATCACAAGCAGTTGAAGCATGAGGTTTGGAAAGGTCTAAAAACCGGAAGTTCATATCGACCGGCACGTAGTCGATTTTCTAATACAATCTAGAATGTGTTATCATGTAAAAATTACGTCATATGCGTAGATCTATAAAAACAGTGGTGAACCCATGAGCTACGCAACTACGCAGTCTCTTGCAGTCGTTAGTAAGGCACTCTTTCATAGTCTCTGGGAAGTCGGAGTGTATCGTTGCGGGAGTAGCTGAATTTAGTTCCACAAAGTCAGGCACGTCGTTTGAGACCGACAGCTGTCAACGAGGACTGTCAAGAATCAGGAGTCACAACGCCAACTAGGAAACCCTGAGCTCGACATCCCACCTTACGAGGATAACGTAGGAGCAGACCCGCGAGATAGTCCGGACCGATCCAACTTTACCCAGCAAATCGAGGAAAGTGAAATTATAAAACTCTGTATAAAGTATAAATTAAGAAAAAGCTCTCTTTAAAAATGTCTGAGTGTCAAATATTTAAAAATTTATATATCTTCAAACTCACAATTTTCGGATGTAATTGTACATTACAATATAATATGCAATAAGAGTCATTTTAAAAATGCGAAGACGCTAGCACACACTTTATGAAGTTATAAACATGTTTTAAATTGGTTTTGTTCAATTTTTTTTAAAGTAGCTGTAACTTTTGAGATGGGAGTTGGGTAATTATGTGTTATATGTCAAAATGCCCATAAACGTATTCTCTGTCATGTCAAGTATAAATTTAGTGCGCGAGTGCACGTGTGCGCGTGTTATTCGTGTTTTCCTGAATAACTCCTTTAATAATTAACGTATCGGAATGAAACTTGGACAGCGTATGCGTCATAAGTAGCGCTACATTTTTTGTATGACATAAACTCAAAACATATAATTTTACTATGTATTTTTTAATTGAATTCACTTTTTCTATAGAAGCCTATCTGCAGAAAAGTCATAAAACTTTTACATAAAGTCCATTCAAGATTTTGCAGACTCTGGCATAGTTTTACATGATGTCTAGCTATCAAGGTAAAAATCTATCACGTGTTCTAGATTTCAACCAATCAGGAACTCCAATTTCAATTTGAGATGTGCTCTAGTTACGTCAAGATCGTCCAGATCTCTTCTGCAACTCATCCTTGTAAGATGTTCGTTTTCTCTGTGCGAGTTTTTCGTGACAATACACGTTTTTGTATAAAGGTGACGACAGTCCAAGATCTTAGCTACGAGATACCCGTATGCTAGATCAAGGGGTTAATATAAAGCAGAACTCAGTTGAATTGAAGATATAATAGTGCTCAATCGCGCTAGTCAAAATTTCCGCATAGGATCGGTTGTATTCGGTGGGATACACCTGGTTGAACGCGTGGGCACATTATGATTGCTGGAACACACCGCTAAACACAGCGCAAATAATTAATTAACCCACTTATCGGACCTGAGATTTATAAATAAAAACAATATCGGGCTGATAAAACGGCGTGCGTGAGTGAATCGCGAGTGACAGCGCGTCATCGAGGCCAACGGTCAACTTTGACGTAGCAGCCTACAACCGTACGACGAGAAGTAATTCTTCAACCAAGTAAATAAACAATTGTTAAAATAAATATTCATTAATAAGTAAAGACAATATAGTTTTAATAAATAATGTATGTAAAAAATATTACATACATGATTTAAATCTGTTTTAGTTTAATAAATTCCTATCTCCAGATAAGAGACTCTGTTATATATTATTAGTTCTAATACACGTCTATGCATCCTCCATTTGTTTTGTTACAATATGTTTTATATAAAAAAAGGAATAACCAATAAGTTTATTAATTTACTCAATGATAATTTATTTCTACAAGTGCAGTGAGCTTCATACCTGTTACCTTACAATATGTAAGAACTTAGGTCTAATATTAGTTAACGTGTATCAAAATTTGTTTCCTCTACTAACAGACAACAAACCCTGCACGTTAGCAAATAATTTTACAAATATTTATTACGTAGTTATTTTACATTTCTAATGTAAACTGTCATAACGGACCACAGAACACTTCTCACTAAACGAGTAAATTCAGGGCGTCAATAACTCATACGCAGCAGTTTGTGGATCCTGGAAAACAGATGGTTACTGACCGCTGACCAGCTGGGCGGAAAGTAATGGTGAACTGAGGCGGAAAATTTTGCTGGCCGATCCACTTCATTGGTTCGGGCAAACACGATGTGACCTACATTTAAAGTTAGCATGGCCTCATCAGATTATTTATTTAATGCACAGTTAAAATTGTGGTTATTTTAAAACTTTTTCTGTTAATTTGGGAAAACTGTTTTCGGACCTGGATTGCCTTCTACGACTCTACGGTCACATGTGATACGAATGAGCCTAGCGAGATTGACCGAACGGACCTTTTCCCATTGTATACGAAAACCAAAGAGGCTTGGTTTACCCCCTGCTGGCAATCGCGAAACAACAGATAATCCACATTGAACATCCACAGATAACCCCTTCCCAATCCCCATTAAATTACGCCCCCCCCCCCCACTCGCTAAGGAGTCCGCCGTTCCTTTGACGCTCCGTTGACGCTCAATTCCAACTTTAGCGTCCATGTCAATCTTATCATTTCACTGATTGTTACTGATTTTAATAGATACAATATACCTAAGATATTTTTCTTCTTCATCTACTGGTGTTACACTCAGTATCAGTTTTAGCCTTTTCAACAATGTTTCATTACACAGTATTTCCCATCTTCTTATCCCTATATTTCTCAGATCCTCGATCCATCTTTTCTATGGCTCCTACCTGGTGGTCTCCATTTTAAAATTTTTCTAAAAATTCTGTGTTGCTCTAGCTCTAACACTACCGTTTGGCACTAAGCCAATATTGAAAACCCCTATAATCCAAATGCCTGTCCTTCGACATTACACACACGTACACAAACACTAGCACTCCCTCTTCTCTTCTTCTCGGTGCCTCCACGTCCCCCCATACTGCATTCATCTTATCCATCTATCCATAAACTCTCACCAGGGCTAGTGTCCGGAACAGCCCGAATAGTTCGAACACCGTGCATGACTTCGTGAAACTAAATTCAACCGCTTCCTCGACGATACACTCCGACATCTGAGAGACTGCCTTATTAGAGACTGCAAGAGACTCCATAACTCACTGCTCACCCAGGTTTTAATAGATCTACGCACATGACGTCATTTTTACATGATAGTATATTATAGATTGTTCGGTAAATTTACCAAGTGCTGTTGAACATGAACTTCCGGCTTCTAGACTTTTCCAACCATGTGTTTTCAACTGCATGTGATTGCTTAGCTTATTACTTTGAATAAAGTAGTTGAATTTTGCTCAGTCGAATAATTACTTTCAAAAATAGCTCAGTTGAATAAATACTATTAAAGTTATTTAATATTAAAATAATTAGTTATTAATAGTTACTCCAATTTGCACACTAATAAGTGACTTACAGTGTGTCTGCTAATAGGAGAAGCATCGAACATCACAAGAAGACTGGTTTAGCCGGGGTGCTATCGATTTTGTAGCAAGCAGATCTGTAATTATACTTTCAAATTAAAAAAAATATTAATAAATATTTCTCATCTTCTTTATGCCAGTGACTACCTTTTCGACTGCCCCTCGTATTTACGCTCGCCTTCATCTACTTGTTCATCGGCGAATCTCTGCCGATTACCGACCGCTACGCTTCAAATAGATAATGCCACAAGTGGCGTACAATACGAAACAAGGAACGTGTCTATATTTATTGTACACACAACGACAGTTTATGACATTGTACAGTTGGCTGTGCCGCTATAAATAGAGCTCAGAACGACAGGTGACACTCACAGCTGATCATCGATTAGCTTACTTAATGGACCCAAGCTACTGTGGGTGGACGACGCTGTCCATTTGGTATACATGCACAGAATGAAGCGTGCTAAGAAGCGCCCTGGAAACAAGCATTTTTTTTTTTCGAAAAACAAGTACTGGTGAATAAATTCATATTGTTACGACGTTCAGACATTGGAATCATACAAAAGTTTCAAGTAAACGACAATGGCCAGCATATCAAACGTTACACAGACTAAATATTTAAGATCAAAACTCACACAACATGGCACATTTTATGAAGTTATTCGTGAACAAAATATACAGTTTATGGGAAAAACGTATTAGCAAAGAGAATAGGAAGCGGATATGCCGTACTCCTGTTAACAGTATTGTTACGATGGTCTCAGTGTTCGTCGTATGGTACAGTGGAAAACAAAATACGGACACCAATCTAGTTACTAATCACCAGCTTCAATTAATCACAAATATCAGTGTTTAATCGACTTGTACAATAATCCGAGCAAAATTTGTCCACACGAAATAATAATGTCAACTAATAGAGTCCAGTACACAATAACATTTCGCCACAATATTTCGAAACTCACTTGAATAAATCGGCACTTAGACTGACCTCTAAGCGGCAGCTGCGGTTGTTCAAATAGATAACACAAGTGTTCCAGAATAATCCATAATACACATCAACGCTACTCGAAAATACTAGAACGTAATTGATTGCGGCCTTGAACACACTTCATGACCGGTCCGGTCTGGAACAGCCTCGATTGTTGACGCATGTTAAGTGTCATGTAATTGTTTTTCTTCTCAAAGTAGCAATACGTACGCACACAAACATTACAGCTGGGCTCTGCTGTAATAGCCGAGAAATATGTACAACGTTCTGCAATTGCGTAACAGCGTAACAATATATTCACATACACTCTCTCTCTCTCTCCCTCTCTCTCTCTCTCTCTCTCTCTCTCTCTCTCTCTCTCTCTCCCTCTCTACGCGGCGCGCGAGTGTTTTGTGCCGGGCTACCACACTTTTATTTCTTTACAAAGTACAAAACTGGTGACAACTTTTTTTGACATCACACACATTCAGAGTGGGAATTGAAACCGTGAAAGCGTGTAGAATTGATGATTTGCCGGCTAAATCGTCTGAAGGAACAAGGACTGAATAAACTTATGTATACATGTAATTAAATCTATAAAAATGCAGAGCGGTCAGAAGACTTTTCTTGACAGTTATGGTTCAAATTGAAAAGTAATTACGTGCTAGGAAATGTGAGGACTTTAGAACTATTAGCCATTGTGAAGAAGTTGTTACAAAATAACAGGATAACTCTGTTTTATCCTGATGAAAGTTTAATAATTATACAGTATTTCTATTTACCCATATTTCTCGTTTTTACATTACTGCATCTTTCTCGTTTTTACATTACTTTTTACAGTTAATTATCAGTGAATATTAAATGATTGCAACTTGGTTTTGACGTATTACATAGAACATAACAGTATATGAACACAAAGAACACATAATCAAAGCCACGGGTTTGAGACCTGCTGAAGACATTACTCTATGAATTTTAAAATAAAAATTTAAACGTATTTCTTTGATACACAATAAAAATTAAAAAATCGATAGTTAAAATCTGTGAAATACACACAATTAAAAAACTATTCTATACGTAAGAATCGACAAAGATTCGTTCCACAATTTGCTTGTATACATTTTTTTTGTCACGAAATTACTATAATTTTGCATTGGGGTATAAATTATGAATATACAGAATTAAAAACCGCTAATATTAAATATTTGTATGTGCATGAAAATTATTGATATAATGTGTTTTATGTTATTAGCTACCTAAATTAAGTGAATTGAAGAAATCAGCGTTATGAAAATTATACATATTTCAACTTGGCGCACATTCAGTGTGTATGTATAATATGTATAAACGCACGTAATTTAGTAAATGTGAATTATTTTAAAGATTATTAGTTAATTCTTTATTTATATTCAATTAATTCTTCAGGAAACAATTTTTATGTAATATAAAAAATTGTTATGTATAGAAACAATTTTATGTATCATATTAACGAATCTGCAAATCAGAGTCGAAACCATGATTTTCTTTTCACTCACAGTATTAATTTTAATTTACTTATTTACTTAAACATTACATTAACTATAACTGAAGGAACCGATAATTCGGACAAATTTACGTTCCTTAAATGTAAACATTTTGTGTTTTTTAACTTACTGATAAATAAACAATTATAGTTTTATACTAATTATAATTCGCTACCTAAAATGTTAAAAAGGGACAACTTCTATGTTTAGGTTGAGCGTAATATCGCATATATTTATTTTCTCTATATACATATGTCTGTATTTTCTGATGTGCGTTAAAAATATATTGCTGATTTTACGTTTATCGCTGTCGTAAAAAGAGTACCGAGTATTATTCATGTTGTTAAGAAAAATTGTAGAAAAGGTTTGATTACATATTGTTTGCAACTCTACATATTATTTACAAATAGTACAGGCACAAAATGTCTACACGTAAAATGTGTGTGTAATATGTACAGAAAACATAGTTATAGGTTAGTGTATAACTATAAAGGTTTTGTTCTGTTTACATTGTTTTATGGGTTTTAGTATAATTATCTTGTCGACATTAGTTGTTAACAATGTTATGACCTTTTTTCTATAGTAACCACAGACACATGTTTAATCTTGTTGGAACATTAAATTATAAACATAAACCTATGATATCGGTCAGTAATTAACAGGGAAATGGTAGTGTCTGCTTCAATAACTATAATTGTTTAATAAGTCCATCCTCAGTTACCTCAGTTCAGTAACTATCAAGTAACTTACCCACCGCATTTGTAAAGTTGGTAATACATACAATAATTCTTAAAATCTTTAAGGAAGTTTAGTTTATTATAATTATATATATTAATATTGTTATTATTATTATTATTATTATCATCATCATCATCATTATTATTATTATTATTACCTCCTCCTTCAAAGGAATAGGCTATATCTCCTTAGAGTAGGACCATTTGAGATCTCTTGTACATCCGTGGAGTCCTATTTTCGTTGTATATATTTTTGTTCCAATATATATTTCTTGTTGTATGGAAAACACTCATTGTCGCTATTCAGATTGCATCTCCCTTCGAGTGTTCAGTTCAGTTAATAGGCCTACATCGTGTTACACTTCAAGTATCACTTTCAAAAGTATTTCTTCAATAGTAATATAAATATCAAGTGAGATTACTTGCTGTGTGTACGCCGGACAGAATGATGTGTGAGAAAGAGAGAGAGAGAGAGAGAGTACACGAGCGAGTGTGATTCTGCTTGTATTATTTTACACATAAGTTTAGGGAATACATTTTTTGTTATAATTTTACACTTTATCGCTTCTGTTTGTATAAATTACCTAATATAAAGATGTCGATAATTCTATTCTGTGTGTACAGATACACGCCCGGCATGAGATACCTGCCAGTCAGTTCCACGCTGACAATCTTTCATCGCTTCTGCCTGAAATACGTAGACACAAGATCAGTTACGATGGCCAGGTTCTCCTCTTTACATCATACGATACAGGACCGCGCTAAGACGTCAGTGACACCACTGCGAGACTTGTATTCTAATGACAACATTCGTTCCAGAATAAAAAAAATTGCCAACAACACCACAATGTTGTTGCCACAAGCACATCTCTATGAAATTAGAAGAGCACCCACCATCCACTTCTGGGCCAACATGGCGGGCGCTGCTGCGTTTTCTGCACCTCCAGTGCTGAGCATGATTCTCGGATACAGCCCATTCATGACCGGACTTGAACTGAAATACGCAGCGACGTACTGTTCATTTGTCGAAGGAATGAAGGAATGAGCTTTATGCAGTACACCTTGAAAGAAGACGTCACTTGGTGCTGTGTAGTACTCAGACTCCTTCCAGCGGCAATGGCTTGACTGGTCTCCTGCTGCCTACCTCACTAGGATACCTCGTCATCATGCTGGACATGCGAATATCTGTGTTCAGAGACCTCGTAATGAAATTTATCCTCCATGGGGCATTAATATTCGCTTGTTTGTAACACACGTTGCTAACCACTCCATGTTTCTCATGCTAATAGGCCACATCTTATTTGGTTGATCACTCATCGACGTCACTGTGTTCATTGTACGACAATGTGTTATATTATTAGGCCTATATTATGTGTTATATTATTTACTTGTCTTTGTAAATAAACTGTACTAGTTAGCTCAAAAAACTTCTTTTTCACATATCTGTAATAACAAATAAACTTTCCATTATTAACAAATATTACCCTCTAATACACACATACACTTGCGAGTGCACGCGTACAAACGAAAAGTTAAACATGACTTGAGAAAAAACATGATAGATAGATAGGTATATGTTTATATTTCCGTAAAGTTTACACATTTTGGTCCACAAAATCAACTGGACATTAAACCAGCCACCTAAAGGCCTAGAATGTTGTTTTGTCTTTGTAGTGCTTTGTTGGTAACTCTGTCTATCCACGGAATTTTCCAAAATTCTTTGATGGATCGGCAAACCTATGGCTTCCAAATTTTTTGTATGTTGTTTGTTAAATGTATGAACCTCCACATCGTACTAAAGAATGGAACAGATGTGTGATTTAACAATTCTCTTTTTTTTTAGCTTTAGATTTGTACTTCGGCAGCAAAAACTTTTTCGTATACAAAAAGAGACTTTGGGCTTTTTCTGTTATTACTCAAATTTTTTCTTGCAGTCATGAACCTTGCTAAAGCACTGTACCAAAATATTGTATCGTTTAACGTACTTTTCCTGGAGCGATTACTATTGTTTATACTGCCCTTTACGGTTGTCATAAATGTAGTTCCCTTAGCTACAGGTAAACATCGGCTCCACACAGTATTGTATTTTCTTGGAAGGGTCTATTCATCCTCCTTTTCGTCGCTTTCCTAATAACCTTCTCCCACTCGAGTGAGTTTAGTGGGTTTAATGGGTGTCTCGAATAGGTTTCCTCTCCATATGAATCCTCTCATGAATTTCTTTCTTGCTAAACCAGCTTTTTGAATATATCTCTTAGGTACATGTACATGTACTTTTCTTAGGTCGATGTTTTCTGGTTCATGAAGAAGGTCTTCAACACCTTTCTTACCCTGTACTCTGAAATCATAGCTAAACCGACAAATTCATAAGTGCTTTCAATTCCCGCACCATATCATCCGTATCCCCTGTCTGTAGAGCACTTCACACTTCGGCACTTCTTGTGCCCGTATTCCAACAATGTGTTCACCATATTTTTAGTGTTTTATTTACATACGTATATCTTAAACAGCATAGGCTAAAAACCACGTCCTTGCCAGACGAACAGCTTTCTTACTTTACCTAATTTTACCGTCTTTCAGTTTATACCCACAGGAAAATTACGAACTACTCGTAAAGTAAATTGAACGTCAAATGATACTGGGAATCCGCGTTAGGGATCTACCATCTCTCCCTACCTTGGTGAACTTCACCTATAAGTGTTTCATACTTATTACGTTTTAATGCGATCTACTGACACACGTTTGGCTCAGAGCTGACTAAATAACTTGCGGTGCGCCACGACCATTTTTAGTATTTATCGCGCCAATTATGGCAACTAACGGAATTGAAAAACTATGACACAAGCTACGCCAGCTAATGTTACTCAATTAGGGAATCAACAGGAAAGCGGTCGCTAATGACTTCGTTCGTGACGAGAACTGAATTAAAACTAAATGCGGATTGATGTTTTGTTGTCGGCGTGTCTGCATTATTCACACAAAACATGCATATCATTTCCCTGAAACACGTAGAGAATCCTCGTTCCCTGATGCCGTGAGTGCAGGTCCACCTCTGATGAAATCTCGTGCAGGTCCTTCGTGATCCTGACGGGCCAGTATTTAGTTCTGTCCAGCTCCAGTTAGCACAACTCAGCTATTCAATGCACCATGAAATGCTAATTGAAATGATACCAACTGCTGACCATTTCATTCAAGGTTTCAATAGGTAGCGATCGCCGAGTTGTTCTACTCGCGAAACACTGGACTGCTCCCACAGAGCAGCTTGTATTAGGCCTATAACCTACTGTCACTTGCTATTTGCAATGTTCCATATCATGTGTCCGGAATCTTCTAGAAATTTTAACAGACTATTTTACTAATTACTGATATCTGGTACACTGTAGACCAGTGAAATCTGTTATGATATTCTTTTCGTCATTCATTGAAATGAAAACTCCTAAATCTAAGTTCTTATAAATATTACAATTTAAATCGCATTCATTCACAATTGGTTCATTGTAAATAATCCACGACTTTTATGGATAGTTCAAATTTAACTTTTTTTTGTTTATGCGAGACTATTATTATTATTTTATCATTATATATACAGAATGCTACAAAAATCGGTCCCAAAGTCGGAAAATCATTCTATACGTCGGTACGAACACGAATGCTAGACGCAACCAATACTACACGTTTTGCCAAACTATGGGAAATCGATTTACTGCACGCGAAAACAGGGTAGGCCTGTATCGTCTGTTTGCTCAGAATGTAACGCTCCGTGGACGTGTGAAGTGACAATGTAATTATTTGTTAATTTTTCCGACATACAAATAATTACGGAGTAATAAAAAATACTTCCATGAAATAAAAATGTCGCGAATCAAGAATAATTGTTGTATTTGCCGAGAGTGTTCTACAAGCGATTAAAGTCGTGAATATAGGCAAATTATATAAGATGTGGCCTATTAGCATGAGAAACATGGAGTGGTTAGCAACGTGTGTTACAAACAAGCGAATATTAATGCCCCACGGAGGATAAGTTTCATTACGAGGTTTCTGAACACAGATATTCGCATGTCCAGCATGATGACGAGGTATCCTAGTGAGGTAGGCAGCAGGAGACCAGTCAAGGCCATTGCCGCTGGAAGGAGTCTGAGTATTACACAGCACCAAGTGACGTCTTCTTTCAAGGTGTACTGCATAAAGCTCATTCCTTCATTCCTTCGACAAATGAACAGTACGTCGCTGCGTATTTCAGGTCAAGTCCGGTCATGAATGGGCTGTATCCGAGAATCATGCTCAGCACTGGAGATGCAAAAAACGCAGCAGCGCCCGCCATG
This sequence comes from Magicicada septendecula, assembly GCA_034769895.1. NCBI lineage: Eukaryota > Metazoa > Arthropoda > Insecta > Hemiptera > Cicadidae > Magicicada > Magicicada septendecula. The sequence goes on along the minus strand of CM068370.1, from coordinate 68,168,300 downwards.
TTGGCCCAGAAGTGGATGGTGGGCGCTCTTCTAATTTCATAGAGATTTGCTCTTGGCAACAACATTGTGGTGTTGTTGGCAATTTTTTTCTATTCTGGAACGAATGTTGTCATTAAAATGCCTGACTCGCAGTGGTGTCACTGACGTCTTAGCGCGGTCCTGTATCGTATGATGTAAAGAGGAGAACCTGGCCATCGTGACTGATCTTGTGTCTACGTATTTCAGGCAGAAGCGATGAAAGATTGTCAGCGTGGAACTGACTGGCAGGTACCTCATGTCGGGCGTGACATGTTTTTAATTGAATTTGTTCTTTTCATTGTGAAGTAGTCGTAGGTTTTGAACCAAGCTGTGCTTAAAAAAGTATGATATGTCAAAATATTCAAAATTTTATACTCTTTTATGTCATGTAAAATATTTGTGTGTTAGTGCGCGGGTCCGCGTGTTATTTACATTTTATTTAATAACTTCGTTGAAAATTAACATTTCGTTCTGAAACGTGAGTATTCTCATGGTTATAAGCTACATTTTCCATATACTCAATTTTCCACAACTATAATTTTTATGTTTTTTTTTTAATGAAATCAGTCTTCTTTTATTTTTGTTATCACCAAGAAAGTAATAAAATTTGTAGATTAAATCTAGACAAGCCTTTGCAGAATCGGACAGAGTTTCTTCCTGATTTCTGGCTATCACTAAGAACATCTATGACGTTGCTAGGTTTTCCACCAATCAGAAGATCTAAAAATTATTTGAGTCATACCCTTACAGCGTACGGATGGCTCAGTTTTCTTCCGAAGTCTTGCCATAGAAAGACGTACTCGCTGTCACGAGTTTTTCGTGACAAGACAGGTCGATTTCCTTAAGACTTACAAGTTGGTTCACGGTTCGAGTTCTTCGTAACCTTTGTCATTATAGAACTCAAATTTTTAAATAGATCATACTCTAGTGCTTTTTGGCGTAGAGTGGAAGATTTTCCGGGGTAGGGCCAAAATATCTAACGAGATATTTTGAGTTAACGCGAGAACACTTCAAGAAGCCGGATTTGTGTAAGCATAATACGCGATCTACTTTTACCCAGATTTGATCCCTGAGTTTAGGAGTATTTAAGTTATAAACAATAACAGTTTCATATCGCAGTGTGTGTATGTACCGTGACGTAGTTTATTCAACGGGTTGATCTTTGGTCGACGTGCAGAGTAGCAGCGGTTCGGACTAGCAGCGTGCAGAACGTAGGGAGTCTACGCAAACAGTTGGAACTCTACGTACAAGTAACTTATTTTTAAAACATCCAATAGACTCATTTATTGAAATACAATTCTTTAATAAACAATTTTACATTACAAAGTAATAAGACAATAGTAAATTTTAATGTTTTCATTTAATAAAATTTTCCTACTTCCAGATATAGACTCTGTTGTAATAATTTCAATATAACCTATCTATGCAGTTATAATTTGTATCGTTGCAATACATAATATTTAAAATTTATATTTATTTTACCTCGAGATGTTATTTTCCCTTATTTGTAACATGTTTCAGGACCCTTAGTGTTCCCATCATCATCCTTCCAAATAAAGGAAAATAACATCTTGAGGTAAAGTAAATATAATTTTTAAGTATATTATATACATAAAGAAATAGACTGTAGCATAAGTGTGTGTGTGTGTGTGTGTGTGTGTGTGTGTGTGTGTGTGTGTGTGTGTGTGTGTGTGTGTGTGTGTGTGTGTGTGTGTGTGTGTGTGTGTGTGTGTGTGTGTGTGTGTGTGTGTGTGTGTGTGTGTGTGTGTGTGTGTGTGTGTGTGTAACTTACACACCAAGTGCATTATATATTTTTTCTTCTACATAATTATAAATCAGAGTAAGTAATTCACACTTACGTTAAAAGTTACTCTGTCTTAGAAAGCTGTGACGATGCATACCTGTAACAGAAATAAGTTTACTTATTATTAAATGCTTTGTAAATACGTTAAGAAAGATATTGGTTGTTTAAAGTTCAAACATTACAGGAAAGGTGCACAGCAGCGCGCTATGAGTAGAAAATCCATTTATCTTTTGGCGCAAAGCAAAGCGTACAACAAAAATAGCAAAGCAAAGTCATGTTACCGTTTCCTGCTATCGACAGTTGGGTGAAAAATGTGCAACACCAGTGTAGTAATGCAATTTGCACCGCTAGAGCGCGCCAACAGCGACTAAGCGAAACGGTTTATGGATTACTACACATAACAACAAGAGCGATTTCTAACAACCTCCGTTTTAATATTAATACTAAATCAGAGCATGTGCAATTCCGTGATAATACTACAGGCATGGTACTGTACTGTATACTTCTTCTTCTCCTTTTCAAGGATTATATTATATAAACCTGTTCCGGCACCCGTCTCATCGTCGGACGACCCACGTCTTTTCTACCAATTGCTTTACAGTTCAGTATTGCTTTCGGCAATCGATCCTCTTTCATACTTTGCAGATAATCCCTACATTGTCTTCTGTAAATTGAAATAATTTCATTTATGTCCTTTACTTCTAGTTCTGCTCTGATATACTAATGCCTTATTCTATCTTGCAATGTATAATTTAAAGTATTTCGAAGAAACTGCATTTCAGCGCTCTGAATCTTGCCGCTTTCCTTTTTTGTCATGGCCCACGCCTCACTTGCATAAATCAACGTGGGTATTGCAATTGTCTTGTAAAATTTAATCCTTGTGCTGCGTCTTGCTTTAGTTCTAAGATTTCTATGGATCGTACTACAAATATTCCTAAATGTATTAATCTTCTCTCTTATATCATATTCAGATTCATAACTTACTGCACAGCCGAGATATTTGAAACGGCTCACTTGTTCTAAAGTGTTGTTGTTTATAACGATCTTAGTCCTCACTGGATATTTACCTTTAAAGGCCGTGGTTTTGGTCTTTCTTACAGAAATTGTTAGTGAGTACTCTCTTGCCATTTCTTGTAATTGAAACATAGCTAAACATAGCTAATTGATTAATATATTTATAAATCAAGGTTTGGCCTAGCTGGATCCCGATGTGCCCGAGCTGGATTCTCGCTTTGCTTGAACTTACCTTGGCTAAGATCCTTACCTTTAATCTTTCCTCTCTAGTCTCTCTTGCCTGGCTTTTGTTCTTTTCTGACCTGACGCTATTAGAGCACTCAAGGACTGAGGTGTCTTCCTTATTTTCATTTTAATTTCTTCACTTTTACCGGCTTAGGATCTTAGAGTGCTCATTGGTACCGATAGATGAGTACTGAAAATATTAAGAAAAGTTCAGTATTACAATAACTGATACAAAGCCACCAGATCCTTTCTCAGAAGAGAAGGGTGAGGGCAAATCTCCTGCGCCCCAAAACAGGGGTCTTTCGGCTAAGGTATGGTAACCCTGAGTCTCTGGTCCTCCTTGTAGGGGGTTGTTCAACAGACCAGTAACCTGTTCATGTAAAACTACATAATAATTGAAGTACCCAAAGGAACGTCGGAGTAATGAGACGTGGGTAATCCGAGGATGAGATGGGTGCCGAAGTCACAAATATTGCAATAATAAGGCAATGTATAGTAGCAATTTCTCTTTTTCAAGAAAGTTATTACAGTTCACAGGAATCCAGATAATATGAAGATAATATGGAGAATTCTACCGTCCATTTTTATAACCATTACTGGCCTAGTCCCGATTCCTGACGGTAATCAGATTTCCTCTGTATTTAATTAATAACATAAATAAATCATAATAAATTTGTAATTAACGCACTACGTTAGGTTTTAAGTTTACATGCAGTGGGAAACAGATAGTAAAAACCGTTTGATAACGGTTGTTAGAAAATAAAAGATGTGAAAACAGACTGTAAGTTAGAGAGGAAAACAAGAAGAAGAAGAACTCTGTAAGAAATGGGGTGGGTAACGCTATGCCTACGTCCGCTTGCGTGTTAGAGAAAACGTTTCCGATTCCCACCAGACATTATCATAATCGATTGTCATAAGTAGAGTACTAACGAGCTTTTTCCAAATCGACATTCCTACACGCATACACGCACGAAAAACATTTATTTTTTCCACGTTATGTTAAGTACTTACAGCACACGATAATTATAAATACTTTTCCCCAATTTGTAAACTAATTATTTGCCACACACCGTAAATTAGTTTTCTCGTAATCGGTTTGATCTGATTTATTATTTCCTCCCTAAAACGTATTTACGCATGATATGCAAATCCGCTTAACTGAAATTTACTGCAGCTTTGCTTTATCGTAACGTTTATCTCTTCTTCTTCCTCTTCTTCTTTTTATTTTTTTCTATTTTAGGACAGGCGGAATCAGCTGTTCCTATCTCTACATTCAAGCTATATTCTAAGATGCCTTTCTATACAGTTTTTCATTTTTATTTTCTTTTTTCTAAAATATGTGCCTCGGGAACTTACTTTTTTTTAAATAGAGAGAAAGAAGACTGTGGCAAAGCTTTATTAAAAGCAACGAACAATAACTGAGGCACCGAATCTGGCGTAAACAGCTATTTATGATGAGCGTATTAGACGAAATAGTATAAGAGAAATGTAAAAAGTTCCAAAAATGAGAAGTTGATTAACAAACTGTACAAAAGGCTTTGGAATATACAGAGACTTTAAACCGAAAGCAGCACATACAAAACTCTTATAATGTGATCCCCCAAAACCAGGGTCGCAGCCAGACCCACTGAGACTGGTTTAGGAGGTTATTTATAGATTATCTTCCGTTGTGTTTTTATAAATCTTTTTCTGCAGTTTTTTATTTAAAAATTTCTTCAAATAATTGTCCGCTTTTAATTGTGTGTGGTCTCCAAGTTGCATTAATTAATTGAGAGTAGGTTAGATACCTGATTATATTTTCCTTCATGCAACTTTTCTTTGGTCTTTAGGTACGACGCGTTTCGGGCTAACAGTCCCATCTTCAGGAGAAAATAAATTAACATATCAGGAGAAAAATTAACGTTAATATAATAGATAAACTTATCTCCAAGCACAAGAACAAAACTAAGATTACGAACAGCACGTTGCATAATACATACAGATATATATCGGTGGAATACACGTCTTTGTTGTTTAATATTATAAGAAACCATTTTACGAATTTATACAACATCGCAATTATCTTTAGGATTAAAAATAACACTGAAAATGCACTGCGCCTCAAGACACGTAGAAGCATAGAGAAACGCTCTGGCATCTACAAAACTGTGTGTGATAATTGCGACAAGTTTTATGTCGCTCAGACAGGGAGATGGTTTGAGGAGAGGTTCAAAGAACACCAGCCCTTGAAGAATTTAGTGCACAGTAAATCGACATTCGCGCAACATCTAATTGATTGCGATCATAGTTACACTGACTTCTCCATTAATTTGAAGCTCATACATTAATTATAAAAAGGGCCGATATATGGATGCATTGGAAGAATAGTAGATATACAGAGCGGCTAGATTACAGAAGGAGTGCCTTTTGAACGATATGGTCTTGTTCAAATCTAACGCGCTCTTTGATACCATAATACACAAGCTAGCACAGACGTGAGGAGTATTCCGCCATATCTCTGCATTGAGATTTATACAGCCAGTAAGCTTTTTTTTCTACGATGCCCATCGTTTCCTCGCGCGATACGAGTGTATAATGAATTCAGTGTTTTTATGTGCGTGTTATGTACTGACGAGCTCGCCTCAAGTGATTTTCTCCTCAAGATGAGACTGTGAGCCCGAAACGCGTCGTACCTAACGACCAAAGGAAAGTTGGATGAAGGAAAATATAATCAGGTATCTACCTATTCTCAATTAATTGTCCCCGTTTATCCGCTATAGTCAGTAGGTAGTCTTTTAGGACAAACATCTTATTAGCTTTAAAAGTGAAAAGTCTTTAAAAAAACAATTTATATAAGATTTCTAATGTTGCCATTTACTGTGCAGATTACATCTGCCCTTGAGTCTAATTAGGCAAACAGGTCAGTTCATATTAGTTCGCAGGCTCAACAGACTAGACAGAATATCTAGTTAACAAAAGTTAACTAGTTCTTAAAAGTTACCTAATTAAAATAAAAATTACCGGTGTAAGGAGAGAGAAACCAGTACTGGAGCATCGTGGAGAGAGAAACCATTTTATGAGTGAATAGCTTCAGTTTCACTTGAGATCTAAATCAAATCAGTGTCGGAACTGCTAAAACAGTTTTACTGCCATTATGTATGCAGATATACAGATAAACATAATAATAAAGCCCCGATATACTCTTAAAGATAAAAATGGGGCAAAAAAAGGAAATGCATCCCATTCATACTGTGTAATGTACTGCAACGAGGACCCCCCACCCGTCCCCCTCAGTCGACGCCGCGCTCAAGTACGTTCCAGAGTACTCTGGGAAAACACTTAAAATACGCATTAGCTAGATTAGCTGGTGTACCGCATTGAGGATGGAATGTTCATTCTAGAACACGTGCGCTACCTATAAAAGGGCCGTGGCTGGCCTTGTCAAGTCAGTTTGTTGAGTGATTTTCCTTAGTGCGGATCGAGTAATGATTGAAGTATTGTGGCGAGGTGTTATTGGGTTTTAATTAGTGTGAAACTCTATTATTTGACATTATTATTGCGTGCGGACAAATTTAACTGGAATTATTGTACGAGTTGATTACAAATTGTTATTTGTGAATAATTAAAGCTGGTGATTAGTGAGTTAATTGGTGTCTATATTTGTTTCCACTGTACCGTACGACGATCAGTGAGACCATCCCAATAATACATTTAGACTATGTTGTAAAGAAACTGAAACAACGGCTCGTTAATGTTTGTATTAGAGAACATCTTAAAGGAACAGATGCTATCATTACCTTTACAATTTCTGACGAACAGGCTTTAGCTGGCGACAGTGGAAACAACTTACAAAGGGCTTTGCATGAATTCCATAAAATAGTAAAGCTTTAGGCTACAACTTGCAGGTATCGATGAGCAAAACCAAGTCCGTGGGATTCCATGGTTCCAATACCTTAAGGTGTAAGCTCGTACCGGAAAGCAAATTCATAGACCGAGACAATGCCTTTAGATTCATTGGCTGTAGCGAACTTAACGTCGAGAAAAAAATACATAAATTTAATCTATGTGCGGCACAACTAAAAGATAGGGTAAGAGTAAAGTAAGAAACGACACAGTATTAAAGTTATCTAATCTTATGGATGTAACCCTAGAAACTTCAATCTAAATACTAAAACTTTTAGTAGAGCCCAATAGTAATTTCTGAGGGCAAAAGGACAAATCGTCGTCTTCGACACTTCACGGTGTACTAGTAGGCTTATAGCCTGTTCCGTCTTCACTGCAGCCATCTCTTCCAGGACCTACGCACAGATCTACTGTCAATTGGTTTGTAGTCTACAGCGCGCTTTACTAGCCTCTGGTGGTCCATTCTGTAGACGTGCTCCATCCACTGCTGCTTTCGTTCTTCTATCTTATCACTGATGGAGAATATACCCACTTCGGCCCTTATATACTCATAACGCACTCGATCCCTTAGACGATAACCACTCACGTGGATTAGAAAATTAATTTCAGCAGTTTTTATATGCTGGTTTTCTCTCCCAGTTGTCGTCCATGCTTCACTAGCATATGTAAGAACAGGTATCGCCATTACTTTATAGAACTTCATTTTAGGATCAGTTCTTATTTTATTTCTTAGTGTTCGTTGTATAAAAGGAGAAATATACTGTACTTAAAATTGACAATCAGCGAAAACTACTTTGGAATTTAAAGTGTCAGCAAACAACTTGAAAAATGGAAGACACGTGGAAGACACGGAGAAGAGTGGAAGACACGTGTATTAAGAATGGATAAGGAACGCCTCCCAAACCTATCCTGTTTATAGACTCAGGGCAACAATAAATATTGGCCGGACCTAAGAAGATGGGTCGATATATGTGCTACTACGTACGGTATAATGCTTGTACAGGAGGAGGAGGAGGAGGAGGAGGAGGAGGAGGAGGAGGAGGAGGAGGAGGAGGAGGAGGAAGAGGAAGAGGAAGAGGAAGAAGAGGAAGAAGAGGAAGAAGAGGAAGAAGAAGAAGAAGAAGAAGAAGAAGAAGAAGAAGAAGAAGAAGAAGAAGAAGAAGAAGAAGAAGAAGAAGAAGAAGAAGAAGAAGAAGAAGAAGCACTTATTACTGTCACCTCTGCTTTTTCAAGTAGACTCACAAACCGATAATACACTTAGCATCATCAAGAGCTACGTTTAGGCTGTATGTGGCTTCCAAACGTGAGTGTATCATTATATTCACCTGTGTAGGAGCTTCTTCGTCGTCAGGTATGTATAAATAGTCATCACGTAGTCCTTGTTCTACAATTTATTCATCTCCTACATCTTTTCTTCAGCTTTTTGCGGGCTGTCTTCTGTTCATCCATTAGATGTGAACATCTCTGTTCTTCCCATGTAATCTACATAAATCCTCGACTACATTGGTTATTTTGTTTTTATTATATTTACTATCATATGTAGTATCACGTTTATTATATTTTATTATATTTACACGCCTATATTTTCCTTTTATTTTCCGCTTTCACTCCCCTACTTCTTGGATTTATTGCATCCTGTTTCTAAGTAACATTCTCGCACCATTACCATTAAAACTATTATAAAAGTAAGAGGAAGAAAGGTACAAAGTAGAAGAAGAAGAAGTGCAAAAATTAAAATAAGTAGAAAATATGAGAAGATGGAGCAGAAAGGAAAGGAAGATAAGAAACCGAAGATAAAGAATAAATAAAAAATATAAAAAATATATTTTTAAGTAATGCATACTCTAGTCGGTAACATGAAAGTTTATATGAAAACTTACTTTGCCTTGGTTACATTTGTAGTCATAATCTGAAGTGGCTAAACATTCGTTATTATGTGCAGTAAAATGTTTTGTTTTATTGTCGAGGCTTTGCACGCCATGATTCCGTCTCCCTCTGTATCACGAACGCCCCACCGTTTGTATTGTTGTATGCTGTATTACATTTATTACTACAAACCGTCCACAGCCACTTTAATTTCATTTCGCTTTATTGTTATCGGTACAACGCAGTGTTTTATTATTTTTGAGTGCGACTAACTTTTATGGCGTTTAAAACCTGTTATTTAACGGAAGAAAACTTTTCAAACGTCTTTTATGCAACTTGGAAGTGTCAGCAAAGTCATTAGTTTTCAAACGATCTCACCAAGCAGCCATCATCTGCTAAGACTGCGGATTATGATTCATGAAGACGTGGGTTAAAGCCTCACGAGAAATCAGTAAACTGTTCACTATAAAATACTATGCATGCGCAAAAACTAAGCAACACGTTTTTGTTGATTGGTTGTAATTCATCCTTAAATGTTAATAACAAATTATTTGTTTACTAACTGACATGGAAACGGTATCGACTTACGAGATGCAACTTTAGAGAACCGCTTTTCGTTCAGACGTTGAAATCATACAAAAGTTTCAAGTAAACGAAAATGGCCAGCGTACCAAACGCTCCACAGACTAAACATTTAAGATCAAAACTCATACAACACGGCACATTTGATGACGTGATTCGTGAACAAAATATGCATTTTATGGGATAAACGCATTAGCAAAGAGCTGATATACCGTATTGTTGTTAACAGTATTGTTACGATGGTCTCAGTGTTTGTGGTATTGTACAGTGGAAACCAAAATTACAGACACTAATTAAGTTACTAATCACCAGCGTTAATTAATCGCAAATATAGTTTATAATCAACTTGTACAATAATCCGAGCAAACTTTGTCCACACGCAATAACAATGTCAACTAATAGAGTCTCGCACAATTATAACACTCTAACACTTCGCCACAGTACTTCGAACGTCATTGAATAAATCGCTACTTAAACGCACTGAGTAATTGCCGACCGTCGCGTCGCTGAATACTTACATTTATACCCCGCTCGGACGATAGAATAATCTGTCACTTTCTGGATGACGTTTTGAGGAAACTGCGTATTACAGGCGCTCTAGAATCCACGAGAAACAGTGACGTGTCTGGCCTTGAACACAGTGCGCCGACCGGTATGGTCTGGAATAACCTCGATTGTTGACGCATGATAAGTGTCACGTAATCGTCTTTCATCTCAAAGTGGCAGCAATATGTACGCACACAAACATTACAGCTGGGCTCTGTTGTGATAGCCGCGAAACACGTAGAACGACACACTCCATTGATTGAGAATGTTCCGTGGCGTAACAGTGTAGTAATCTATAGCTCGAAAGTATGGTCGTTTGAAGATAAAGCGGAAAATATTATGAAGGCAACGGAAATGGACTTTCGGAGGAGGGCGGCAGGCAGATCAAGAACGGCAAGAATAACGACGAGAGAATAGGAGAAATTGTAAAGATAACACGCAAAATAATAAAAGAAACAATAAATACGGTTTGGACATGTGCGCAGAATACCAGAACAAAGAATACGGAAACAAATTTCGCAATGAAAGCCGGGAGGTAGGAGGCATTAGAAACTGCCCAGAAAGAGCTGGCAGAGTGGCAGAGACGGCGTGGATTGGAAGACGATATGCGGAAAGATAGAGATAGACGGCGATTGGGTATCAAAAGCGTGAAACGTTATAAGCCGGTATAAAGAGTAAGAAATTATGTTAAAATAAAATAAAAGGAATATGTAATAAAGTCATATTATTTATCATATTATATTTTGAACGGTAAAATACGTATGTACGCACGTAAATAAGTAATGCTGTAGAAGTAAGAAGAAGAAGAAATGGGCTATACAAAATAGATAAAACATAGCGGTGACCATGGTCACATTTTTTTGGATTGTTTTCATGATGGCTTAAACTCTGAATGTATGAAGCAGTTTACTTCCGTGTTCCATAACGAAATGGAAGTATGATTATAGCGAAAAAAATCGTGTTCGAGATAATGGCTGAGTCTGATTGTACTATCCTCAAAACATGAAGAAAAATTCATTTTCCGAAAAGGGTCTGTGTGTAGAGTTTTTCCTATGGCGAACAATAACTGCCGCAAATTCAAAAAGAATCAAATAATTTTTTGCATGTGTACCCGAGTTGTAGAGCACTCAAGGACTATTGATTTTGTTGAAGGGGAAGTGATAGTTTACCTGCAACGTTTTATGTTTTAACAAGAGTAAAGTTTTTATGAAACAGTCAAAGAATACCTTTAATAATGTATAAAGCATTTTTAGTAGTTACAAGTACACCTCTAGGTATTCCAGTCGGAATTGTTCGGAACTGTTCCGAAATGCATCTCGGATGAAAAACTAAGAAAATCGCCGACTGGAATACTTAGAGGTGTACTTATAAGTACGCGTACTAAAAATCCTTTATACAAGAGTAAAGTACTTAAATTTAATAAATACAGTATCCTGAAAAGAAGTTCATAATAATTCACTGTAGAAAGGTAGATGGAATATTTATAAATGAAAAGGGTAGTCGAAGGGAGAGGGGGTAATTTTCTATAAATGAAAATGGTAGTTGAAGGGGGAGGGGATAATTTTTTATATGTGTACTACGGTATCGGCAATAAAGAAGTAGTTCGTTGTTAAAAATTCCTTCCAGGACTGTTTGGCCGTGGTCCAATGTTTTCTGCAAAACCAGACGTTTCGGCAGTGTCATCGACTGCCACCATCAGTAAAAATTTAGTGCGCTAACTTGAGGCGGTATACGTTAGTGACCACAGTACTGAGGTTAAGGTTGAAGAAAGAAGTAGTTTCTATGGAAATATTTCATTTCGAAAATAATTTTAAATATAAATCTTAGAACATGGAAGTCATGTAGGCTATGGTTCTCCATACCGACATTTTACTGTTTAACGGGTAACAGTAATAACGTGAGATGAAATGATATTGTGTAAACTGGAATTCATATAAGTAAGCAGAAGTAATATTTAATTTTAATATATAGGCTATGATATTAGGAATTCTTAATTTTTATAAGTAACAACTAAGGAATAATTGGGATTTAATATATTAGTTTGTTTATTTGTTATTCGTTGTCGTTTATTCTAATTCAATTAGATAAAAAGTCTAAGTTATAAGTATATTTACTTTTTTTTGTTTTTTATAAAACCAAAAATTTATGGTCTTGTTTGTGTTAATGTTTTGCAAATGTAAGCATGTTCCTTGATAGGCTTGTGTTTTTATTTGAACATATATATGAGTTTTGAAAGAATATTAATAACTGCTAACAATGGAAACACTTTATTGGACTTGATTAAACTGCGTATTGAAAGTAAATAACAAAATGGTCCTGCAAACTTTGTTTTGTTTAACACTGTTGACCACTTATCATAAATTACATTTGACTTTGTAAGAATGTCACTGTAAAAAGATAATAGTTAAAAAAAAAACTTGAAGATAATTTTAAAAGTCAATGTAAGAACGTCTTTGTTTAAAAACATGAGTGTTACTAAATTTGTTGCCGATACGTAAAAATTACGAGATGAACAAGGAAATCAATTCATTATTAATTTTTTGTTTTGTTTTTAAACAACTAATAATAGTAATTCAAAATATAATTATTTGAACAAGCAAAATAATATTTCAACAACAAATTTATAAATAATAACGATTTTAACGAAAACATGATAAATTATGTAAAATTTATTTATTTAATTGTCTATTCATTGTGGAAACGCGCGCGCGTGGACACACACACACACACACACACACACACACACACACACACACACACACCATACGTGCATATACAGGAGTTCACATAACGATACCAGTTAGAGAGAACCGTATAAAGAATGGGTTGGTTAACGTTGTGCCTACTTCCGCTTGCGTGTTAAGAAATGTTTCTGATTCCCATCAGACATTATCATAATCGATTGTCATAAGTCGAGCGTAGTAACGAGCTTGCCGAGTCTACATCCCTTCACGCGCTCAGGAAATAATTCTTTCTTTGATATTATGATAATTACTTATAACGCACCCTGCAAAGCCATTATAAATTCTTTACACCAATTTGTAAACTAATTATTTATACCGCAGAGCGTAAATTACATCCCGCGTAATCCGGATAATCTGATTTATTATTTCCTCAAAAAATCTGTATTTACGCATGGCGCATACATCCGATTACACGAATTTCACCGTATATCTGCTTGTAAGCTACTTACTTGCTTTATCATTGTATTTATCTGCTTTCCCACTTCGGAATGCGGTGATATATTATTTCCCTGTTTTTATATTCATGCTCTCTTTTGCGTTACTTTCCTCTTTTTGTATGTACTAGAAAGTATTGCATAGGTCAGATTACAAAATATATCGGTATGAAGAACCATACTTGACTTCCATGTTCTAAGATTTGTATTTAAAATCTTTTTCGAAATGAAATATTTCCATAGGAACTACATCATTCTACTTATTGCTTCAGCTTTAACCACAGTACTGTGGTCACTAACGTATACCGCTCCGTTAGGGCACTCGATTTTCACTGATGATGGCAGTGCCGAATCGTCTGGTTTTGCAGAAAACATCGGACCACGGTCAAACAGCCTTCCAAGGAATTTTAACAACAAACCACTTCTTTGTTGCCTATAACGTAGTACACATATATAAAATTATCCCCTCCCCCTTCAACTACCGTTTTTATTTATAGATTTTTCATCTACCTTTCTACAATGGATTATTATGACCTTCTTTTCAGGATACTTTATTTATCAAAATTAAGTACTTTACTCTTGTTTAAACATAAAACGTTACAGGTAAACTACCCCTACCCCTTAACCGATTTTTACCAAACTCAATAGGCCTTGAGTCCTGTGCAACTCATGTACATATGCAAACATTTATTTGATTCCCTTTGATTTTACGGTAGTTATCGTTCGTCACAGAAAAGTTACTCTTGTTAAAAAATAAAACGTTCCAGGTAAACTACCCTTTCCCCATAACCGATCTTTACTAAAATCAGTAAACCTTGAGTCCTTTACAATTCAGGCACGTATGCAAAACATTATTTGATTTTGTTTGAATTTGCGGCATTTATCGTTTGCTATGAAAAAAATTCTACACACAGACGCACACTTTTCGAAAAATCATTTATCTTCATGTTTTGAAGGTTGTACAATCAGAATCAAACCTTATCTCGAACACGATTTTTTCACCATCACCATACTTCATTTTCTTATGTAAAATGAAAGTAAAAATAAAAGGATTACCGGTTCAAATCTCCAACGGCCTCTAAACGAATCTTTTGCTATGCTGATAAGATTAAATATCATGCCTGACGCGTTGTGTAAGCGGCATCATTACGCAGTGCTCTCGATCTTTACAGACGCGCCTTCCAGACGTTTGTCGATTATTCTCCCGGTATCCAAGTCAGTCTTGTCACGGCACAGGAGAAGTATAAAAGCGCCGTCTCCGAAGCAGCAGATCAGCATTTTTAATTCTGCGATTCAGTATGCGTTTAGCGTAAAGTGATTACAGTGAATTATTGTGTACGCAAATCTGTGATTAGTGGTGTACGTTATTTGCTTATACACTGTTAATTGTTTGATCTTTATTACACGTTACATTAGTGTGTGTTGGAAAATCGTTAGCTTGGAGAATTGTTTGCACACATGTATTTATTGTAGTTTTGTTTCTTCAACCTGTTATTAAAGTTCTAAATAGCAATTTATCTGATGCATTTAAAGTCCATTGTCTTAACACCACGACCCGTACGACCTTCGTAAGACTTTGATAATTTACTTCTTCACGGGTCGTTGCGTTAAACAAGGTGAAAGTACTTGCAGCTTGTTAAACATAAAACCATACACATAGTACCACGATAGTGGTCTCTGTTGCTTCCGACTGGTATAAGAAATTATATAGGTTAACTTGAAAAGCTTGAAAAGGCAAGAGCAGTGTGCACCACAATGAGCAGTTTATTCAACAGTCACGATTTAGCAATAAACAGAAAGATGAGACTTGTACGCTGCTTCGTATTCTCGGTCCTCTTCTACGGTGTAGAATCTTGGACTTTGACTGAAGCCACAACTAAGAAATTGGAATCTTTCGAAACGTGGCTCTACCGTAGTATACTGAGCATTTCGTAGACAGCACATACAACTAATGTTGAAGTTCTTAGAAAGATAAAGAAAGATAGGGACGTTATTAACACAGTGAAGATAAGAAAGCTTCAGTATCTGGGACACATCATGAGAAATGAACAGAGATTTTACTTATTGCAGTCCATACTACAGGGAAAGTACTTGGAAAGAGAGGAGTTGGGCGACCGAGAATATCATGGCTCAGAAATTTAAGTACCTGGTTTGGCATGAACACAACTGACTTATTCCGTACACCGGTGCAGAAAGTTAAAATAGCCTGTATGATATTCAACATCCGAAACGGATAGGAACTATCAGAAGAAACTTAAAAACTGTGTATAGAATTGCAGACTGACTTTCTGATACAAGGAGGCAGGCAGACTGCCTTTCAGTGCTGTTTGAATGAAAAGATTAAAACATTGACGAGGAAAGGGAAGAAAGAGAAAATAAGGAAAACATAATCTGCATACAGTGTCGAGTGTAACAAGGCAGGTAGAGCAGCAATGAAGGTAAAATAAAGTGGTCCTGCAGGCACAAGTAACTGTAACTGTAACTGGTTGTTAAGATAGAGCGGCGACCGGGATCAGTTGTCCCAAAGGAGTTGTGACTTACAGTTACGTAAACTTTTGTTATAAATCGTACCAAACTGTAATATTGCTCGGACGTTGTTTAATCCAGACAACTCCCACGTGGTGAACATTATAGAAACCCTGACCTTTAACTAGCCAGTTCACTGGACTACAATAATCTGACTTAATAATATTTAAAGTTAAGTAAAATGACAACAGTCAACCCCAAGTTATCTTTTTACTTCCATCATCCGTTAGATGATAAGTTGATAAGTATGGTGATAGCAAAAAAATCGTGTTCGAGATAATGGCTGATTCTGATTCTACTACCCTCAAAACATGAAGAAAAGTTATTTTCCGAAAAGTGTCTGTGTGTTTCTGACTGTGTGTAGGATTTTTTCTATGGCGAACGATAACAATGCAAATTCAAACAGAATCAAATAATTTTTTGCATATGTGCCTGAGTTGTAGACGACTCAAGGTCCATTGATTTTGGTGAAGATCGGTTAACGGGAAGGGATAGTTTACCTGCAACATTTTACGTTTTGACAAGAGTAAAGTACTTAATTTTGAGAAATAAGCTATCATGAAAAGAAGGTCATAATAATCTACTGTAGAAAGGTAGATGTAATATCTATAAATGAAAAGAGTAACTGAAGGGGGAAGGGTAACTTTCTATAAATGAAAATGATAGTTGAAGGGGGATGGGGTAATTTTTTGTATATGTACCACGTTATCGGCAACAAAGAAATAGTTTGTTGTTAACATTCCTTCCCGGGCTGCTTGGTTGTGGTCCAATGTTTTCTGCAAAACCAGACGTTTCGGCAGTGCCATCGACTGCCATAATAAGTGAAAATCGAGTGCGCTAACGTGAGGTGGTATACGTTAGTGACCACAGTACTGTGGTTAAGGTTGAAGAAAAAAGTAGTTTCTATGGAAATATTTCATTTCAAAATTGATTTTAAATATAAATCTTATAACATGGAAGTCATGTATATTCTATTTTCATGAACTACCGGCTTTAATTCAATACAACAGTGATGTTTTGATCTGGAGAACAAATCCAATACATTTCAAATACCTTTCCAAAATCTTAAGCGGGCTTCCTTCCACTGATACGCAAAGCGCCCGGTTTTAACTATGATCAAAACTACAATCGCTTACAATAATTACCTACTAGTAGCGTATCTAGAATTTGGTCTTCGGAGGGGGAGGTTCGGTCAAATTGGCTTCATACAAAAAAACAAAACAAGTTAAGGCTAATAAAAATCGTTACGACGGTCTCACTGATCGTGGTATAATACAGCGGAAAACAAAACACAAGACGCCAATGAAGTCACTAAAAACCAGCTTTAAGTATCACTATTAACAGTTTGTAACGAACACGTTATTCAACAAGATTATACTCGTGCAATAATTCAAATAAAAATTTGTCCACACGCAATAGTAATGTCACTAATAGAGTCCCGAACAATAATCACTTTTCACTAACAGCCACTTGAAACGCACTGAGTAATCGCCTGAAGTAAGCTGAAAACTAAGAGGCGGGTGTGGCTATTTATAGTCTGGAGGGTTCCATAATATGCGTCCTTAACAAGCACTCGAAAAATTTTAGAGGATACTTCAGCGCGGCCTTGGCAGCAACACACCACACCGGTAGGCTAGTCGAGAAGCGTGTAGAACGACACCACCGAACACACGAGAACGTTCCGCATTACGTAACAATATTACGATTAAATTGGCTGCAAAATGTGTAATAATAAATTGAAATCAATGCCACTGAAGTAATAAAACAATAAAAATAAACGCTAATATACATTGTTTATAACATATTTATTGATTTATCTGATATTCCTATATTTCATATTTCAAACGTTCACGCAAATTCTGTGTAATAAACTTGTTTGTAGACATATATTTAAAAAACCTCTACTACTTTATTAGCGTACAAATTAATAAAACAGCTTAAACTTAAGAGATTTACAAAATTTTCTCGTCAACTTTCCAACCGTCTGAGGGGGTCCGGTCCCGTTTGTCCTTGCCCTCCCATTAATACGCCCCCGTTACCTACTTCAGAGATCGACAGCGCTCAGTGCGGGAAATTTGGAAACTTGTGACCGTCTCCTGCAATCTTATCGTCCGCGTCACGCTTGAACAGTTACTAAATCATAATCACCGTCATCATAAAGATTAAACAAAATTGATTTGTTACGGTCCCAAGCAGATTGACTTGGAGCTGGTCACTGCAACGCTTCTTAAGGAGTCCCACACCTCTCCGTCCTATCGGTTTGTCTGGGGATGCGGCAGTTATCCATTCGCTTAAGATGTTTCTAGCGTATACTCATAACACTCAGTACATCTGTATTTCTTCTGCGCTCTTGGAGAATATATCCTGCCATTTCTTCACAGATAGATTAGCTTTACTAAATGTGGACTGAAATTCTAAAGTTCTCATTGGTCATTCATTTTATGTATAGTCTCCAGACCGCTGTTAGAATCAAATTTAAATAACTTACCTTATATTTTTTATCCGCTAAGCGATCTCTGTTATTTATATGTACTACATGTTTCGGGGATAAATCCCCATCCTCAGGTAAAATGTTTATTCACCCTAATGCATAGGGGTCGTCGAAAATGTTAACGCACATAAGCACATCACATATAAAAAGTCATGAATAAATTAATGGATGAACGGAACACACAAGCGCGTGATATGTAAACCAGTGCACTGATCGGCCTCCGATCGTCAACTAGCTTTTACGCGTGTTTCAATTCCTATCTTCAATGCGGTATCATAGAGCGTGTTAGACTTAAATATCAGCTGGTCATTAAGTAATTGTTCTTTATGTATTTTTGAGGCCCTGTAAATTTCAAATTCTTCTAGGCCATTCAAAAGATGACCTTTATTACAGATGTGTATAGGTGCCATGTTTTCTTTAAACCCGGTGTAATTATGGTTTTTGTTTATGAGGTGAAGTGCGTAATTTGATGTGGTTGTGTTAGGGTTCTTCTTTGGTAGATGTTCTCTAAATCTATCGATGAATCTTCTCCCCGTCTGTCCGATGTAAAAATTATCACATTCACTACATCTAATTTTGTACACACCTGAACAATCTTCTGTTAATGTTGGTACTCGTAGTTTAAGTATATTTTTTAATTTATTAGTGGTCCTGAATGAAACATTGATATTTAACTTTTTTAACTCATTTTTTATTATATGATGATATGATATCAGGCGCTTGTGTGTTCCGTTCAACCATTAATTTATTCATGACTTGTTATATGTGATGTGCTTATGTGCGTTAACATTTTCGACGACCCCTATGCATTAGGGTGAATAAACATTTTACCTGAGGATGGGGATTTATCCCCGAAACATGTAGTACATATAAATAACAGAGATCGCTTAGCGGATAAAAAATATAAGGTAAATTATTTAAATTTGATTCTCATTGGTCAATTGCTTACACTTTTTATACAGAAATATTATTTAGGTATGTAAAATTTTAGACAGAAATATAATTTAGGAATATAGGTATATGAATAAAACAAAATACATGGCAATAGGTGACCTTCATAAAGCCTTGATACTGGAAGAAGACATGGGGAAGAGTTCGTATTCAGAGGAATATAAGTATTTAGAGGTACAACTTACGGCCAGTGGGAAGCAAGACAAAGAAATACGATCCAGAATTAATTTGAGATATATGGCTATATCTACATTAAATGAAATCCTGTGTGATAAGCAAATTACAGCAGAAACTAAAACCAAAATATTTAAAACCATTGTTAGAAGTATCATGACTTACGGCTCAGAAGTTTGGACTACTAATAAACACACATAAGAACAAAATTAATGACAGCAGAGATGAACTTTTGGAGACGTTCCGCAAGAGTATCCAGACGTGGGAAATTGGAAATGAAGTCATTAAGAACAGAATGAATGTAAAAAATTCAATCGTTGATTTTATCCAAACAAAAAAATTACAATGGTATGGATACACGAAAAGAATGGCACAGGAAAGACTGCCAAAGAACGTTATGGACTGGACCCCACCAGGAAGAACGAAAAGAGGAAGACAGCCTATCACCTGCATAGAAGAAATTCAGATTGTATTGAGGGACTGAGAAATTGAAGAAGATCTTTGGATGGACAAGCAGCAGTGGAAGATGAGAATTCAATCACTTCGGTCATCTTTAGTTCCGGAAAATATGTAAACATTGTACAGCCGGAAAAATAATAATGTAATTTAGGTGAGGGAATTACAATCAGATTATGTAAATATCGGCTTATTCTGATCAAGACTTGTCCTGAAGCTGCAGATAATTTACATATGATCTCATGCTATTAGTAACAACAATACACATATAAATTATGTATGCATTATATTGTTTCTACATTACTCGTATACAGGTGTTGATGGTAAAAATATTGTTTTTCTCGAAACGTCAAAACAAATTCTTTAAATTGTGTGTAGTTAAAGACCAAACGTTATAAATTCTTTTCTCATTAAAATTTATCAAACATATTCGTGTTTTCAAGGCGTTTGTGACCCAGTATCGTGTCGCATTGAAATGGTCAGTAACCTATGAATTATCCTAGTGTTGTTGGAAGTTTTACTTAAATGTCTCTATGTTTTTCTTAATACTTACGGAAAGCTTCAAAAATAAGTTTAGAGAAGGGCTTTGAAAGTAGTCAGTGAAACAATTTTGACTCCACCCCTAACCCACGTGGAGACTGACCACTAGGACGAAAAGGCAAGAGGCATTGGGGCGTGTAATTCAGTTTGAATGTCCCCTCTGACGTAGCTAATGCGCTGTCATAATATAATATGACCCACATAACACCTCGGGGAGATCCAATCGTTTCCGCCATAACGCTGACGTAGGTACTTACTACTGCCGATATCCCAGCAACTCATTTTACGGAAACACCGTGTAGACACTGTCAAATCAAAGTTACATTTCAGAACAACACAGTTTTCAGAACAAATAAACAAATAAGTGACTACAATTAGGCCTAATTAATTGATTATTAAAAATTTAAGTATTGCGACAGTGGAAAAGAAAGTGCAGAGGTATGGGAATTCCAGTAGATGGAACCCATATTTTCACATTACAATTCGCGGATGACCAGGCCTTAGTAGCACAAGACAAAGAGGACTCGGAAGATCAAAGACGAATACGAGAGCTGGGGACTGTCAATAAATCTAGAAAAGACCAATATTTATGCGTGGGAGGTACTGAAACCATCTTGCATCTGGAAAATAATGAATAAATTGAAAATTGCCAGGCATATAAGTATTTAGGAGTACAGATAAAGCAGGATGGCAGAGATACAGATGAAATACAGGAGAGAGTAGGCATGGGATGGTGGGCTATGAAAAGGCTAAATAGTATATGGTGGCATGACCAGATAACTAGAGGAAGGAAAGTACAGATGTACAATACGATCGTAAAGAGTATTCTGTTGTGTGGTGCTGAGAGTTGGAGAATAACAGAAGCGGACAAAAGGAAAATATTAGCTATAGAGATCACTAAGGATGCACTAAGGAGATCATGCAAAGTATCCAGGCGAGAGAAAATAAGAATTGAACAGATTAGAGAAATGATAAATGTGAAACATGCAGTAGTAGACGAAATAGAAAGAAGACAGGTAATTTGGTTTGGACATGTTAAACGGATGAGAGGAGAAAGGTTGCCAAAAAGGATAATGGAATGGCTACCCCCGGCGAAGAGGAAGAGGGGAAGACCCAGACGATCATGGGGAGAGAGTATCCAGAAAGCTCTAAGTGCGAGGAATCTGACAGAAGAACATTGTCAGGGCAAAAAATATTGGAGAGAAGGTCTGGAAATCAGACAGCGACGACAGACGCTATAAACCAATGTTTTATATATAGATGTGTGTGTGTGTGTGTGTGTGTGTGTGTGTGTGTGTGTGTGTGTGTGTGTGTGTGTGTGTGTGTGTGTGTGTGTGTGTGTGTGTGTGTGTGTGTGTGTGTGTGTGTGTGTGTGTGTGTGTGTGTGTGTGTGTGTGTGTGTGTGTGTGTGTGTGTGTGTGTGTGTGTGTGTGTGTTGCAACAATACATATATTTGCATATTTGCCCAGGGCGGTATGTTTGTAAATATTTAGCATAGAAAGTATATGATGAACAGTTTTTAACAATATTATGCAGGCTCAGAATTGTCAGATAGCGTACATCTGTCCCACGTGAATACAGCGCTTATGTGTTTGTTTGCGTGAACCCAAGCCACGACAGGAAAAATACGGGGTGATGCGTACGTCTGTAATCAGGTTTTAGCCGGATAAAAATAAACTAATTAGTACCTTTTAAACCTGTGAACAAAGACTTACCCCAATTATAATATCACCATTATATTAAGGAAATTTTAACGAATATAGTGATGTAAAATTATTGCAGAAATTTGCAATAATAATGACGCTAAGTGATTCAATGTTAATTACTAGTAAAATTAATTGTGTGTTATACGTGAGTGACCAGGAAAAAATTACGCAAAAAATGATATCGTTCAGGCTACGAGTATGTTTACGAAATCGCTAAAATGAACCAAAAAGTGATTTGTAATTAAAAGGACGCTTTGCACAAAGTGACAATATCTAACAGGTCGAAAACAATCTTGGACTTGTCAGATTGCCGTCCAGTATAAATACCACCGGCAATTTTGGGGCGGTCTCAGACTCAAGAAATCTTCACACAACGTCACGCTGCCGGTCTGCCGATCGATCAGGACCACACACACCAAGACGTATGGAGCAACTCTGGACCATCACAAACAACACCCCGTAGAGACAGAGAACACGGCATCAGCATAATCATCATCAGGATTCAAGACACACACACACACACACACACATACACACGTGCAAGGATAACGGCAGATGTACGCAGGTAATGAATAAACAATTATATTTTTTTGTTGGTGAAAAGAACTTTGAAAAAGAAACTTTATAGAAAAAGAATGTAGTGGGTGTTTGTTTAAATGTTTGTGTTGTAAACTGTCGGGCGTTACCTCCGCGCACTTTTGTTACTTACTCTGTTGACTGGATCCTCTGCAGTGATGTAGTCCTGTAACACAACTTAATACTATGCTTTTTGTGGGCGCCACTTGGAAACGTTTGTTCCAAGAAAAAAAAAATGTGGTTGATAAAAATTTTTAAATCTACGAAAAAATTTAAACAAGTCAGTTTAGCTTGGAAAAATCACTTAAGTTTAATGATTCTTTAAAAACAAACAAATCGTCTGAAGGACTAACATTCATAGAAAAAAATTATAAAATTGCAGAGAAAAAATTGTACAAGTTATTATTATTGACAATTTTTTATATATCCAATCAAGTATCGGCTAGTATATTTCAGATTTTGACTCAGTTGAAAAGCATGAGTTTAATACGTGAAAAATCTTTACTCTCAGGACGTGACTCCTTTGAACTACCAAGACATATCAATTAGATGCCTTACAAGAAAAAACTAAGTGATTTGAAGGTGTATGTGTGGCGTGTGAAGTACAACTGCGTGATAAAATGTAACCAGGTAACAAATGACTTTAATTTTGATAACTCACGTTCCAATGGTTATTTATTCTCGCACTGGACACTCCTTTCGGGTAGTTTCTCAATCTCGCCTCTTCGGGTATACACTGAATCTATTTAAAGTCAAATTTTGCGATCGTTTACTTTTTCCGCACTTTTGTAAAAACGTTTGGCAGTAGAATCTCGTTCAAACGCCGCCGCTACGAATCATCTGTTTAGCGTTGATTCAGAAATCGGCCACCGCAGCGCTGATTCCCATGCAGTGTTGAGGAAGGCTTTGTGTATTGTATGTTTACGTTAGGGGGAATTATTGTCACGTTAGTCAGTCAATGCGAACACAGCAGAATTCGTTCTCTATTTAAATGTTTAGTCCCTCCTGGGCCGTGGACGTTCTGGCTGCGTGATTTCTATCAAAATTTGCCGTATCGCTGCTCTATTTCAGCGATACTTTTGGCGGAGATTCTCGTTGAGGTTAAGTCAGTCGGTTATGTCTATGTACGGGAAAAGCCTTCCTGCCGTGTCTTGTCGATTTCTCGCCTCTTCGGTTTCGCCTTAGCTGCGTTGATCAGTGTTGTGTGAGATGCATCAGTTCTGGAGTTCAAGTTTCAAGTGTTTTTGGGTCGAATTTGGTCTCGCTTTTATACTAATTCAGGATGACTGTTTTCATCGACTTCCGGTATATTTGTATAAAAATTCTTTCTAGAATGTTCGAGAATAAACGAAATGGAATGTCATAGAACAATTTTCACTTCCGTAGAAGCTTTTAGAACGAATTTCTTATTCTTCATACAAAGGATATTTCAAAAATTACTCTGGTATTTATCAAACAGTTTTACATTAGTACTCACAATTTGTATGCCATTAATACATTTAGATTCCCTGTTTTTAACTGAATCTAGCGATACTAAATATGATTGGTTTCTAATTAACTTAAGTCTAATAAACAATACAATATACAACCCTCACCTTGAGTCGTTGTCATTGAAAACTCAATTTTTATAACAAAAATTGTTGTGGAGTTACAACGTTCCTTCCACAAGCTGAACATCTAATACTACTACTTTCCTACAACAAAATAAACAAATTTTAACATAAATAAAACACAAATAAATACAATTTTATATGGCCTCTGCTCATGGCCTAGATTCTTGTCAGTTTTCTAATACAATGATTAGTCTTTTTCTTTAATATATGTATTATTTCACCACTGTACACACAGAGTTTATTATTTTGTCTATCTTTTGTGATACCTGGTTACTTTGTACATATATTATATTTATCACAAGATGACATAGCATCATTGATTGGTCTTGAGATGTCCTTTTTTATGGCGTGACAAATCTCACTCTAATTAGTTAAATTCTTTTAGAATTGACTTTACTTTCAACTGAGTTTGTTTCTTATTAAGGTATACTGATGTATTGTACATTTCTATCTTATTTTTGTTAGTATTATGTAAGTATTTAGCCAGATATGATAATTTTTGTACTGGATGATTGGTTCCAGCCATACATGGTATAAGTAAATATTTTGCTAACTTGACTATTACAATGTTAAAGTTAGTCAGGTATATTAGTATAGTTGCTTTATATCATATTACAGCTTTTTAATGCAATTTGGTTGCATTTTGGCAACATTAAATTCATAAATTATACAATATTAGATGCCTATTACATGTTTTTAGTTAACACAGTTTTTGGCTATTTTGACTGCTTTTTATTCATTTGACAGCTTCCTTTATTTAAGATAAATTGTTCACTATTGTCTGCTTGACAATTACATGTAGTTTTTATTTAAATCTGATAATAATTAATTTTTTCATGAAATCTTGGTGTATGGTCTCAAATCCAACACATTAATATTTTTTGTCATTGCAAATGTACAATTTTTATTTTAACTTAAACTCTTTCTAATAATGTATTTAAGTCATTTAATACATTTATTTCATTTACATCACATAATATAATAATGGATCATGTCCATTTATTCACAAAAAATAGTTTTTAATACTCTATTCATAGTTATAAAACTTAATAATTATTGACTTTATTTTGGTGGATTCTGACATTATTTCTCTCTCTTATAGTGTCTTATGGTTTTTTCACTCTTATTCACTTTAATAATATATATGGGGTTTTGTCTTAGTCATAGTTTGGTCGTTTTTTCAAATTGATAGAAATAATTATTATACAAAATTACACAATTTTTTGGGACTACTTGGGTTCGATACTGTTCACCTCACTTTCCTCTTATGCTAACTTACTATATAAATGATTTCTTTTTATGGAACGTTCTGTGACGTTACATATGCCTCTCCGTTAAAGTTGATAATTTTGGAAAAACATATCTTTGGTTTTGATGAAATTATCATCTCTATAATAACCCTTTATTAGCTTCTTTATATCTCATTCTTTTATCTTATAATTAAATTCCTGTACTACTCCTTTAATATATTAATCCAACTCAATATTCCTAGTTCGTTCTTCGTCGTATCACCTATTCCTTTCCTTTTTACCTTGATGTTTTATAATTAATCTTTGATATAATTCCCTATCAATTCCCTAACTTACATAGAGGGTTGAGAGTCAGAGTGGCTCGCTATGGCATACATTCTCTGTCCCTTCCTATCTATAACTACTGAAATCAGAGGCAACACATCCCTGTTCAGAAAATAATAATTGCACCTTTGCAACAAATAATAATAATAATAATAATAATAAAATACAATATTCAAAGATCATAGGCTCCTACACATAAATTCCCTTTCTTAAACTCTTCTGATTAATTCACAATTATATTAATATATCGTTCTCCGCAGGTTAAAATTATCGTTTAAAATCATTCAATGTTAATCGCTATATTCATATTCATCCTTATCTCCTTATGTAACACACTGTTTTCCTTTTTTTTTCATTTATCATTTCCATTTAGTATCAAATATATGATAGTATTTCTCCTTTTTTTCTCCTTTACTAAGTGTCCATCTTGTAATATTCATTAATAATAATCTCTTTGCTTCTCTAAGTACGGGTAAGCTGGTAAATATACGTTGACATGGCTATTGGAAATAAATCTTGCCTATGATGGAATGTGTCCATCTCGTAATATTTATTAATAATAATCTCTCTCCTTCTCTAAGTACGGGTAAGCTGGTAAATATACGTTGACATGTTTAGTCAAGGTACCTTCTCTATGATGCTGTATTTGACTTTGGTTTTTGGTCATGGTACTTGGTCACTGATTGAGTATTCGACTTGCGATTTTTTTAATCATGGTACTTTTTTAATGAAGTCTGGTTATACGTACCTTTTACCTTGTTCCTAATTGTGCCCTAACCTGTACCCGGAGGCACAGAATGGTTTCCAGGTTATAGACTTCTGCGAAGGAACCAACCTTCTGGATCCTGATGTAAAAGGAATTACTTTTCCTTTTCCGATCACCGGATAGGAGAGGGACAACGGAGGTAGGGAAGAAACCCTTCTCCGCCAGATCCTCCCAGATCCACAAGATCGGTGTGTCGTGGGGAATCCCGGACACCACAATCTTGAGTTCCCTCTCCTCAGGGAGGGGGAAGGTGTGAAAAGCGCGACCGGAGTCGGCCAGGAATTTCTGGCAAGCCCGAAAGTCCTGGATCGACTTCGGAAGCAGTCGAATGGACGAGCCTTGGCTTTTGGCCTCAACTCGCCCAGACGGCACTACTAAATTCAGCTCCCGTAGGAGGGTATGCCAATCGGTGCACTGAGGCACGACAATCGGCGGAATCTTGGGTTGCTTAGGTGGGGTTTCTGGTTCCGGTACTATGTTACCAGGGGAAGGTGACTTGCGACCTGCCGACTCTGCAGCCACGCCTCGCTTCGCCGGGACAGTCCGTTTTGGGGAAGTCGGCCTGCTTCCACCGCTACCTCGCCGTTTCCGGCTACGCACGGGCTGGAAGCCGTCCTTCCCAGTGCTTTCAATGCCAGCGATTCGGCCACTCATCGGCCTTTTGTAAGATGCCGCCGCGTTGTGTACGCTGCGGGGAGGCCCACAACGAGAATTGTCCCGTTGTGAAGCCTCAACCCGCGACGTGCTGCAACTGCGGAGGTAGCCACCCGGCTAACTTTAGGGGTTGTAATCATTTTAAGAAGGCCCTAAAGAAACAGCAGCGGGAGCAAAACCGTCAGGTTGAACCTCCTCGCCCAGCTCCTAGACCCTCGAAGCGGGCGGCAGTCCAACCACCCGCCTCAGCATCTACGGCTCTTCCTGCGGCTCCTGCCGCTGGAGGAACCATAACATACGCTGCAGCGGTCGCTACGGCGCCCACTGTGGCCCCCAGAACCTCAGCACCTGCCGGAGTGCCTTCTCCTCAAGCGGCAACGCCCGCAGTACCCCCCTCACAGACCCAGCCGCCTAAGAAACGGCGCGCTAAGCGCAAGAATCGAAAACCACTTGTGGCAAAACAACTATACCCGGAGGCTAACAACGCCCCTCCGGCTGCCCAGCAACTACCCGGCCAGGAGCCTGCTCCTGTTGCCCAGGCCCCTGCGATTTCCATGGAAATCTCGCCAGCCCCCGAGCAGCCAGCTCCAATTGCCCACCCTCCCCTGGAGGCGGCATCTGCACCTTCCGCGGCCCCAGCGCCGGCTAGTCAGGCCCCTGAGGCCGGTGGATCACCACTGGTCACTGAGGCTCAGCTGATGGCCTGGGTCAGCGGCATTGTACCGAAAATTCTTGCTGCTCGGGATGTCCCGACAATACTCATGGCGATCCTAACATCGCTGATCGCCCTGATCGTCCCCTCATCTAACCATGGCTAGACAGTTCCGGTTCGTCGCGTGGAATGCAGATGGCATTCCGGCGCGTCGGGCCGAACTGGCAGCTTTCCTTGTCGAGTACGACGCAGATGTCGTACTCCTCTCCGAAACTCATCTTGCCCCTAACCGGCGATTTTCCCTGCCAGCCTATGCTTGCTACAGGAAAGACAGGAATGGTCCCGATCGCCACCGAGCATCTGGCGGAGTGGCGATCTTAGTCCACAGGCGACACTCTCATAGAGAACTCCCTGCCCCTGAAACTACCCTCATCGAAGCATGTGCTGTGGCGCTGGATGTAGCCGGCCTGGAGGTGCGCTTTGTTTCTGCGTACCACCCGCCCGGCCATCGAGCTCCACCGCATGAGGAGTGGGACGCCCTCCTGGACAGCGATCTCCCAACCATCGTAACCGGAGACCTTAATGCCAAGCATCCCTCTTGGAACAGCAGAACGTCAAACCCCTACGGCAATTCTCTCCGTAGGGCTGTCGAAGATGATCCCAGCGTCCTCATCATCGGCCCGTCCGAACCGACACATTTTCCCACTGCGGGTTATCCGCCGGATGTCCTTGATATCGTAATTGTCAAGGCCATCCCCTTTCATCTACAAGTCAGCGCGGTGTCGGACCTATCGTCCGATCACGACCCCCTACTTGTAACTGTCTTGCTGCCGCCGGTCTCACCCCGACTTCCCGATCATCCTGTTAGGAGAGTCAATTGGCGATCCTACCACGATGATCTGGCCAGGCAGTTGCCATCTGTCCCTCCGGACCCACTCGTCTCTTGTGACGATGTGGATCTCCGGGTACATCAGCTCCAGGACCTTGTCCAGTCTGCAATGGATAAAAACACCTACACTGTTCCGGTGAGTAATAAACGCTCCGACCTTCCTGCGGAAGTTCTCCAAGCCATCCGATTACGGCGCCAGCTCCGCCGCAGATGGCACCACACCCGTGATCCTGCCGCTAGACGGCGCTTTCGAGCCCAGTCGGAACACGTCTCGCAGCTTCTGCTTGACGTAAACGCGAATCGATGGGACTCCTATTTGGAGTCCTTGGAAGTCGACCACGACTCCGTATGGAGAGCCGCTGGTAGACTAAAAGGCGAAAAGAGGACTCGCCATCCCTTGAATACCCCGGACGGCACTGTATCCTCTGCAGAAGGCAAGGCGGAGGTCTTCGCCGACTGCATTGAGGACCAGTTCACCGTCCATAGAGGCATCTCTGACCCGGCTCATGTGGCCGTCGTCAGGGATTTCCTATCTGGATACTTTTCTGCTCCCCCCATTGATCCTCCTATTTCGGTCGACGAGGATGACCTTGCGTCTGTCCTAAGCCGACTGAAGAAGAGAAAGGCCCCTGGCCCCGATCGCATCGGCGCCGCTGCGTTGCAGAATCTCCCGCCTTCGGCAGTTGACGTTCTTCTTGAGCTGTTCAACTCCTGTCTCCGGCTGAGTTACTTCCCTCGCCTGTGGAAAACTGCCAACGTCATCATGATCCAGAAATCTAAAAAGCCGCCCACGCTACCTGGAAGCTACCGCCCAATATCACTATTGCCAGTAATCTCGAAGGTATTCGAGCGTCTTCTCCTGGCCCGTATTCGGCCCCTGGTGGATGGTTTCATCCGCGAGGAGCAGTTTGGGTTTAGGCCGAGGCACTCGACTACTCTTCAGCTAGTACGGGTTGTCACCTATCTAGCCGACGCTGCCAACAATCATCAGGCAACAGGCGCTGTCCTGTTGGATGTGAGCAAAGCCTTCGATAAAGTCTGGCACGAAGGCCTGCTCTACAAACTGGCGCATTCGCCAATCCCGACATCTATCGTCCACTTGCTCCGATCCTATCTGACGGATCGCACCTTCAGGATCAGCGTAGATGGGGCGTTCTCTCTGGTTCGCCCTGTCTCCGCCGGCGTCCCACAAGGATCTGTCCTAGGCCCCGTTCTGTATGTACTGTACACGAACGATCTGCCTGTTTATCCCGGGGTCACGCTATCTCTATTTGCCGACGACGCGATGTTTCATTTTAGCTCGCTTTCGCCTTGGCGAACGAGCGTAATGTTACAACGCCAATTGGATATGCTTCCTGACTGGCTAAGGAAATGGCGGGTAGCGATCAATACGGAGAAATCCGAGGCGATCTGCTTTACCCATAAGTCCATTTCCCGATGCCAATCCCTCTCCTTAGAGGGGAGACCCATCAACTGGACCGAGACGGTGAAGTACCTAGGTGTTCGGCTTGATCGGCACTTAAACTTCAACGCCCACGTGACCTCAACCCTCAACTTGGCTCGTGGCGTCAGAGCCAAACTATCTCCTATGCTTTCGCGGAACAGCTGCCTGGCTGTCCGTACCAAACTTACATTGTATCTACTGTTCCTCCGAACAGTACTCACTTATGCGGCACCCGCCTGGTGGCCTCTCCTGTCGGCCACCAACAGGCATAGGCTGACTACATTTCAGAATTGGACCCTACGCTCCCTCACGGGGTCCCCGTGGTATGTGCGAAATACCGCCATACATCGGGGTCTCCGTGTTCCCACCTTAGAGGTCTTCGTCTGGTCCCTGGCAACGAATTTGTTCGCCAAGGCGGGCGAGTCCTCTTACCCGCACCTCCGAAGGCTTAACAGCATGGAGAATGCTCCGCCTCCTCGCCGCGTCAGGCGCCCTAGGGCGCTGCTAGACGACCCCCCCTAAGTTCATCACATGAACCCCCAGAAACGAATCCCCCCAACCTTCTGGAAATCTGAACCGATCACCATCAATCACCACCTGCGCCTGCCGAAACTGTAGTCAATCATGCTGCGGCGGATTGAATGGATAGATTTATTGCCAGCATCGGCTTTGCCGATTCGGCAGGGCCTCGATCCGGGACATGGGATCTCGCGAGGTTGTGCAAATGCCTCCTTGCGAAAGCCGACTGCCCCGGTGACAAGTTCCGCCGACTCGGCCGCTGCCTTCGGGCGGACGAGCCTCTTGTATTCGCCGGCGCGTTTCTGAGTTTCCGTGGGCTATGTCCCGGCGACCAATGAGACGCGACCAGGCGTTGCGATTGGCTGAAGCCTTGATCACGATTAAGTTCCCCGCCAGCACCTGCTTTGTTGATTTGGTAAGGTAATGACCCGAGACATGAGCTCCCGCGAGGTTGTGCAAGTGCCTTCCTTGCGAAAGCTGGCTGTCTCGGTGACATTACCCACCAAATCGGCCGACGCCCTAGGGCGCTCGAGCTTCTTGTCCTCGCCAGTGTGTCACCACGTTCCCAAAGGTTAGCCTGAGGGGACCATGGTGTCGCGCCTTGGCCGGACAATTGGCTGAAGCTAAAGCACTAGCTTGCCACCGTGGTGGCCATGTTAATTTATCATGGACCCGCGGACTGCATCATAACATCCTTGAGCAGAGCAAACGACCGCGCTGAACTGTTGGCACCTGGCGTTCATCAGGCTTAGGCCTGGACAACGCAAACAAATTAGGGCGCAAGACGCCCGTGCATCCATCCATCCATCCATCCTAATTGTGTCAGTTACCTCGTAGGTATTGTTTTTATTGTCTCTGGTTATCGTGAAAGGCCCTGTATATAAGAGTAGCAATTTCCTCGTTATGCCTTGTATAGCACTGGGCAATTCTCTATTTTTAACTAACACCTTTTCACCTACCTCATATTTAATTGCCTTAGGCTGTGATTTGATATATTTTTTCCGCTGCTGTTCCGTTTTTTCTAACACCTTATTATAAAATTTTGCCCCTTCAAATTGGTATGCGGGTTCGTCGGGAAAATTAATAATTTCTTTTATCTCTCGTGGTGGGGGTCTTTCGAACATAACCGTGTATGGCGACATCTCGATGGTATTGTGATGCGAAAAATTGAGAAAATCCTCGGTAGAGGCTACATATTCATGCCATCTTTTCTGCTCGTTATGGCAGTATGTTCTTAGTAACCGTCCTACCTCCCTTAACACTCTCTCGGCTGGGTTACTATTCGGGTGATATACGGACGTCTTGTACGTTTTTATTCCGTGTTCTCCCAAGCTTTCCTTCCAAAGTTTTCCCCTAAACTGAGTACCGTGGTCCGTAATTATAGAATACGGTCGGCCCACTTCCATTATATAACGCTTGATTATTATGTCTATTATTTTCCTGGTCGTTGCCCTAGTTATTGGGTATAGCTTTGTATACTTGCTAAAGTGGTCGAAAATGATTACGATAAATTTATATCGGTGTCTCCCACCGCTGCGTGGAAAGGGTCCGCAGATATCGAGAAATACCTTTTCCAATTTTTCGGTAGATAATATGGGTATCATGACCCCTTCTTTCCTCTCGTTATCACATTTTACTTTTTGACAAATATCGCACGACCGTATCGCCAGTTGCACCTTCTTATTCATCCCCTTGATGTATGTTTGCTCTTCCAATGCCTTCCTTACTTTAAGGGCACCCATATGTCCGTACCTATCGTGATAGTCGATTATTAGCGGTCTCTCTATCGCTGGTGGAATCACTAATTTCCAATTCTCTTGTTGCGGGGTATTCCTAATAAACAAAGTGTCGTCGTGTATACAATAAAATCTGTTTATGACCTCATCGCCTTCCTGTACCCTTTTTCTAATATCTCCTAATTTCGGATCGGCCTCTTGTTGTGATTTTATTTCGTGCAAAATATCTTTCAAATCGCTCTTAATAATGTGGTAAACCTTGGCTAATTGTTCCTTTTCGCCGTCAAAGGTTTGGTCTGGTATATTGACGCGAGATAAGACGTCGGCGGCTACGTTCTGTTTGCCGGGTATATATTCCCATGTGATATTGTACTCTTGCAAGGCCAAAACCCATCTAGTCAGCCTTCCGTGGTTCAGTTTACAATGCTTTAAAAATGATATAGATTTGTGGTCGCTTCTAACTGTTATGGGGTACCCTAATATATATGTCCTAAATTTACCGCATGCGAAAACTACACTCAACAGTTCTTTTTCGGTAGTATTGTAGTTTCGTTCGCAACTGTTCAGCACGCGGCTAGCAAAGCTAATTACTAAATGGTTACCGTCCTGATCTTCCTGATAGAGGGCTGCACCTAAACTCACGTTACTGGCATCGCAGTTTAGAAAAAATGGTTTTGTAAAGTCGGGATGATGCAACATTACGGTTTCTAAAAACTTTTCCTTTATGATATTGAGCACTCCATCTTGCTCTGGTCCCCAAGTCCATTTGTCTTTAGCTGATAACTGCTTTTGGAACCTGGCAGTTAGTTCTGAGTAATTGGACCGAAACTTTCTGTAATAGTTGCAGATTCCTAAAAATGACTGCAGCTGTTTCCTATTCTTTGGGGTGGGGAACTTCTGTATGGCCTCTACTTTTTCCTTGGATGGAGTAATCCCTTGTTCTGTTAAATTAAATCCTAAAAATTTCACCTCATTTGCAATGAATTGGGACTTGTCTAATTTGAGGGTGATATTATTCTCCGATAATTTCTCTAGCACCTGTTCAACCCTATTACAATGGTCGTCCCAATTCGCTGAAGTCACCAGTAGGTCGTCGACGTACACTGTCGTAAACTTCACTACTTCCTGCCCCAATATTCTGTCCATTATCTTTACAAACACCGCCACAGAATTTATCAAGCCAAAAGGTAACCGCTTAAACTGATAGTTTCTGCCCTCGAATATGAATGCCATATATTTCCTACTATCAGGGTGGAGTTCTATCTGCCAGTATCCGCATACCGTATCCCATGAGCTTATATATCTGATTCCGTGGAACTTTTTTAATATCTCCTCTATCTCCCCAGGTGATGTGCGGTCGTTAACAATCATTTTGTTAATCTCCCTAGCATCGAGACATATACGTACCTTTCCGTTCTTTTTTGGCACCGCTATGATTGGGCTGGTAAAGGGCGAATGACTATACTCGATTATGTCGTCCTCTATCATCCTGTTCAATTCTTCCCTGACTTCGTTCTTTAGCGAGTATGCGATCGGGTACGATTTCCTGTTAAATTCCACCGGAGTTTTGAATTTTATGGTGCACTGATAATCTCTGGCTTTACCTGGAGCGTTCGAGAATGTGTGTTTATAATGGTTGTATACCTCGATTAATTGTTCCGCCTGTTTTTCGCTGATCAGACCCCTTGCTTTCGTCCTTTGGAAATCCCGTATTTCTTCTAACTTTTCTAACCACAACTCTGGGTTTTCCTCCTGATATAATGGCCTATTGATTGGACGATCGGTACAATAATAATGGTTCACTATCGCTTGATAAGGTGTATTGTCTGTACCACTTCCTTGGACATCGATTAAATTATTGGTCCAAATCCCCTTGTTAGTCTTAAAAGTTATCACCTTACTTTCCAAATCTATTACAGCATTGTATGGCCTAAGTATATCGCAGCCTATTAGTATACTCATGGGTAAATTACTCGCCACTAATAACCCTATTGGTATTGTTACCCCATTACTAGTCATCTCTAATGACACCTGTTTCTTTATTGATTTATTTTGCCTCCCCGTTGCTCAGACTAAAATAATGTTATTTATCGGTAGAGTGGGTATTGGTAAATTACTATTTTGTTTAATCCGCTCTAACTTAATGCTATCGATAAGTGACACATTTGACCCCGTGTCAATGAGTAGTATCGCTTCTATGCCATTGATATATGCTTTAATCTGCACGATACTATTATTCCCTTGGTTACTATTTTTAATGATATTATCACCTTCTTCTAATAACTCCTCTCTAATATCCTTAAGGTAATTATTTATTCTTATTATAGTCCCGTCTTCGTCCTGTCTATGTTCGTCGTTTGTCACCCCATAATATTGGTTCAGTGAAGGGCGGTTTTCCTTTTTCACTGCCGCGTTTAGTTTAAATGAGCCACTGTCTCATTGGCCCGGTCTCCCGGAACATTGGGTTGCTGACCCGTCTGTGTTTCCTGCCTAACCTCGGGATTACCGTTAATAGGTTGGCTATTCGCCGTGTTACCCTGGCTAGCTGGCGCCTGTTGTGGGTAAAACATGTAAGTGGGTACATTAGGTGGATATGGCCGTCGGTTATTGGCCATTGTATAATTTACCTGGGGCCTATATTCATTTTGGTTTCTCCTATCGCCTCCTCCTTGGTTTCCCCCGTTGCGATAACCATTACGTTGACCATAATTACTTCCTCTATAATTATTCCCGCGATAACCGTTTCCCTGGTGGAAGTTCCTACCGTAGTTATTCCCGGTGTAATTACCTCTGTTTGGTCCCGGATAGTTGCGGTTAATTGGGCCCTGAGTGTTATCATTTCGGCCATTTGGTGGGATATTATTATTCTGGTTATTGGTGTTTAGATTATTACCGTTCCCACCTCCATTCCGGTTTGGTCCGTTATTATTGTTGTTGTACTCTACCTTACGATTGGGGGGTTGGTAATCCTGGAACCTTCCTGTGGATTCGCAATTTTCCAATAATTTGGCCAGATCGGCTATTTTGCTAATCTGTTGGTATAATTGGGCATCCTTGATACCATAGCTGTAATGTCCAGCTAACTCCCTTACCAAACATTCTTCTGGGATCGGCGGTATCAACTTCCGTGCTAAACATACCTTTCCCAGGAAATAAGACGTCGGGGACTGTCCATAGAACGCGTCGTATTTGCCATAGAAAATGTCCATTCTTACCCTGTTTTGTGCGGTCTCTGACCAATACTTTTCCTTAAACTGGCGTTTAAACTCTGCTAAATTCGTTATTTCGGGTCGTACCGCTATCCACCAGTTATCCTTAGTATTTTTAAACGTCTCGTCAAGCATGTCTCTTATCCTGTCCCACCTTGTTTCTCTACTTCTCCCAATAACCTCCTCCATTCTTTCCAAAAATTCCATTGGGTTTCGTCGATAGTCCTGGAAGTTGATTACTTCCCTGTTTTCACCATGACACGTATGAGTGTTTAGTATTGGTGTGTCTCTCAGCGCCTCTAATCTTTCCTGCAGGTTTTTCTCTCTCTGGTCTATTTCCAGTATGCTATTTTTGTTAGTTTTTATTTGTTCGTCCAGCCTGTTAGCGATGTGCTGGACTTCTCCCACCTCCTGCATGATGGCGTCTTGGTTCTGCCTTACCTTGTTTTCGAGATTTCTAACATCTTGTTTGGTTTCTACTGTTTGCTCCTCTAGATTTTCGAAACGTGTATTGTTTCCCTCCCGTAACCTTTCCAACTGTTTCTCCATATTCTCGACCTTCCTGTCACTATCGATTTTATTATCATTGATCGTTTTGTTTACTGTTTCGTATTTTATGCTAATTTCTTTTTTCAGGGACTCTATACTTTTTTTATTCGCCTCCTGAAATGTCTCCAGTTTTTTCCCATTGTCATCTATTTTCTCGGTTATATCCTTCCTTAAAGATTCTATGTTTTTTTCTAATTTCCCCATATTTTTATTATTCTCCTCCTTATCTTCCCGTCTATTTTTATTCATGGATTCTATTATTTCCTCCTTACCTTCCCGTCTATTTTTATTCATATTTTCTTCCATTTTTTGGAGCATCATCATTAATATATTCGTATCAGCACTCCCCGTTATTTTTTCTGGTTCGGGTTTCTCTGTATGTTCTACCATTTGTATGGGTTCTTCTCCCGTTTGTTCCTCTATTTCCTCTGCCGTTTGTACCGGTCTTTCCATTTCTAGTGTGGGCGGTTCTAATTCCGTTTCCTCCATTTGTACTGCCTCTCCGTCTTCCACACTTAACTCGGGTTCCACAGTCTTCTTCACCTTTTTTCCCTTTGGTTGCGGCATTTTAATATATTGGTAGTTGCCGGGCTTGTTCCGTCTTTTCAAGCCCCACGTTGGGCGCCAATTTATAGAAAAAGAATGTAGTGGGTGTTTGTTTAAATGTTTGTGTTGTAAACTGTCGGGCGTTACCTCCGCGCACTTTTGTTACTTACTCTGTTGACTGGATCCTCTGCAGTGATGTAGTCCTGTAACACAACTTAATACTATGCTTTTTGTGGGCGCCACTTGGAAACGTTTGTTCCAAGAAAAAAAAAATGTGGTTGATAAAAATTTTTAAATCTACGAAAAAATTTAAACAAGTTAGTTTAGCTTGGAAAAATCAGTTAAGTTTAATGATTCTTCAAAAACAAACAAATCGTCTGAAGGACTAACATTCATAGAAAAAAATTATAAAATTGCAGAGAAAAAATTGTACAAGTTATTATTATTGACAATTTTTTATATATCCAATCAAGTATCGGCTAGTATATTTCAGATTTTGACTCAGTTGAAAAGCATGAGTTTAATACGTGAAAAATCTTTACTCTCAGGACGTGACTCCTTTGAACTACCAAGACATATCAATTAGATGCCTTACAAGAAAAAACTAAGTGATTTGAAGGTGTATGTGTGGCGTGTGAAGTACAACTGCGTGATAAAATGTAACCAGGTAACAAATGACTTTAATTTTGATAACTCACGTTCCAATGGTTATTTATTCTCGCACTGGACACTCCTTTCGGGTAGTTTCTCAATCTCGCCTCTTCGGGTATACACTGAATCTATTTAAAGTCAAATTTTGCGATCGTTTACTTTTTCCGCACTTTTGTAAAAACGTTTGGCAGTAGAATCTCGTTCAAACGCCGCCGCTACGAATCATCTGTTTAGCGTTGATTCAGAAATCGGCCACCGCAGCGCTGATTCCCATGCAGTGTTGAGGAAGGCTTTGTGTATTGTATGTTTACGTTAGGGGGAATTATTGTCACGTTAGTCAGTCAATGCGAACACAGCAGAATTCGTTCTCTATTTAAATGTTTGGTCCCTCCTGGGCCGTGGACGTTCTGGCTGCGTGATTTCTATCAAAATTTGCCGTATCGCTGCTCTATTTCAGCGATACTTTTGGCGGAGATTCTCGTTGAGGTTAAGTCAGTCGGTTATGTCTATGTACGGGAAAAGCCTTCCTGCCGTGTCTTGTCGATTTCTCGCCTCTTCGGTTTCGCCTTAGCTGCGTTGATCAGTGTTGTGTGAGATGCATCAGTTCTGGAGTTCAAGTTTCAAGTGTTTTTGGGTCGAATTTGGTCTCGCTTTTATACTAATTCAGGATGACTGTTTTCATCGACTTCCGGTATATTTGTGTAAAAATTCTTTCTAGAATGTTCGAGAATAAACGAAATGGAATGTCATAGAACAATTTTCACTTCCGTAGAAGCTTTTAGAACGAATTTCTTATTCTTCATACAAAGGATATTTCAAAAAGTACTCTGGTATTTATCAAACAGTTTTACATTTGTACTCACAATTTGTATGCCATTAATACATTTAGATTCCCTGTTTTTAACTGAATCTAGCGATACTAAATATGATTGGTTTCTAATTAACTTAAGTCTAATAAACAATACAATATACAACCCTCACCTTGAGTCGTTGTCATTGAAAATTCAATTTTTATAACAAAAATTGTTGTGGAGTTACAACGTTCCTTCCACAAGCTGAACATCTAATACTACTACTTTCCTACAACAAAATAAACAAATTTTAACATAAATAAAACACAAATAAATACAATTTTATATGGCCTCTGCTCATGGCCTAGATTCTTGTCAGTTTTCTAATACAATGATTAGTCTTTTTCTTTAATATATGTATTATTTCACCACTGTACACACAGAGTTTATTATTTTGTCTATCTTTTGTGATACCTGGTTACTTTGTACATATATTATATTTATCACAAGATGACATAGCATCATTGATTGGTCTTGAGATGTCCTTTTTTA
Organism: Magicicada septendecula; assembly: GCA_034769895.1. Lineage (NCBI taxonomy): Eukaryota > Metazoa > Arthropoda > Insecta > Hemiptera > Cicadidae > Magicicada > Magicicada septendecula. Next base: position 68,129,620 of record CM068370.1, on the reverse strand, counting down.
TGGCGTGACAAATCTCACTCTAATTAGTTAAATTCTTTTAGAATTGACTTTACTTTCAACTGAGTTTGTTTCTTATTAAGGTATACTGATGTATTGTACCTTTCTATCTTATTTTTGTTAGTATTATGTAAGTATTTAGCCAGATATGATAATTTTTGTACTGGATGATTGGTTCCAGCCATACATGGTATAAGTAAATATTTTGCTAACTTGACTATTACAATGTTAAAGTTAGTCAGGTATATTAGTATAGTTGCTTTATATCATATTACAGCTTTCTAATGCAATTTGGTTGCATTTTGGCAACATTAAATTCATAAATTATACAATATTAGATGCCTATTACATGTTTTTAGTTAACACAGTTTTTGGCTATTTTGACTGCTTTTTATTCATTTGACAGCTTCCTTTATTTAAGATAAATTGTTCATTATTGTCTGCTTGACAATTGCATGTAGTTTTTATTTAAATCTGATAATAATTAATTTTTTCATGAAATCTTGGTGTATGGTCTCAAATCCAACACATTAATATTTTTTGTCATTGCAAATATACAATTTTTATTTTAACTTAAACTCTTTCTAATAATGTATTTAAGTCATTTAATACATTTATTTCATTTACATCACATAATATAATAATGGATCATGTCCATTTATTCACAAAAAATAGTTTTTAATACTCTATTCATAGTTATAAAACTTAATAATTATTGACTTTATTTTGGTGGATTCTGACATTATTTCTCTCTCTTATAGTGTCTTATGGTTTTTTCACTCTTATTCACTTTAATAATATATATGGGGTTTTGTCTTAGTCATAGTTTGGTCGTTTTTTCAAGTTGATAAAAATAATTATTATACAAAATTACACAATTTTTTGGGACTACTTGGGTCCGATACTGTTCACCTCACTTTCCTCTTATGCTAACTTACTATATAAATGATTTCTTTTTATGGAACGTTCTGTGACGTTACAACTTATACATGAACCATAAAGACTTAAAGTTTTAAATTTAAATAGTAGTTAAAGTAAATAATTTAATTGAATAAGAAAAATTTTTTAAATACTAATCTTCTGTTATATGTCAGTAAATACTAATCTGGGTGTGTCAGTAAAATTAAATAATAGGTTGAAAGTAAATGTTATTATTTTATTTTTGTTTATAGCAACAAGTCATTTTATTCTTGAGTTTAATATTATTTTTTTGTATATGAGTTGCTATTATTATTTAAAAATTGGAGTAAAAGTCAGACACACTGAAATAAAAAGAGTTTAGATAATTTGTTTAACATGTCTGTTTAGCTAGTAAGATTATATGGTTATTTATTTTAATATGTTATGAATAGCAGAGAAGGACATATGGTACTTTATGTAAACTTATAAAAGATAATATTTATTTATCAAAGATTTGAAATTTTAATCTTAGAATATTTTCAATTAACATTAATAAACCTTAGTATGATTACTTTGAAACGGTTTTAATTAATTATTTCATGTCAACAACATCTTACTCCTCTTTGTAAATTATTTAATTATTGTGTAACTACATATACTTGACGCAACGAGAATAAAAAAAATTCTGCGACCTGGCTGGTGTAATACACTTTATAGTTGCGTTGAGTACATGGTAATGTATTTGTGTGAATTTTTGAAATACTTGTAACGTTGCAATATATATGTATATTGTAACGTGCAAAAGTGTTACCCTCGTTATTTATTGTACAAATCTAGTAATCGTACTTTCTAAATTGTATGTTGTTTAGCCTCACTATTGTGATAGCCAATTTGTTACATCTAGAATCGAATCTATGGGTTTTTTATCATAATTTGTATCTTGTTTAACTCGGTTATTATTTGTATATACTTTGTTAATATTAAATTAAGGATGAGTATCTGTTCAGGGGGATGTTTGTTGAGCGCCAATTTGCAATCACCGTTTGCAAATAAAATTGTATTGGTGAAATATCAGTAATAAATTTTTATTCAAATTTATTTAAATAGTATATGGTTTCTTTATTCTGTAATGAACTCTCTTTTAATCTTTTCTTTCAGCAATGAATATGATAACTTGTGCTCATCAAAACATATTTAAAAAAATCTGCTAAGGTTTTCAATTGATGAGTGTTGCCAACATAATCTAATTACTGAAGTCAACTCACAGTATCAGATATTTTGTTCAGTATATCATACCCTTTTTGTATTCATGAAATAAGAAACAAATAAACCTTTTTCTGTATTTTGTAAACTCAAATCCTTTATTTATTCTTTAACTTATTCTAAAAGTCAAATATAATTCTTAACAAAGTTTGGCCAGCTGTATTTTAATATGCTCAGAGTGGCAGCAGTAACTCTTATATCTCAGGCATTTTAAATATTTCATATTTTATATTTAATAAATAAAATACAATTATAATGTGTTCAGTAGGTCCTTTTGGCTACGATATAACAACAGTATTGACAGGGAAAGTACCAAAATACATATGATTAGAAATAGTCACAATGTGTCTTAAAAGGATTATATAAAGAGTGTAAAACAGTTCAGTGTATAGGTTAGGTTATTAAAATGTTTTCTAGACTTAATTAGCTTTAGATTATATTAGCACTATACATCAATGGTTGTTTACGCTTATGTCCATACTATTAATTATTATTGTTATCAGTAGAAGTTCAAAAATAGTTTTTATAAAAAGTGTACTCAATGTCTTTGAAACCTTTAACCTAGGCTTAACAGGAAATGGTTCAGATTAATTTTAGATCAAAAATACTTCTCTCCCTGTGTCAATTGGTCCAATTTCTTCAGAGATGTCCTGGTTTAATTTTGTAGAGTCCTGTAGCACTTCTTTCTTCTATTTTAATCTTGATAAATATAATTATTTAATTGTTTTTATTTGAGATGCACTGGTATAACATATATTATAATTTATTTTAGTCACTATCAGTTGTTTTTAAATCAACCTTTCTTCATTCAGATGCCAATAATAATCTTATTTCATTCTATCAACATCTTAGTTGCTAAGGCCTACCTTAGATATCTCCCTGGTTTCCAATGTAACAGTTTTTATATCACCCTGGTGATCTCATATTATTAATATAAACAAACTCTTACTATTTTGTATTTCATTTTCTTTTAAAGGATATACCTTTTTATAAGAGCATTAATCTTCATTTTATTTGTTTCTTTGTTCTTCTGATAAAAAACTGATCATTTTGACATCACTCTTGACTATTTTCTGATCTATATTTCCTGAGTAATGATTTACACTTTTTTATTATTTTTGTTCCAAACTTATTTATTATTATTTCTTTTTGTAACTTTCACTTTCTTAAATTTATTTTATAAATTTAGTAATCTTTTAACATAAACTGACACTGTTTTCTTATTATTTTAATAGAATTTCTTTTTCATATAACTTAACTGACTATGATTTTGGTACTTTCTTGTTAAGAATAACATTAGTGTTATTAACACTATTATACATAATATTAATTAATGTGTCACAAACTAATTACTAATAACTATTAGTAATACATTATACTTCCCCTTAACTGACTGTGTTTATAAATTTACAGTCTGCACAAATAAAACAAAATTCCATAAGTAAGTTCATTAACAGTTTTCTTCTTACTTATCATCATTGACATCGTTTTAACTATGATAAATACAACATACAATAAACAATTAAAATAAAACATGTTCAATTAAGTCTTTCTTAAAAATCTTATGTCTCTTGGTACTTTTTACTAATATAATCATAGTATATTTATGTTACTAGGGCATGGTAAAAATGTCATGTAACAATATATATATATATATATATATATATATATATATATATATATAATTTAATTAGCAAGTTTTGAACGAGCAAAGCGAGTTCTCAGTTTTGATTCGACCGTTTGGTATTTGTTTTTGTCGAATGTCTACCTGACTGTCTGTTTGAGGTATGTCTGACGATAACTTGTAAACGCATCAAACCGATTTTCATAAAACTGATTTTCTCGAGTCCATACATTTACCTTAGAGAACGTATTGTTTTGGAGATATAGATCCCCGCGCAAAAACATGGGCGAGAGGAAAACTTGTAAAAGTCCATGTAGGGTATCAAATAAAATGACATTTTAACAAACAAACAAAAAATAAATGTAACTTTTACTTTTTAAAATTTCAAACTTTTGTAACACTTGGGATTATAAAATTAGGTAAAATGTTTAATAAAATAACAAAAATTAATCTCAAACAGAATTAACACTGTTGCACACCACTATAGAAAAATTATTCCGATTAGCGCTTTCAAGCGTTACAGCTCATTATCACAGTGTTAATTCTGTTTGTGATTATAACCACTAACACAATTTTCTTATTTAAAATTTAATCTTAGTGTACCAAATTAAAAGAAATTTTAAAATAGTAGAGTTTAAAATCTCAAAGTAGTGTTAATTTTTAAAATATTCGAAATCTTGTGACCCAAAAGCGTGGGACATAAGTTTAGTAAAATTGCAAATTCTATGTCATAAAATTAAAGAGAATTTAACCAAAATCTAAATATAGTGTGCACTTTTGGAAATTTCAAAATTCTTTAGCCCTAGGGCCCAAAAACGAGATCTTTTTTTTTTTTAATACAGCCTGAAAGGGTCTTTCAGACTGAAAGGAATTTTAACACAAATCCGATTGTTCTAAATTTTTAGCGTTTTTTTGTATAATTGCTCTACAATATTATTACTTTTTTAAACAAAAAATAGTAGGGTAACGGGGGTTTTTGTAGTTTTCCTAATAATTAAAAAATGATCTAATATCAAAATCTATCCAAAAATAAATGTACATCGTTCAAATTAGTGAGCGAGTTCAGGGAGCACACTAATTTTTATATCTGCTGATACTGTCAATAGTTGAGGCAAAGTCTGTGTATAGAAGTGCATACCATACAGTCGTAAAGAGAGTGAGAGAGAGGAGGGAATAGTGCAGGCAGACAGAGAAGGAAAAGTAAAGCTAAATATTGAATTACATTTTATAGATTTTTGTAGTTTTGTAGTTTTTGAGATTTGGCGCTGGAGTAGGGCCGTTAGAATATTGTAGGTAAAAGAGTATTTATAATGAGGTTTTGAATAGAGTAGGTGAGAGAAGGACGCTGATGGAACCGTTTCGAGAAGGAGAAAGAGTACGGTCACCTTCTGCGTCATTCAAACTTGGTCACCATCCAATCTACGGAATGATCAAAAAGTGTAATAGGAGTGGACGGCCCCGAGAGAAGCAGATGGGTGAGATAAAAGAAGGAAGAAGGTATGTGGTGATTAAGAAACTGTCTACGGAAAGGAAGAGACTGCAAGCCCTCCAACCTGTGTGTTGAGGAGAAGAAGAAGAGAGCTTTTACTTCCATGATCCGTAAGAAAATGTAATTATGGTGCTGTGTGTCTGTCTATGTGTAGAATTTTTTCTATGGCGAACGATAACTGCCGAAAAATTAAACAGAATCGAACAATTTTTTGCATGTGCGCCAAATTTGTAGAGAACTCAAGACCTCTTGATTTTGGTGAAGATTGGTTAAGAGGAAGGGGTAGTTTACCTGCAACGTTTTACGTTTTAATAAGAGTAAAATACTTAATTTTGATAAATAAAGTATCCTGAAAAGAAGGTCACAATAATCCATTGTAGAAACGTAGATGAAATATCTATAAACGAAAAGGGTATTTGAAGGGGGTGGAGGTAATTTTTTGTATTAATATTATAAATTTATTCAACCGAAAACTTAAAGGAATTTCAATAAAATGTTAACAATTGATATCGTTCGATGAAACCAAAATATCGTAATCACGAATACGTAAACAAATTAATTTTTCGTTTTCAGAAATTCAGTTACAAACGCTGAGCGGTATTCGCTTTCTTTCGCGTTGTTTAAATAAAAGATAATTTAATCAATGTAATTCTTTATTTTCAAAATATTAACAACTATGTACAATTCGTACTTTGATTATATCTTTCTCAGCGTTTTACCAAAAGCATGCTGATATATTTAGTTTCGTTCTGGGTGTTGCATATTAAAACTAATTTTATAATTAATCAGAACATGGATGTCATATATGGTTCTCCATACCGATTTTTATAGTTTTTTGAAAAAATGCATAATATGAGTAATATACAACCACAATTTTACATACTGTACAACAAATCAGCCTAAGAGTGGATTAATGTTATCTAAAAAAACTGGTAAACTGACAATCGACTTGCATCCAAGTCATTTGCCTTTGGAAAACGTAAAACAAAAACGATAATGAAGAACGCAGACACACACTTCCGACTGGTGACAACAAATGATAAATGAAGTAGCAGAAAGGAGTTGTGCAGTTTGCAAGTAATATTAACGCACACATACAGACGAGCGGAAACTCTTAATGCAAGTCGGTGGAAATTGAAAATATCCACTGCTCTGTTTTTAATTAGCAGAGAGGGAGATTAATGAAATGCTGGTTTCAATGATAATCTGTCTCACTTTGTTCCGCGTTGTCTGTACTTCTTTTCCGCCGCCTGTCGTGTGCGTGTGTGTGTGGGGGGGGGGTGCTAGAGCCGTTGGCGGGTCTGTATCTGTATTGCTTGCGTGCCGTCTCCACCCTCAAAGCTAACGAGTTTCCAGTGCCGCGGAATTTCTTTTCAAACTGTACAATATATCTTGGGCTGTCAGCTCGATGAATACAAAATGATACAGGCCTGCCTGCCTGCGTATCTATACATCGCATCGCATCCCCCGGTTCCATTTGCTTGGCTTGGCTCTACTATCCTATCTAGTGCTACTTGCAAAATATAACACCTTGCATTCCCAATGCACAGCACTTGACGACTTAAAAACCTTTTGCTCTTCGTTATTACACAAATTGTGTATATAATGTTACGACGGTCTACTGATCGACGTACGGTACAGTGGAAAACAAAATACAAGACACCAATTAAGGCACTAATCACCAGTTATATTTATCACAATTATACAGTTTGTAATCAACAATATAGTCTCTTACAACAAATCAAATAAAAATTGTTCACACGCAATAAAAATCTCAGCTAATATAAGACACAATTGTATTACAATAGTCCCATACAATTAAAAAAAAAACACATAACATTTCGCCACAATACTTCGAACCGCACTTTGTAAATCGCCCGACAATAACTGAACTAAGCGTCGCTGAGTACTTGTATTTATACCCCTCTGAAATACCAGAATATTCCATACTACGCGTCAAGGACGTTACTAGAAAACACCAGAACGTGATTGATTGCATCCTTGCACACAGCGCGCGTGGACTGGTAAAATCTGGATCAGTCTCAGGCGCGCGATACGTAATTGTCCTTCATCTCACTAGCACCAATACGTACGCACACACACATTGCAGCTGGAAGAGCCGAGAAACACGTAGAATGTTCTGTAATATCGTTACAATATTATTCCTTTGTAAGTAACTCGTTGAGTTTTCTGGAGGTCTCCCAAGTAATATCTTCAAATAAATACACTGCAAGTAGGTTTATTTTCACCTGACGCACGTTTCACAGAAATTATTCTGTATCTTCAGAGATTTGTTTGGATTGTAATTGAACGTTTTGCTTACAATGGTAAGCACTGTAAAATTCAAACAAACCTCTGAAGACACAAATTAATTTCTGAGAAACGTGCGTCGGGTGAAAATAAACCTACTTGCAGTGTATTTATTTAAAGATATTATACAATATTATGATCGTCGTATATACAATATTATGATCGTCGTATGGTATAGTGCAAAAAAAATACAAGACACCAATGAAGTCACTAAAAACCAATTTTAATTATCTCAATTAACAGTTTGAAATCAGCAAGTTATTCAACAAGACTTTACTCCTACAATAATTCAAGTTAATCTATCCACACAAAACTAATAATGTCAAGTATAAAGAATCCCGCGCTATAATCACTGATACACCACTTGAGACGCACTGTGCAAATCGCCCGACATAAACTGAAAACTAAGCGGCGGTTTGGGGTAATTATAGTCTGCAGGGTTCCATAATATGCGTCCTTAACAAGCACTTGAAAATTCTAGAGGATACTTCAGCGCGACCTTAGCAGAAACACGCGCCGTTGGGCTAGTTGAGAAGCTTGTCGAACAATACTATTGAATGTACGAGATTGTCCCGTATTACATAACACTGTCATGCATATTAAGTGCCATGTACGCGCACAAACATTACAGCTGGGCTTCGCTGGGATAGCAGAGACACATGTAGACGGTTCTGTAATGGCATAACAATACTATTACCGGTATATAAATTGAAATATCGGTATGGAGAACAAAACACGACTTCCATGTTTTAATATTTATATTTAAAATCACTACTGTTATATTTATCTAATTCCGTTCGATAATTTCTATTAAAAAAAATCCCCCACCCTTAAAATATTTTCACTATTTATAGATATTTTGTTATTATGGGGTAATCGTTTAAAATAATGTTATTTTCAAGTCACTTTATCTATAGAAATTAGGTACTTTATTCATATAAAGAAACTGAACTACGCAGATAATCATCCCTCCTTCTGAACCGATCCCCACCATTAATGATATTTACACTTTCGTAGAGTAACAGTTTTTATCTAATTGCTAAGATATATCATCCTTCAAAATTAAATAACCGTCCTTCACTTTATATCAGCAAAATAATTTTCAAAAAAATCACCCCTCCCCTTTTAACTACCCTCTGCATTTATCGACCTTATTTACCATTTTACAGTCGATTAATATGACTTTTTTTCGGGGCACTTATTTATCATATCAAATTTAAGTACATTACTCTTGTTAAAACACAAAACAACGCAAGTAAACCACCCCCTTAACCGAACAACCCCATTTTTGATATTTACACTTTTATTGAGTTATAGTTTGATTATATGTATTTATTTAAGTATCTTATCCTTCAAAATGAAGTAGTTTATTCGACATCAGAAAGGTAATTTTCAAAAAATGAATACTTTTAAAATATAAATAATGAATAAAAAGAATTTTAAATAAAAATGAATAATGAATATACAAACAGAATTTAGTAATAAAGAAATATTTGGTGGAAACACTGAAAGGCCTTCTCCAGAACATGACAAGTAGCAGTTCAGCAAGTAAACACGACAAAGTTTGAATTCAACTAGAAACTATATGTATTTATTTATTTATCATTCATAACACCGCTACCTATTCTTCTTCTTCTCCTCAACCCACCAGAGGATGGTGGGTATTAAATTTCTTCCTGAGATACTCGTAATAGCCACATACCTTATTCCCCCTTTTATCTCATCCGTATACTCCTATCTGAGGCTTCCCCTCCTACTACGCCACTCAACCATTTCTTCGATCAGGATGGTGAACCAGTCTGAATGACGTAGCAGATAATCAACTATACCGCTCCTCCTTTCTGCAATAGTTTTAATCAGAATTCTTCTTCTTTTATCCACTCTGTTCAATCCCTCGTCACTAGGCACTCTATCTTTCTACCGTATTTATAAGGCTCTCTTTCGGCACCACGTCTTAAAACTCTCAAGGTAGCTCCTCTCAGTTTAACGATGACCATACAATGGTAAATCGCCAGGTAAATTGTCCCCTGGAGATTCACGTCGTACAGTGATCTGAAATTGTGACGAAAAGCTCAGGTAATTTATCAATTTCCGATTAATAGTATTGATATCGTTCATCCTCATGTGTATACACAGACCTTGAGAGTCAAGAAAGCACAAGAACTAACCAACAATTTATTGTCAACAGCTGAGTAACCAATCTTTTAACTTCTCTTATATTTCTTCCTTGAGCCCTGCCTTAGGAGTCAGTTTTATTTACTCATAAAAGAGCTTTTGTAACTACAGCCAATAACATCGGTGTTCTCTTTTTATTAAATTCCTATCCTGCTGTTTCATGTGTTTATTTGCCCAGAACTAACATAGAATATAGTCTATTCTTTGTGGACATTTTATATTTCTAATCCCCAACACAGAATATATCGTTCTCATTGCACCCATAGTGGCAATATTTTATTAACCTGATTTTTACCACAGGCAAGAATAAAATAAATTTGTTCATAACATTTCATTACATTTTATCAAATTAATAAACGTCTTCTTTTGCTTTCCTAAGAATCTCAAAAATTAAACAAGTCGAACATTATTCGTTAATATAATAAGTCAATTATTTGGTCTCGTCTGTACTATCTAATTAAGTCACACAAGAGAACTTCACGTTGGTTCTCACTCATTTTGTAACTACATTCCCAATCATTAGTATTCCAGAGAACGTTACTTATTACTATTCCAGAGAAAAGAAAATCCGAATTAATGGTCACAATTTATTCAGTTTTATAAATCTCTTTTCATTTTACGTTTAAATTACATAAATATACAATAAATGTAATAACAATTTTATAAGAGAGGAAGTTTTATACAGAAAGCGAAAGCTAAAACTTTTATTTTTCACTAAAAAAATATTGAATCAACTGAAAGTTGGTAAATGTTAACAGATTAAATTGTAAATTATTTTAAGTGTTTTATCTATACAGACGGCAATGAATGTAAAACTTTTGGTAAAACATATTTTCGTTAACAACTGTTACGTAATATTTGTGATGTGCCCTCACGTATGTAGCGCGCCCGCATGATGATACGCGAAGCACTTCTGTCAATTTACTTGTATGAAAAAGGTTTTTCGTAAAACATTTTCTTCGGTAGAGAAGTTGTTAGAGCTCTTTCCTCTTTTCCAGTTATATACCTACGTGCACTTCAAGAATCATTCATAAGAACAAAATAATTAAGTTCCTTTCTGCTCGTTAATGTCTTGTTATTAAGTTGGTAAATTTAAGAAATTATGTTTACAAAAAATATTTTTTACGTATATGAAATAAATATTGTAAAAAGTCTTTCCCTGCACCTCCTCCTCCTTCTCTTTCTTCGTCTTCGAATCTAGTCACTTCTCCTTTTTCTTTCCTTCTTCGTTTCATTTTCTTCTTCTTCTTCTTCTTCTTCTTCTTCTTCTTCTTCTTCTTCTTCTTCTTCTTCTTCTTCTTCTCCTTCTTCTTCTTCTTCTTCTTCTTCTCCTTTTTCTTCTTCTCATCCTCCTGCTCCTCCTGATCTTGCTGCTTCGCTTCTTCTGTTCCTCCTCTTGCCCCTCCTTCTCCTTCTCCTCCTCCTCCACCTCCTCCTACTCCTCCTTCTTCTTGTTCTTCTTCTCCTCGCCCTCGTGCTCCTCCTGCCATTGCTCCTCCGCTCTTCTCTTCCTCTTCCTCCTCTCTTCCTCCTCCTCCTCTCTCTTTCTTCTTCTTCTTCTTCTTCTTCTTCTTCTTCTTCTTCTTCTTCTTCTTCTTCTCCTTCTTCTTCTTCCCCTCCTTTCTTCCTCCCCTTCCTCCTCCTCCTCTCTCTTCCTTGTTCTTGTTCTTGTTCTTGTTCTTGTTCTTGTTCTTGTTCTTGTTCTTGTTCTTGTTCTTGTTCTTGTTCTTGTTCTTGTTCTTGTTCTTGTTCTTGTTCTTGTTCTTGTTCTTGTTCTTGTTCTTGTTCTTGTTCTTGTTCTTGTTCTTGTTCTTGTTCTTGTTCTTGTTCTTGTTCTTGTTCTTGTTCTTGTTCTTGTTCTTGTTCTTGTTCTTGCTGTCGTTGTCGTTGTCGTTGTCGTTGATGTTGTTGTTGTTGTTGTTGTTGTTGTTGTTGTTGTTGTTGTTGTTGTTGTTGCTCTTCTTCTTCTTCTGCTGCTTTTTGTACGTAAAAATATTTCTTTTCTTCATTGTTTTAATTTGCAATATAATGATTGTAATTATTTGTAATTTTTACACGGAGGAGACTTTCTCGTAAATTATGTGCGTGTTTATAACATTGTGTGCGGGGCTTTTTCCATACCCCCATGCGGGGTGGATTTCCCAAGCCACCACGTTCTAGCCACTAAAGATGCGTCATCGTATTACGAGCAAAACGTTTGGCTTTAAGAAAAACAAAACTACCTGTCTTAAACCGAAATACAGTGGTTGTTATAAAAAGTATCGAGTCCAAAACAACCCTTTAAACACGACCTCACTCAAGTAATGAAGCGTGTTGTATTTCAATTCTATTTTCGTCAACACTGACGGATTTTTCAAAGACAAAATTTTATACATAAACATGTACACACACGTGTGTGTGTGTATGTATGTATGCGTGTTTATAATACACATTAAGCTGCTGTCTCGTTTTAGAAAACGGTTCGTTGGCTCTTACGAGTGAGCTGAGCACAACATCAAACGTTAAGGATTACGGCAGCTTTCAGATATAAACGTTTATAGCCAAAGACAGTATTCACTGGAGCTGAAAAGTTTAACGGCACGAGACGATAAAGGTAGACTCTAAAGGCTTAACGATGATCCCGTAATCTGCGTGAAGCGGAATTCTTTATGCTGTGGAGCTTCGTCATTCGTACAAAACTAACCGGCACAAGAGATCACAAGATGATTCCCCAAAATCACAATCATCCTGACTCAATTACTTCAAATTCAAAAAGCATTCTGAAGTTTTGCTCGGACAACAATGCAATTTCATTTTTCTTATCTTTCTTTGCGCTTAGAATCATTTCACTATTATCAGATGAAAATTGTTACAACGCGCTTCCTAACGCCTATTGTTATATTTTCAATAATACTGTCTTATATATGTCGAACGATTCATAGGTTCGTTCACCTGAAAAATAAAACGCGGAAGGATACCCAAATGAAATTTTATAAAACTGTGGCTGTTGCCCCAATTCCTGTATGCTAGTGAGAAATGGACTCTTGGTAAAAGGGACGTGCATAGGATTCAGGCAGCCAAAATGAAATTTCTAAGAAAGACGCAAGATTGTTCTCTCTTGGATCGGAGAAGGAACGAGGATATTAGACGCGATTTAAAGATTGTATCATTGCACCAGAAGATGGAAGACCACAGAGAGAATCGCATACCTGATATCTGTCTACCTGTGGGTGCCTTGGGTTATCACCCTACTGGCAAGAGAGATGTCGGTAAACCGAGGAGGAGATGGGTTCCGGAACAGGTCTAAGGCCTAATCCTTAGAGTGGTGGTGGTGGTGGTGGTGATGATGACGATGACGATGACGATGATGATGATGATGATGACTATCTTATATAGAGGTTTGTCGTCATCATCACATCATCATCATCTTCAGCAAGGATGTACCAAAAAAGGAATCAATTCCTGTCCCTAGCAGATACACTGAAGCTGGTCATTGGAACGCCTTCCGACAGTTTAGTAGCTAAAATACCCCTGAATCTGCTAGTAGCAGACTGTAGGGTAAGCCGATAGTGGGGGCTGTCATCTTGGGGACCGATTTTCTGTCTGGGTAGTCTCCCATAAACTGGCCGTCTTATCAGACTAAGAATACTAGTTTACTATTTACGCAGTATCTCATCGGAGTAAATCCAACTAGATTCACGGCTGTAAAATTCCAAGACAAGCCGGTCAAGGATCATTTCCTTTATGCCCTAACGTGGTACTGGTGGGTACTGATGCGCTTCGTCAGGAATATTATCGACTTCCCGCTCCAGATTTGTACTGTTCTGCATCAACTGGGTCACCTCTTGTAAGATGTGACACTTCACCACATAAAATAGTAGTTTATTATTTTTGTATTTTATTTTATCTTGAGATATTGAGTGGAGACTACACACAAATAAGTATGAGACACCAGCGGCCACTAGAATTTGTCTGATATTCTTCTTCTTCTTCAGCACTACAGTCCAACGTGAGCCCTGGCTGCCAACACCAATCTTCTCCAAAATCTTCTGTCCTTTGCCATCTCAATGCAAATCCTCTCATCCATTCTTCTGAGATCTTCCAGCACATCATCCAACCATCTTATCCTAGGTCAGCCTCTCTTTCTTATTTTATAGGCTTGCGCCCACAAGTTTTTCTTTGGCATACGCTGATCATAAATCCGCTCTTGGTTACATAGACATTGCATTCGTTGAGCCTTTACGAATCTTACAATGTCTTCATGCTTCAATAGCTCATGGTTATTTCTTGTTCTCCACCATCGTGAGAATAGATAGAGAGACGGACGGAAGATAGACGGATAGTCAGATAGACAAGTTCCAAAAGGTCGAGGTAAAACTGAGAACTTGCGTTTAACATTTTGAAAAATGGACATTAACGTTTTAACACTCTGAATACTTTTTGGAAAAGTGTAGTGTGTACTCCTAGACAGAAATAAATTCGTTTGACCTTCGCACATTTTGTATAATGCCTGACCACATCGATACACACCTAAGCGCTGCACACACTTGTACTTTAACTGCTAAGCAATTTGTGTAACAGTGTTGTATGCAAAACAAAGTGTTTACCGCACGCGAACCTGGGCGATGTAAAACATCAAATTCAACACATTATATTTAACACGACATAATAATTCTCCTGCTACTCCTCCTCCTCCTCCTCCTCCTCCTCCTCCTTCTTCTTCTTTTTCTTCTTCTTCTTCTTCTTCCGATCCCGTCACAATTTTTGCCTCCCATCCACCTGTTCATGACCGGATCAATCTGAAAAACAGTAGCGATTTATAGGGTAAAACTATTCACACTAGTGCCAAGTTTTACAACAATCGGTTGATGCATTCAAAAGTTATCGTGAGACATACGCCAAATAGGCAGAGAGACATACAACTGTCTGACGGTTGAGTTAAAACTGAGAACTCGCATCGATCGTTCAAGAAACTTTATTGTCGTTTAATGGATTTTTTTACTATACAAACTCAGTGCTCGCTTTAAAACACCAATTGAAATCTTTCATCACTGAATGCATGTTCATGGTATAAACTCAGCAGTATCTGTAAGCAACGACCTTACCGTTACCACTATTAGGTCAGGGATGCCTACAGAGCGGGATCGTGTCTTTATTGGTGTCATTGAAACTGGGGCGATGGGGATTTTTTAAAAATACTCAGTAAAGGTGCCACATATTATAATCCCCCCTACAGGTTTACGTAAAATTGTGAGTCGTCTAGAGGTTTACGTAAAAAAATAATACATGAATCGACTAAAGATTGTAAAAAATCGTTTTAGAACAAGCTTTGAAGGGGAAACTTGGTTGAATAATCTGTTAATTTTATGTACTTAATAAAATTTTCCCTTGATAAAATAATTGTAACTTCACCTTTACCACAAAACAAGGACAATAACTGTTATTGAAAAGTTAACTGACCTTTATATAAGTACGTTTCACGTGTTATTAACTTGCCAGGTACGATTGTCCAGCTATTAATATTGTTACGACGGTCTCCTTAATCGTCGTATGGTACAGTGGGAAACAGTCACGAGTTGCCAGCTTTAATTAATCTCAATTAACAGTTTGAAATCAACAAGTTATTCAATAAGATTATACTCGTACAATAATTCAAGTTAATCTGTGCATACAAATAATACTGTCAACTATAAAGAATTCCGCACTATAATCACTTTTCACTAATACACCACTTAAGACTCACTCTATAAATCGCCCGACAATAACTGAAAACTCAACGGTATGTATGGGCTGCAGGGTTCCATAATATGCGTCCTTAACAAACCATTGAAAATTCTAGAGAACACTTCAGAGCGGCCTTGGCAGAAACACACACCGGCAGGGCTAGTCGTGTCGAACGCACGAGAACGTTCCGCATTGCGTAACACTGCCTCGCATGTTAAGTGTCACCTACGCACACAAATATTACAGCTGGGCTCTGCTGGGATAACCGAGAATCATGTAGAACGTTCTGTAATTGCATAACAATATTTTCATGTCACTAAAACTACGCCATTTCTTTTTTAGGTATTCAAAAAAGTGCAGAATGTTATAGAATTTTGTGTTTAAAATTTTTCTCAAGCAATCTGTAGTCTATTTCAACGATCAAAATATATGGAACATTTTATTGTTAATCAATATGGTAGTTAATTAATTGTCAAACGGTGATAGACAAATCTCCGGACAAAGGTGTAACAACGGTATCCAGTCACCAGTGAAGTCACTAATAACCAGCTTTAATTATCACAATTAATAATTTGTAATCAACAAGAGAATCTCTTACAACAATTCAAGTAAAATTTGTCCACACGCAATAATAATGTCAACTATAAAGAATCCCACACCAATTATAACACAACAACACTTTGCTACAATACTTCTACAAACACTCGATCGGCGCTAAAGAAATCGCTCAACACAACTGAACTGACAAACCGGCTGCTGTGGCTTTTTACAGGTACCGCACGCCTTCTACAAATTTTCCATCCTCAATGTGGTGTGTCAGTTACTGTGTATTTCAAGTGTGCTCTTGAAGAATCTGGAACATACTAAAAGGCGGCTTTCACTAACGCAACAGCTGTCTACTAGCGAAGGAGGGACGAATGGAGGACGTTCTCAGATATTCTACGCGGTTCGATAGAATATTAATCGTTACAATATGCTATAAGTATGCCTTAAGCTGGAATGAGCAACACTAGTCTATACACTGGGGCCGGATTAAACCATTTTTGGTGTAATCATTGCTGATGATGATGATACCCTTTGTATCTGCTCACTCTTAACGAGTACATTGGCCCCCATCTGTATAGGGCACAACTTATTGCACTCTAGTCTAGTTAATTACAATGAGCGCTTTCGATTTCTTTATGTCATTATCAGAGCGAAGTGAAAACCACGCGCGGAATGAAACAGTGTGGGTTTAAATCCGATCTGACGACCTAAACGGTTCCAAGGCGCTTATTCAATTTGTCCTCTTCTCTTCAAGGATTAGATTATATAAACTTGTTCCGGCACCCATCTCATCCTCGGACGACCCACGCCTCTTCTACCAATGGCTTTATAGTTCAGTGCCGCTTTCTATAATAAAGCATTGTTGCAGGACACTTTTTGCAGACAAAACTACGTACTCTCATCAAACGTAAGGAGTCCAAATTAAGAGGCCTTCTACACTAATTCTTATTTTTCTTCTTCCCCTCTTCAAGGATTAGGTTATACAAACCTGTTTCGCCACTCATCTCATACTCGGACAACCCACGTCTCTTCTACTAATGGCTTTATAGTTTTGTGCCGCTTCCGGCAATTGATACTCTGTCATCCTTTGCAAATGATCCCACCGTTGTCTTCTATAAATTGAAATAATTCCATTTATGTCCTTTGCTTCAAGTTCTGCTCTGATATCTTCATTCCTTATTCTATCTTGCAATGTATAATTTAAAGTATTTCGAAGAAACTGCATTTCACCACTCTGAATCTCGCCCCTTTCCTTTTTTGTCATGACCCACGCCTCACTTGCATAAATCAACGTGGGTATTGCAATTGTATTGCAATTTTGGGTGGCTTCGGATCTTTGAGTGCTCACTGATACCGACAGGTGAGCACTGGAAATACTAAAAAACTTTCAGTATCACAATAACTGATACAAAGCCATCAAATCCTGTCTCAGAAACGGAAGGGTGCGGGTGAAACAGGGGCCTTTAGGCTAAGGTGTGGTAACCGTGACAGAGGAGTCTCTGGACCTCCTTTCCAACAGGCCAGTAACCTGTTCATGTGAAACTTTGAAACTTTGGACAGTTGTAGTATCCAAAGCAGCCTCAGAGTAAGGTCTGGAAACTGTGGCAGTAGGTGTCATACGTGTTTTAAATGCTTTTTATGGTTTAGAAGCGCGAGCTTTAAAAAAACCACCGAGAAATCAAGCAGTTGTTAAATTTGTGCGCGCTTAAGTAAGGAACCAATTAATCAGTATTTGAAGACAATTAGCGTGGATTTAATTTAGTTAATTAAACTGTGCAATTGGAAGGATGGCGATTATTACGTAGATACTTTGTATGCAAATGCTGAGTGTTAGCACGCAAGAGGTTGGTTGGCCCAGTGCCCCTGCAATGTGGCTTTATTATAGAGCCGTCAACAGATTTGACATTTCTCAATTTTATTGCTAAATACAGCATTATAATCATCATCATCATCATGACCACTCCAAGGACTAGGCTTTAGACCTGCTCCGGAAGCCATCTCCTCCTCGGTCTACCGAGTCTCTCTTCTCAGTAGGTGATAACTCAAGGCACCCACAGATAGACGGATATCAGGCATGGGATTCAAGTGTTCACGCCATCTCCTTCTGTCGTCTTCAATTTTTTGGTCCAATGATACAATGTTTAAAAGCGCGTCTAATATCCTCGTTCCTTCTCCGATCCAAGAGACAACAACCTTGCGTCCTTCTTAGAAATTTCATTTTGGCCGGCTGAATCCTCTGCACGCCCCTTTTACCAAGAATCCATGTCTCACTAGCATACAGGAATGTGGGGACAGCCACAGTTTTATAAAATTTCATTCGGATATCCTTCCGTGTTTTATTTTTCAGGTACCTATGAACTGTTCCACAGATACGTCTAAACATTTTTACGTTACTATCCAAATCAATATAAATTCCATATGAGATATTACAACCCAGGTAATTAAAATGATAAAGTATTATGAAGCCTAAAAATAAAGCAGCATTCTTGCTAAAGTGATAGAGAATTTTATTCTGAACCATTCGGTGTAAATATCATGGTAGTGTTATTTTCAATAAAATGCTTGTTCTCTAACGCTGAAACAATTTTTTACTTCCGAAAGATTGGAATCCCTTTTTCAACCTTTCCTATCTGGTCTCCCTTGACCAACTCTAGGGCTTTTCAACTGCAACGTTATTACGTTTCGACGGATAGTGGGTATTTCTTTTATTTATACTTTTTTTGTTCTCTTTTCTCTTTCTGTCATGGTGCCCGGTAAGCGCCCGGCCATGTTTAAAGGTAACGGACATAGGGACGGAAGTGGCAGGTTTCCTAATCGGCACTAGGAGCGGAAGATACTAGGCGGTGGGTCTCCGAATGAAACCAGAGCAGGATCAGAGGCTGAACGGTAGCACTAGCACTCCTACCAATGGTTTTACTCTACAGGACACTTGTCTTACTCAAAAGTCGCAAAGACATTGGTAAAGCGGATGTGTTACCTTTGTGACCGCTGTAGGCGATCTGCTTATTCCCTGATGCAAGAATAAAAAGAAAAATAAGAAAAAGGTCATTGTTATATGATGTTATTGCTCAAACTACACTTTAAAAGATATAGTTTTAATGCTGATGTTTTTCTTATAATGCCATAATATTACTCTCTCTCTCTCTCTCTCTCTCTCTCTCTCTCTCTCTCTCTCTCTCTCTCTCTCTCTCTCTCTCTCTCTCTCTCTCTCTCTCTCTCACTGTCTTTTACCCATTTTCTTTTTATTCTTCATAATGAGTGACCATGACACCTTGTGGGACCGCATTTGCCGCATTCGTCTAAAAGCGCTTCTCATGGAATTGTATTCTGTTTTCAACTTTCTTGCTCATAACCTGCCTCATACTATGTCCAATAGACTGTATATTAACGAAAAACAGCAGGCAACAAACTATCGCAGATGCTTGCCTGTCCTGTCCTGTCTGCGCAATGTTCTTCAGCCTCTTACAATCTCGATCGTCCTTCACTTCATCCCACGTTCCTTTCTTCTTCACGCCTCTGACGACACTCCTCCCTTCAAATTTTCTTTCAGTTATTGCTTTCCATTGTCTCTCTCACTAACGTACTCAATAAAAGAAGGACACGTTTCTATTATTACGTGTTTCGTAGTTGGAACTCGGTGACCAATCATGTTGAGTTCTACATAATCTGACACAACCGGTTCCGATCAGTTATAAAATCGTATTGTTACGACGGTCTACTGATCGTCGTATGGTACAGTGGAAAACAAAATAAAAGACACCAATGAAGTCACTAAAAACCAGCTTTAATTATCACAATTAACAGTTTGTAATCAACAAGTTATTCAACAAGATTACACTCGTATAATAATTAAAATTAAATTTGTGCACACGCAATAATAATCTCAACTAACAGAGTCCCGCAGAGTAATCACTTTTTACTAATAGTCACTTGAAACGCACTGAGTGATCGCCCAAACTAAACTGAAAACTAGGTGGCAGGTGTTGGCTATTTATAGTCTGCGGGGTTCCATAATATGCGTCCTTAACAAGCAGTCGAAAATTCAAAAGGAGACTTTAGCGCGGCCGTGGCAGAAACACACACCGGCTAGGCTAGTTAAAAAGTGTGTAAGCTTATAGAACGTAACAGTACGTAAGCTCATTACGTAACAGTATGTTTTATCATACAGACTGTTACCTCCTCTGTTTAGTTTGGCCACCATCTCTAGCATCTCCCACAAGATCGGTATTCTTTTCCTTGTCCCACGGTGAAGGATTTTTCCAGATTTTTCTCCCTACCGCCGCACAACATGAGCAAAGAATTATACGATTCTCTGGTGGATAAACCCTAATTAACGTTAAGTTTTTTTTTAGGATTAATATACTGGTTCTTTTGTCCAATTATGATATTTGCAATATCCTCTTATATGCCCATGACTCAAAAGCATACTTTGTTTTGCGGTCCTCTACCCTGACCGTCCAGGTTTCTGCTTCACAGAAAATAATGGAAAGGCCAGTCTCCTTAGAAGTCGTGTTTCGAGTAATGAAAAGATCCTTCCAAACGACTTCCTTCCAAAACTTATACAAAACGTAAAGTGTGAACAAAGATATAAATTTATATTTTTTCGACATTTCAAACAGGTACCCAAATATTCTCATTACACCAGTTTTGTTAGTTTTATTAGCAGCCATCCTCACACCAACTTTGTCACTACTTACTGCCACACTGCTAAATGCTTCGTTCTTGACGAGGTCTTTCGGTGTCTCTGCCATCTTCTGGTCTTAAACGAATAAGGCCTGAAGATTGTAGAGATACCGAAAGGCCTCGTCAAGAACGAAGTATTTAGCAGTGTGGCAGTAAGTAGTGACAAAGTTGGTATTCTCATTAAAGATGCTATAAATATTATATGCAAAATAGGTGTCACTGATTTTAAATTGCCCTTATTAATTAAACAATGGGAAAGTTATGTAAATATCATAGGATAATAATGAAATATATACAAAAAAAAATATTTCAAAAGTATTGACCTCGTTCCCTTCCCATGTGAGTATATTTTCTTTGATCATGGATAAAATTGTTTGTAATATTTACGTTATTTTCGTAACAGTGTTTAAACATTTACAATTTGCTCACACATACTTTAAAATATTACACTTTGACAGTGGGGTAATCTATTTCGTTAGTTTACCGTTTTAGGAGCTCAACGTTTACGGGAGTGAACCGGCACCATAAACCCTATATGAAGTTTTCTGTTTAGAAAACTTTCTCTACACACTTTCTCTAGAAACCACCACCCTTCCCCGTATTTGTACATAGAAACTACCGTCCGTTCCTACTGTAAACACAAAATAGGCGAAGCTTTACCTTTTAGTAACCTGCCAGCAGGAGAGCTGTCTGTGAAAGAGAATCATTTCCATCTACTCTCCAGAATCGTAGATGAAATGTTGATATGCGGCAGGAACTGAATATTATGAGCATACTTGATAGACTTGTCTAGTATCCCCTAAAGTGGTTAGAACATCCAATACCACCCATTAAATATTAGCCATTTTAAGTACAACTTTATTTGAAACTAATAACACAAGGTCTATGAAATTCTTACTGTGTCTTCCATGGCTTTTGGTACAAAACGTAATGTATCGTAGTAAGAGTTTTAAACAAAATTGTATTTTTTGAGCAAAAAAGTACTTATGTTTTTATTATAATTTTTAATAGTGAATTAAGTATTGCTATGATAATATTTCTAGTACAGTACGTTGACCATTAAAGTCACTATTTAACAATAAACACAAAGATGAGACTTTTACGCTGCTACGTATTCTCGGTCCTCTTCTGCGGTGTTGAATCTTGGAATTTGACTGAAGCCACAACTACAAAAATCGAATCTTTCGAAATATGGCTTTACCATAGAATACTGAGCATTTCATGGACAGCACATATAACTAATAATGAAGTTCTTAGAAAGATGAATAAAGAAAGGGAAGTTATTAACAAAGTGAAGATAAGAACAGAGGTTAACACAGAGAAATGAACAGAGATTTTACTTATTGCAGTCCATACTACAGGGAAAAGTACTTGGAAAGAGAGGAGTTGGGCGCCCGAGAATCTCATGGCTGAGAAATTTAAGGACCTGGTTTGGCGTGAATACAACTGACTTATTCCGTGCAGCAGTACAGAAAGTTAAAGTAGTCTATATGGTATCCAACATCAGAGACGGATAGGAACTATCAGAAGGAGACGTTGACCATAATGTAGAGAACGTGTATAAAAAATGTAGTTTCTATCTTTAATAGTCCATGATAAAAACATACCTTTACTTTAAAAAAATAGTTTTTCGCAAAACGTGTGTTAAAAATTTGACTTAACATAATATCTTATAATAATAATATTATGTAAATGATATTATAATAATATATCATATTACTAAAACAGGTCCATAATATGGTCATCATTATTTAGCTCTACTCCTTCCAAAAGCTATCTCTTTGTTCACCTTTTTTCTCTAGCCTCTTTATTCATGCCTCTAGCAGCCTACTCAGCTTTCTTTAGCCGAATCATATCAAAACTTTGTAGAGCACCAATATATCGCTTTTCACATCTTCAGCCCTAATTCCTTTTAGATAGTTGCCTTAATGAAGTAAGTTACCCATCATTAAAACTTAAACTGGCAATCAACCACCATGTTTTAGGGTGGTAAACCTAGCAAACGTATGGTTTGGGACTTAGGACCAAATGACGTTATTCAAACAAATTAAAATTTTATGTTCGCCCGCGCAGACATTTCATCAAAAGTTCTGGATTAGCTAAATCCTTATAAATTTTCTTTATTGGCAACATACCTGGTATTGGCAGGTTGTTTTTTGTGTTGGTGAGGAAGTTTCAAATGCTGAGCCATATTGTAACTACATCACGAGTCTAAAGCAGTGTGATTTAGCATAGTGTTTGTCGCAGTAAGTTTCTAGCATTTCGTAGCCCTAGTTTACCAGCCTTAATCTGCCTCTTCTAAACGATTTTTGACAGTACATAAAAAGGATGGACTGTCATATACATACTGAAGCAAGCGAAGAAAGCGAAGAAATCAAAGCAAGAACAGCCGCAGGAAACAGAAGCTACTACGTATTAAAAAATATATTCCAATCCAGGAATGTATCAAAAAATGTCATAAAAAATATAGGCCTACACCTCAGACCTATAGTAACATTATGCAAGCGAGACATGGGTGCTGAAGTTGGAAGACATATAAAACCTTGGTGTTTGTTTCGAAAGGACAATTCTGAGAATTTATGGACCAGTGTGGGACGGAGAGATGTGGAGGATAAAAAAGAATCGTGAGCTAGAGACGTTTATGGAGAATCGGAGATAGTTTCGGCAGTGAAAGCGCAAAGGTTGAGGTGGTTGGGACCCTTGGTGAGAATGAGAAGTGATCTAGGCATTGCAAAGCAAGTCGGAGAGAGTAAGGAGGAGAGGACGTCCGAGTAGGAGATGGTATGAAGATGTGGAAGGGGATTTGAGGGAGATGCAAGTGATAGGTTGGAGGAGTAAGGTTCTGGTCAGAGAAGAATGGAGGAGAATCACTGAGCAGGCCAGGGTTCTACAAGGACCGTAGTACCAGAAGAAGAAGAAGTCATGTACAGTTTAACTGTTCTAGTGTTTCAGTATACCGCGAAATAACAATTTATCCCACTCTTCACTAATACTCAACCCACCCATATTGACTGTAAAACAAAATTCATGACGTTAAATTATGTAGCGCGTTTAAAATACGACCCGTTTACTAGCAGCACTAGCAGCACTTACATTAAATTAAAACCTTTGACCTTTTCACATTTCATTTAATGTCTGGGCAAGTCGTTACAGTAAGCGTTGGACACACAATTAACTGCTGCTGCAACATTTTGTGTAATATGCGGACTTACAGTAGTATATAACAGTTTACAGCACTGTGTGTGGGACTTGGTGCCGCGGCTGTAAACGTCAAACGCGACACGTTTTATTTCACTACTCACCGTATAGCCTATTATTTCGCCTGGCGTTTAGTAACACTGTGCATAGAGTTTTACTACGCTTTTATAAAATTAAATATCCCTGCAGCATTATAATATAAGGAAGATACGTTTTCCCCATGAGATAGCTCAGGTTGTGCAAACTCTTCTGAAAAATGAAAAATTAACGTATCTGTAGTATCCAGTGGCGGATTAGAAGCGCGTGGTACCCTATGCTGCCATCAGACTGGTGCTCCCCCCTCTGCCGATTCAAAATTCAAACTTTTATGTGTTATTTACACTGATAAAAGGCATACACCTTTTCGAAAGTTAACTATTAATTTATTAAACCCTTAAATATTAAACAAATATTTAGCTAAATAGTTATTACAATGAGCATAGTAGTACTTATAATAGTACTTAAAATTTAGAAAATACTAATCTATCCATTGTTTTCTTGATTTGCCTTAACGAAGTCTTGTATCTTCTTCTGATACTTTCTATCCATGCGGATGTTGGATATCATACAGGCTACTTTAGCTTTCTGTACTGCTGCATGGAATAAGTCAGTTGTATTCATGCCAAACCAGGTCTTTAATTTTCTCAGCCGTGATATTCTCGGTCGCCCAATTCCTCTCTTTCCAAGTACTTTTCCCTGTAGTATGGACAGCAATAAGTAAAATCTCTGTTCATTTCTCATGAGATGTCGCAGATACTGAACCTTTCTTATCTTCACTGTGTTAATAACTTCCCTATCTTTCTTCATCTTTCTAAGAACCTCAATATTCGTTACATGTGTTGTCCATGAAATGCTCAGCATTCTACGGTAGAGCCACATTTCGAAAGATTCCAATTTCTTAGTTGTGGCATCAGTCAAAGTCCAAGATTCTACACCGTAGAAGAGTACCGAGAATACGTAGCAGCGTAGAAGTCTCATCTTTGTGTTTGTAGTCTTTGGTTTAGAGTCAGTAATTTTTTCGTGCTTTTTTGCATATTTAAAAATTCTTTTTCTATTAAAAAACTTTTATCCGATAAAATTCACAATTTTAAAGGCATCCAAAAACATAATTTCCATAAACAATAACAAAGATAAGACTTCTACGCTGCTACGTATTCTCTGTGTTCTTCTACGGTGTAAAATCTTGGATTTTGACTGATGTCGTGTATAATTTCTTCTAAATCGAGCGATTTAAGTATCCCGCTTTAAATATTCAACCTTGCTAACGAAGATAATCTCTCATCTCCCATAGTTGGACTCAATATATCTTTAATGCGTTTTAATACAGAAAATGATCTTTCAGATCCGCAGTTAGCTAGCGGAAGCATCAAAAGCAGACGATAAGCAATCACCGTTGTTCGTGAACCGTTGTTCGTGTGCGAAGCGTCAGTGTCAACGTTGGAACTCCAGGACACCAGCCCAGCTGGAAGCGTCACCAGGGTGAACCATCTGTCATCGTACGCCACGCCTGACGACTCCACGACACAATAAAGCCCCCCCCCCTTTCCATCACATCGCCGTGGGAATCATCATATATGTAATGTACCACATCACGTATATGAACAATAATTAACACTTTAAAAGACTATATCTGAAACACTATCATTATTATGCTTGTCCAATATATCGTATAAACAATTTCGTATGTCTTGTGTGCAATAAATAATCTTAAACCCTCCAGTATAGGCTTTTGCATTAAAACACACATACTACCATATCCTATGCACCAATAGTTAAGTTATTTGTGTTGTCGCAGTATATATTCGGAAATACACTATTCATTTTACAATAAATAATCCAGTTTTACTTTGAGCGCACAAACTGTAGTATCATGCAATCTATCGTCTTCATTCGTACATAAAAAAAAAACGGCGAACTCGATGAAAAGAGTGCACACATTTTTTTAATGATTTTGGGTTGTGGACATTTGTTTTTTCATACTTGTTATCTTCAAAAAGTTTTTGTGATTTAGGGCTGGATGGTGCCCTCTTTGACAGCTGAGGCCCTGGTGCCCGGTGCTGCAGTATATGGATAATCCTAGCGTTATGGATAATCCCCCGCTGGTAGAATACCTGGAATTAGATTGTAGTGATAGTGGAGTGATATGTGGCTTAGTAATATGGCCTCGTGATGATTGTTGTGGTGATGGTGGTTGTGCTGTTGGTGATGTTTGTGGTAATTCCTGTCGTGTATTTCTGATGGCATTTTGTATTTTAAAAAAATATGCCATTTTTGAAGTGAAAACTGTCTATGGTGCCGGTTCACTCCCGTAAACCTTGAGCTCCTAAGGCGGTAAACTAACGAAATAGATAGCTAACGAAATTAATTCAAAGTGTAACGAAATAGACGAAACGGAAAAGCAATGTTGCCAGGTCAATCAAACTCTTTTTTTTTACATAACTACCAAAAATATTTCCCCACTGCCACAAATATTTTTAAGAAAATATTTTCCCCACTGTTAAAGTGTAATATTTTAAATAATGTGATCATGTTCTAAATGTTTAAATACCATTACGATACTAACGGAAATATTACAAATAATTGTATTCACGATAAAAGAAAATGTACTCACATGCTGAGAGATCGAGCTCAATACTTTTGAAATTTTTTTCTTGTACATAGTTCATTATTATCCTAAGATATTTACACAAATTTCCGATTGTTTAATTATTAAAGACAATTTAAAATCAGTGACACATATTTTTCATTTATTGTAACATTTACAGCATCTTCAGTGAGAATATTTGGGTACCTGTTTGAAATATCCAGAAAATATAACTTTATATCTTTGTTCACACTTAACGTTTTATATAAGTTTTGTAATCATAAGTTTGAGTCTGGTTTTTACATTCCATTTGCTTGGAAGTCTTTTTATGTTCCAAAATACAATTTAGTTATTTAGCTATTTTATAATTTGTAAAAAATTTAATTAATATACTGCGTATAGGCTATTAATTATAATATAATATATAACATGACTATTATAAATAAATGTACAATATATAATCATAATAATGTATATTATAATAATTATCACATTCTACTTTTAAACTAAGTATTGTGTAAATCATGTCGTTACTTTGTAAAATATTATTTGTTACATATTATTTGTACATGTAGCCTATGTATACTGAAAATAAAACGACGTGTGATATAATTCTATTTATTATTTCTTTTATGAATTTGCTAACTGCTATAATTTTTTTTTTTTTTTTTTTTTTTTTTTTTTATTGTTCGACTAAGCTTTTCGTCATTACTGACATCTTCAGGTCTTAAACAACCTTGTTTAAGACCTGAAGATGTCAGTAATGACGAAAAGCTTAGTCGAACAATAAAAAAAAAAAAAAAATTATAGCAGTTAGCAAATTCATAAAAGAAATAGTAAGGATGGCTGCTAATTTAAACAATACGAAGAATAATTCTATTTATGTTCATTGTAAATATCGATTTCTTATAATAAAATGCGTATTTCACAAAAATTCATTTAGTCACTCATTTTATTCCCTCGTTTCATTTAATTATCCATTCATTCTTATTTAAATCTTAATTCTTAATAGCAAAATGTCTCTTACTATAACAACAATAACATGAGTGATTTTTTTTAATACAATTGTTTTTTAAATACAGCGAAGTGCTCGATAATATGCTTTAGTATATTAACACTAGAAATTCGGTTCAAAACAACAAACAAACGTATATGGCAGAGCATAAACTTTGAGAGGAGCTAAAACGATAAATACATGCGGACGGTTTCAACAATGTGTACACGAGTGACGCGAACATGGCAAACATCGATGTCAGTGTCAAAACGAAACACACACGGCCACTTGTATCGCGGTGACAGCAATCGCGTGTACGCGTTGGATCAAAGCCGTGGCATTGACAATGTATGCCCAAACAACTCCAACGTATTGACACAATCGAGTTTCAAAATTTTTAACAGATCACTAAATCTAGCCATCTGACGCCCTTTTGTTAGTCTTGTTCCTCGATTACACAATCTCTGACCATGCTATATTGTATACAGTATATGTCTCTGTAGTTGTTATGAAACAAACTTGTATAAAACATACAATAACTTCAACTAAACAAAATTTATCCAAAAATCTAAACAAATATAACACAATGCCAGTACAGCACGAAACCAAAAGTACATCAACAAAATTACAAGGGACAGACGAAACGTGAAGGGCATTTTTTCTTTCCATCCTGATCAGGGAGAGGGCAGCACTGATTGCTTTGTAGAAAATCATAACCTCAAGTGTTGTCAATTGTGAATATTCTTTCATTATTATCGATTCGCAACTGTGTTTGAAAATTATTTGAAAATGAATGACTTATTGTCGAACTGCACCAAGGAAGAAATACGAAAAGTGATACTTTTCTAAAATCGGTGGGGGGTTGTAAACCTGCAGAGATTATTCGTAGACTGCGGCAGCAAGATGGAATTTTATAATGAATATTCTCATTTTTTTCATAATCGTTATTTTGATAATGTAATATATATGTTCATGTTTATAACTGTATTTACTTTTATCTTCATCTTGTTATTTGAATTAATAACTCTGTAACTCCAACTTTGTCATGTTTACCTGCTGGACTACTACTTGTCATGTTCCGGACGAGGCCTTTCAGTGTTTCCAATAGGACTTGAAAATGGTGGAGACACTAAAAGGAACATCAGGAACATGAGTGCAGTCCAGCAAGTAAAAACAACAAAGTTGGAATTACTTTTATCTGTTTATTACATTTTGTAAATCTGATGATACAGTGAAAAAATAAAACTGTTACATCATTTTAATAGAATTTAATTAAATACAAAATACAGTATGTTATTATAAAAAGTATATTACCTCCTATTAGTATTTCATAACAATAAATGTATTTTGAAAAACGAAATGGTGATAACGTTAGCGGGTCAGATAGCTAAGTAACACTATTTCATTTATGTAGTGTATATTGTATCTCTTAACTTAAAAGAATTACTGTAATGCGGGAGTAAATGATTTATAACTGATTCTAAATTCAAATTGTAAATACTGATTTCTCTGGTGTTTAATTATGTACTTTACTGTTTTAAGACTACGATTCATGCAGTCCTTGTAACAGTATGTTTACAACACTGATGATACCAAAATTTCTCTCAAAATAATACATCCTCGAATATCTGCCGGCAGCGGACGTTATTTTGCTTCGGGCAGTGCACTGATGTCAAGATACTGTTACCCCATTGCAGAACGTCCTACATGTTTCTCGGGTATCCCAGCAGAGTCCAGCTGTAATGTGTGCGTGCGTACATATTGCTGCTTTGAGATGAAAGATAAAATTACGTGACACTTATCACGCGTCAACCACCGAGGCTGTTCCAGACTTCACCGGTCCGCGCGCACCGTGTTCAAAGCCGCAAGCAATTACGATCCAGTGTTTTCTATTAGTGTTGACGCATATTGTGGATATTTCTGGAACACTTGTGCTATATATTTAAACAACGACAGCTGCCGCTTAGTTTCAGTTTAAGTGGCGATTTATTCCAGTGAGTTTCGAAGTATTGTGGCGAAGTGTGTTTGTATGTGTTTTATAATTGTGCGCGATTCTATTAGTTGACATTAGTATTGCGTGTGGACAATTTTTATTTGATTTATTTTAAGAGACTAACTTGTTGATTGCAAACTGTTTAATTGTGATAAATAAAGCTGGTTTTTAGTGACTTCATTGGTGTCTTGTATTTTGTTTTCCACTGTACCATACGACGATCAGTTAGACCGTCGTCACAATATGTAAATAAAAAATTAAAAATTAAGATCTATAACGCCACGTCAGGATACATTTTAATATACATAATATTGCATTATTAATTGTAATGTTCCCATTGAAGCATGGACGTCGACAGTTAGGGAAGCGTGTTGACTTAAGCGATGAAAAAGGAAGATATTGCGAAGGATTTACTTTTCCAGGAGTGTTGGAAGCGGATAGAGAATACGTACAAACAAACAGCTGAAGAGCGAGATATTGATATTGAGATTAAGAAAAATAGAATTGGGTGAGCAAGTCATGTACAGGGGAATAGGGGATGATGAACAACAAAGCTGTAAAGAAAAAATTTAATAGGAATCCAGGTGGAAGAAGAAGAAGGAAAAGAAGAAGAAGACCCCGGAAAAGTAGTTGGTACATGTTCAAGAATGATTGATGACTGTTGGGCACTTGGTGAAACATATTAATACAAAGGTTTAAAAAAAAGAAAACATACAAACACTTGGTAAGTTTCACAGTTTATTATTTACCTCTGACAGCTGTTTCAGCCTATGAAGCTATTCCCAAAGAGATCATAGAAACAACTATACAAAGAAATTGAGGGTTGTGAACATGTGTTTAAGGTGTGTATCCGGACACGTGTGTATAGTGTGTATGCTGGGGGTGGGGGGGAAGCTAGTAAGGTAAACTCAAGTGTCTGTAAAACTAAGTATAAGCTGAAGGCAAAATATAAAAATTAACTTAACTAAATAACAACTTTTAATAAAGGGGATACACAGAATTCAGTTTGTTCGTTTGTTAAATTTTTGTTACCTTTGATTGTTTTTCTAATTTCTAGAATTTCTAATAAATCAATTTTTTTTACCTTTCTGTATGTTGTGCAGTAATGTTATGTTTTTTGTATCTATGAAGTGGTTGTGTTTTAACCGATGATCCGTCAAACCTGTATTTACTGTATTATTTATGCTCAGAAATGCGATGTTTCAGAGCACGGCCACATTGTCCGATATAAGACACGTGTTGAAGACGACCTGCACCGCCCGGGAGTTAGGCCAAGCAACGAACGGAGACAACTGGTGTTGGAGGTGCGACCTGTAGCGCCGAACATTATCATCATGTTTACAACACGGCATAGGCAAGGTGCTGCCTGTTCCGCCTTCAAAGATAAGATCCTCCTGCCGTCTCTTCCTGGGTCTACCCACATATCTGTCTCCTATTAGTTTGTACTTCCAGACTTGTTTGGCCCGTCAAGAATCTGACATCTATCTATATATAAAACTCAAAGTCTGGGTATTTGTTTCTCTGCACTGAATACAAATCCACATAGTTACACCGATTGCCACCAAATTTTGCGCAAGTAACCTTTGACGCAAAGCGAAAAACACTGTCTAACTTGGAATGTAATATTCTGTTCGGACGATTTAGGCCCTTTTAATTATCCCCTTTTGTTGACGCGTATAAAGATGTCAAAAACACCATGGAGACCAGAATTAATTACCATATTAACAAGTAAATAAACAAATGCCGTTTAGCGGTAACGGAACTGTACCTTTATCCGTTCCTGCAGTACATTTTCGATGTTTCTAATATGCGGTTGTATCGATATATTACGATGTGGAAAAGTAGAAGTGTACTAATTGTAAATTGTCCTATTTCTTAATGCAAAGTAAAAATACGTGTTATTTTCATTTGTGAGTTTAGGTGACAACGGTTTTGGTTTTTAGTTTACTGCTAAAAGTAGGAAAGGCGTGGTTGTCATGGCTGATTGTAGCCAAAAGTAGTCAAAAGCCATGGTTGAGGAAAACATAACGTTTTGTGTATGTACAATGCTTATAACACAGTAACACTTAAAATAAAGAAACTAACGTTTTTGAGTTAACGGATCCTTGTTCTTTATAAACGCTCTTTCCACCGTTGTTTGTAGTCTTTTAATTTTTCTACTAGTAATTTTATACAAACCACTATGTTGTCTTTGGTATTGACATGTCAAAGACAAAGACATGTTGTCAATACCAAAGACAACATAGTGGTTTGTATAAAATTACTAGTAGAAATATTTGAGACCACTAACACTCCAATACAACAATAAATTTTAATTTTTCATTTTTCTTAAAAACTTGTAACTCTTCTCTTATGGCTTCATTCCTTATACGGTCAAATTTACAACACCTTTTAACTTCTCTTAAAGACTGCCACTTCTGAGGCCTGTATTTAACTGTCTTGTTTCTTGGTTTCGTTCAAAATTTACACCCATAGGACAGTACAGGAACTGCCATAACTTTGTGGAACTTGCATTATGTATCTTGACGTACCGTGGTTCTAAAAATACGGTTGATTGCTGCACTGATCGTCTGTAACATACCTAACATAACGTCAATATCATAATTCCTGTCACAGCCAATACCGTTTTAATTTTACATTTAAATGTAAACATATTTGCATAATTTTACCTGTCTACTGGGTCGTGGTGTTTCAAACAGACAAACGGACGCTGACGTATCGCATCACATTCGAAATTTTCCGCAAAATATATTATGAAATAAAATTTCAGCTTTCTCATGAAACTGTAGTTCCTAACTAAAACTGTTCCCACCTATAAATTCCGTGTGTTTTTCATTACATGACCAGACCAGTGCTACACAGATAGGGCGGATGCAAATTTAATGTTTGTTTTTGAATTAAAAAAAAAAAACAGCTCATATTACACAGTCAGCTGGAGACAAAACAAAATGATAAAAGGTCAAAGGTTGCTGAATACACGCGTGTGCGGTCAAGTACGGAATTGTATGTTTAATTATTTTTTGAGGTCAGTGAACTCGACAGAACTGTACTGTATACAGAACACATGTATTGGACACCGGCTAGAGACAATAAATTATCACCAAATTTAAAGAAAATAGTTCACTGAAGCCGGGTTTACAGCGGTGTTAATAACAAACGTTACTAACTTTTTGTTAGTAACAACGTTTAGTAACAAATGTTATTTATAAATGTTGCTACAGAACACTAGTTGACGTTTTGGTTTTTATTAACATTTTGCCACATCACCACGCCACCGCGCCTCTCCTGGTCAGTTGACAGAAAAATGTTGACTTTGTTCTCACTGCAGCTGCGTGTGTGATTTTAGCGAAGTAGAGAAGACCAAGAAGATACTGGGTGATACGTTCACTGCAAGCAAGAAGTAGATACAGTTGAAGTGACCTGTTAAGTGACTTGAATGAAGATGACGTTGATCTTTTGTCAGGCGAACTAAGGTGTGATGAAAGCTTTAAAAACTTTTTAACAATGACTAGTTGTGACTTTAAATATGTAATATCAATGATACGATATGAAATTGGCAAAAAAGACACTAATTACAGGAAACACGCGTGTTACTAACATCGAAGAGGCACGGTAACACGTGTTACTAACAAATGTTATTAACATTCTTTGATCTTTACCGACTTCTAGTGGATAACAAAATTGTTGTTAATAACATGGTATTTCTGTTGATAACAAACTCAGAAGCGTTTATCAAAATGTTACTTAAAATTGTTTGTAACACGTGTTACTAACACCCCTGTAAACGCGGATTGAATCCTCATCACCATCAGTATGTCGAGTTTTGCAGAGAGTAGCCTATGCCATCTTGTCCTAACAAGATTTTTTTAAATAAGCAGAAATAAATTTTATCTGAATAATGAAAATTCTGTGCCACTAATCTTATTACACTATTTTATTAACTTTTCTTTAGCACTACAGCCCAACATGAGCCCTCGCTTCCAACACCAGTCTTTCCCAAAGTCTCCTGTCCACTTCTATCTCATTGTAACTCCTCACATCCATTCTTCTATGGTCTTCTAGCACATCATCCAACCACTAATTCGGCCCCTCTTTCTGCTTTTATAGACTTGCGCCCTCAAGATTTTCTTTGGCATGCGCTGATCATCCATCCGTTCTAGGTGACCTAGCCATTGTATTCGTTGAGCGTTTATACAATGTCCTCATGCTTGAGTAGCCCATCTACCTCCAGGTTATTTCTCCATTCGTCACCTTCTTTAACCGGGCCGTAAACACATTTTACCAACTTTCTTTCAAACCTTCTTAGTGTTACTAGTTCCTTTTTTGTCACTGTCCATGTCTCACCTCCATAAGTAACGACTGGTTCCATAAGTGTTGCGTTAAATATATTATATCAAAATTAATTATTTAAGTTATGTAAAGGTATGCGCGAGGGACGGTATTGTTTGGCTAACAGGAGCCATCCGGGCATATATGCTTTACTGCAACTGCGGTATCATTTATTGTGAACATTTAATTTTCTCCGAATATTTATCTCTATTTTTACGCGGTATAAGCGAAATAATTGAAAGCCATTGTACTCTACTAGTTAACGGATCTGAAAAATTAGATATTGACGTTGAACGCCACCTAATGTCTGCCGACGGATCAGCAGTGACTTCACTGACATGTATTTTTTACGTAATTCATACTGTTACGTAATGCGGAACTTTCTCGTGCGTTCGATGGTGTCGTTCTACAAACTTCCCGACTAGCCCTTCCGGTGTGCGTCTCTACCAAGGTATCCTCTAGCTGAAGTACCCTCTAGAATTTTCGAGTGCCTGTTAAGGACGCATATTATTGGAACCCTGCACACTATAAGTAGCCCACACCTGCTGCTTAGTTTTTCAGTTATTGTCGGGCGATTTACACAGTGCGGGTCGAAGTATTGTACCGAAGTGTTATATGTTTTATAATTGTGCGGGACAATTGTGTTTTATATTAGTTGACATTTTTATTGCGTGTGAACAATTTTTATTTGATTTGTTTTAAGAGACTATCTTGTTGATTACAAACTGTTCAATTGTGATAATTAAAGCTGATAATTGGTGACTTAATTGGTGTCTTGTATTTTGTTTTCAACTGTACCATACGACGATCAGCGATCGTTACCGTCGTAACAGTATGAATTAGAATTTGACTTGCATAGAAAATGTAGTTTTGTTACATAGTTTCAGTATTAACATATTCCTACTTGTTAATATCCGTTTAATTCGCGATTTTCATGATAGCGTCTTGTATTGGTTAATAACCAATTTTCATTACTTTCTGTCCTTTTTTTGTACACAAAGTGCATTACCCGCGGCGATCGCGCGATCGGTAGTTTACTGTATTTATAATCACAAACAGAATTAACAGAAAAACTATTCCGATAAGCGCTTTCAAGCGTCACAGCTCATCATCCTTTATCAATTAAGCCGTAAAGTAATCTTATTTCTAATTTAATCGATAACTTTTCACTTTGTTCTTTTACTTTTTTAGCTACCGCGTTCTTATTTAATTTTAACTTGCGCGTATTTCAGAATGACATTATTAGCCAGACATTGTTTATTAAACCATATTTTACTTGAGACTTTATTTAATTTGACTTTTAACTTAAGATATTTAAAGACTTTACATACCTTATTGCTGTCGTTTATTACCTTATTGTTGTCGTCCATTACCTGTCGTCGATTGCACATGTTATCAGAAAATGTAATTAATAAAGTTGTGTTAGTGGTTATAATCACAAACAGAATTAACACTGTTCCACACCACTATAGAAAAATTATTCCGATTAGCGCTTTCAAGCTTTGGATGATGAACTGTGAAGCTTGAAAGCGCTAATCGGAATAATTTTTCTATAATGGTGTGCAGCAGTTTAATTCTGTTTGTAAATAACTTCAGTTCTCAATTTCCTTGGCAGACGATCAGCAATATGAAACTATGATAAGATATCCCTGAAGGTTAAGCTGCGAATCACATCAGTATGTACGGTAATCTCGTAACACTTCATCAAAATTCCCTTTCAAACAGACACCAAAGAATCATCATTAACCCGGCAACCCTTTCAGCTTGGGTAAACACTTTCGCCGCGTATAAATTTTCATTTCTAAAGGCAGGAGATAATCTCGACGCTTTACTTTCGCCGGGCGTCGTCGACGTCCACAAACCTCGAGTCCCACCCAATCAATGCCATTGATAAATGATAGGTTATCGATTAAGGGTACTTGTTTAGCAATCGTACACAGATCCGGCCTGGTGTTGGCGAAATCGTGATTGAAATACGGATTTAAATGGATAGAGCTTACAACTGACAGGTTATTTTTCAGTGAGTCTACAAACAGATGTTGCGTTTCATGCAGATATTACGCGCTAGCACTTTTGCAACAGTAAATCATTGAAAACCAAATGTTTATGTTAAGTGAAACAAAATTACACTAATAATTAGAATTTTATATAAACTGATTACTTTGTTGAACGATCGGATGATATTTAAACAATAAAACCATGTACGAAATAATAAAAACAGTTTTAATATCCCGTTAGCATTATTGTGTAAATATCAATTAATATTATTGTCCGCTAGCATTATTGTGCATGTTTCAGTTAGTATTATTTTCCGCTAGCGTTATTGTGCAAATGTCAATTAGTATTATTGTCCGCTAGCATTATTGTGCAAATATCAGTTAGTATTATTTTCCGTTAGCATTTTTGAGCAAATATCAGTTAGTATTCTGCATTATCAGTTTAACAATAGACACTAATAAAACTGAATGTAATATTCCGTTAGTGTTAATCCGATCTCTCTGGCATTCATCAGAATGTTCCACTGTTTTAGGATCATGAATTGTACAATTCGCGTAGTAATATTTTATGCTTTACTACGATGGTCACACACATCCTCGCGTTGTACAGTGGAAACAGAATAACTGAAACCAGTGAAGTTACTAATTACAAGCTTTAATTGTTGTACAACATTTAAAATTCAACAAAGGCTCCCTTATACAGTAATTCAAGTTAAATGTGTCCAACCACTATAATAAATGTCACCTTATCACAGTTGCGCACTAACATAATAATCACAGCAACAATCACTTCGCTTCGCACTCTGGTATCGCCAGGTCTAAACTGAACTGAACTGACCGCGCCGTGATGCGTTCATTTACACTTCGCTGAGATTCCCAAGGTCACTCTGGATTTTCATGATCTCAACATGTCGTGAATATAATTGACTGTATTCATTGACGGAAACTCACAAAACCTTTCGTTATTTATGGATTCATGGCTACTGTTAATATAAGAATTTATATTAACAATAAATAAAATTAATAAACTTGTGTTAGTGGTTATAATCACAAACAGAATTAACACTGTTGCACACTACTATAGAAACATTATAGCGCTTTCAAGCTTCGCAGCGCTAAATCCGATCTGATGATCAGCTGTGGAACTTGAAAGTGCTAATCGGAATAATGGAATAATTTTTCTATAGTGGTGTGCAACAGTGTTAATTGTGTTTGTTAATAAACAAAAGGCTTTTATTCTTCTTGGAGTTAATACAACGTTCTTTTCTTTGACATAAAAAGAGTTTTATGTTTTGTTTATTTATATAGTTAAAAAATTGCATATTATTTGGTGTTCTACCCTAAGGCAGGTCTTCAAATAGTAAAAGCTCTACAAGCTGTCCTATCGCATGCCAGTCTTTTCGTTTCTTCATAACACCCTCTGATTTTAATGCTATCTATTAACTTCATTCTTCTACGCCCTCTTCTTTTTTCTCCTTCTATGACACACTGCATGGCAGTTGTAAGCAAACAGTCTCTTCTTAAACAATGACCTAACCAATTTCTTTTCCTATTTTCTATTGCCTTCAGGATTCTTCTCTCTTCCCTTATTCTTCATAAAACTTCAGCATTCCTTACTTTATCAACCCATCCGGAACATTTTACATAGAGGGTCAACTATTTGCATTTGCATTTACATTTGCTCTACTAGGGATATCCAACGTGGATCCTTAATGTGGCGGTATACCGTTGCCTTCCACATCCTCATGCCGTTGACCAAGTGGTTCATCCGCCTTTAGGGACAGTTTCCCATCTCAAGGGCAAGAAAGTGTCCTACCTCTACCCGCTCATCCGCCCTCCGAAGAGACCGTTGGCACTTGGTAGAGGGAAACTCCTTATCCCGGCAGTCACTGGGCAGGCTGCTTGCAGTTTCAAAGAAACTGTGCGATGAGGTCGCCACATCCCTACTCCAAAATTACATATGTTAATTTATTTATTTTTCTTATTTACATAAAAATAACAAACATTTGATAATTACACGTGACAATCATTCCTTGTTCAATCTTCTGCAAGTTCTGAAGATAACAATAAATTCTGTCGAAACGTCAATACAAACATTTTAAATTGCATCCGATGAATTTAATGAATTTTTCCTAAATCTTTCATCATTTATCAATGTTTACGCTCAGTGTTGAAAGTATTCTTAATACAGATGTGTCTGCTAATGGGAGCAGAAAATAGTTAATCTATTGGCCGTAATCCATGTGACGTGGAACGCGTTTGACAGTGACCTAAATAAAATAAATACCTCTTTGGTGCGACTGTGCCGTCGGGGAACTGAACCCGCGACCTTGTACACCATATGGGACCAAAGCGACGGACAGCAGAGAAATATTTTTAGACTCGCGTACGGACGCATCAACGTTGTATAGCTGCCAGAAATGTTTTAGAGATTAAAGCTTTTTTATTGTGGCCGTCATGAGAATACACACACGCACACACAGAGGCAAACAAATAAAAACAAATCCCTCACAACAACAGGCTGAAACTTTTCCATTAGAACCGTGTACTCTCTTATTTTGTCAGTACCCGGCGTCAATATTACAAGGACTTTCGGAAGCGGTACATTGAATCGAGAGAGAGAGAGTGTGTGTGTGTGTGTGTGTGTGTGTGTGTGTGTGTGTGTGTGTGTGTGTGTGTGTGTGTGTGTGTGTGTGTGTGTGTGTGTGTGTGTGTGTGTGTGTGTGTGTGTGTGTGTGTGTGTGTGTGTGTGTGTGTGTGTGTGTGTGTGTGTGTGTGTGTGTGTTGATAAAAATCTGTACACTTCTTTGATCTTTAATAATACGATTTAATACTTTGTGCGATGATTTCCTTAGTAGACTTCGGAAATTTCAACAACACAAATTTTTTCTGGACGACTAATTTTTATTGATTTTATTGACAATTTCAAACGTTTAGGGCGCTTTATGAATTAATATTTTACCAAAAAATGTGTCGTTTTTATGTCGTCAGGATCTCGGTACTTTGGCAGCATAAAAAAATATGGAAGACCAAATATTTGTAGGTGAGTAATGAATGTTGTGAACAGAACCTCTTACAGCGTAAGTTCAGTTCGTAGTCCTTCACTCCTTCGACTGGTTAGTATTATTTACTAACCAAATATTTGTAGGTGAGTAATGAATGTTGTGAACAGCGTTAAGTTCAGTTCGTAGTCCATCAGTTCCTTCGACTGGCTTAAAAATATTTGTAAACTGTCCTTAATAACTTATAAGATCCTTGAACTGCAGAACCATGGCGGCTCTAGTAGAAGACCGGAATATTAAACGTGGCAACGTTGCGTCTGAGGTCTATAAGCATAGTGTAATAAAATAGCTAAAGTAAACCTGTTATATTTTGATTTTATTTCATAGCATTACCAAAATCATGAGTAGGCCTATTTATAGCTAAGTCTAAATTATTGGTCTGTGCACACTTAGTACTATACGTTTAAATTGAAGAAATTAGTGAATTATTTTAATTTTCTAATTTTCTAATTTATGTTTGTTGTTTATTCAATTACAATTCAAACAAACCTCTGAAGACACAGAAAAATTTCTGTGAAACGTGCGTCAGGTGAAAATAAACTTACTTGCAATGTATTTATTCGAAGGTATTACACGGGAGACCTGGAGGAAACTCAACGAGTTACTTACAAAGGAATAATGTACTATAGTATAGTACACAGCTGGGGAAAAAACAATAAAACAGCTTAAAAAATTAAGATATCAACAAAATTCGTGAACTTTTTTCAGTTCTCTGAGGAGACGGTCGGGTCCGTTCGTCCCCCCCCCCCGTAAATACGCCCCTGGGTATGTAGACTGAAAAATACATAAAAAAAACATATATTACATCTAAGGAGAATTCATAATAATAGCTGACACAACGACGTATAAACGCTTCATGAATATTTTACACATTTACTGTATGTAGCACGTCGCTGTACTGTGTGTAATCACTTCCCGTGTGTTTGTGTGGGTGCGCGTGCGTGCGTGCGTGCGTGCGTACGTGCGTGTGATTCATGTTACTAAATAAACAAACAAACAAACAGAGAGGTGTTTGTAAACACCATTATCTAGCGTGTAGCATTAACTACTTGTAGTAGTAACCTCATGTGTACACAGAATATAATTACTATGATTGTGAACCCGTTGTTCCCAATTTAACATTTCTATAACGGATATCAGTTGTCATTAAATTATTGATGGTAACTAGAGACTCCTTCAAAACAAAAATCAACAAACACGTAATGCTACTGCTCTTGTACATGACCCCATTGTTTTGTTTTGGTCTCACCTTCATTTACTCTACGTTCTATTTTGCGTGTCTCTTCATCCAACGTTCTTTAGCTGGATCCAGAAGTCTACCAATAACGACAACAAGCTAGTGTCTGAGTTTGATCAAAGTATAGACTTCATTGTCCAATGAGGGTAGGGCACCTCATTGTCCTGGGGTTGAGAAATCGGCCTCGAAGGCGGATGAACTATTTACTAGTCAACGACATTGGGATGTAGAAGGCGACGAAAAACCCATTAAATATCGTTTAGATATCTCTGGTAATATCATGGCTATCTTCAAGGCAAAATCATCCGGAGCTTCAAGTTCCCCACTCGGATCTCCGGGGGGACAGTTTTGAACAGTTATGAAGTAAAAAAAATTAATATAAACACGGATGTAAAAATATGCACTTGGAATGTGAAAACAATGGCCCAAGCCGGGAAAATACATAATGCCATCCAGCTTCAGTATCTGGGACATCTCATGAGAAATGAACAGAGATTTTACTTATTGCAGTTCATACTACAGGAAAAAGTACTTGAAGTACTTGGAAAGAGAGGAGTTGGGCGACCGAGAATATCACGGCTGAGAAATTTAAGGACCTGGTTTGGCAAGAACACAACTGACTTATTCCGTGCGGCAGTGCAGAAAGTTAAAATAGTCTGTATGATATCCAACATCCGAAACGGATAGAAACTATCAGAAGAAGAATATAGTCTTCATGTTCAGACGTTTTTTGTCATTCCAAATGACTTTCTGGCTCAACATTGTAATTGCAACGTTGCCAGCTTCTTTTCTTACGACAGAACGAAGACAAACAACCTCTGTGATAGTCACAGTGGCTGCTGACCGTTTTACGTGCAGAATGCTTCAGACTTTTGAGTGTTCAGCTAACAATACCACTTTGTTTTCTTTCAGATCCGCCTTTCGGTTTGCTGTTACAAGCGCTGTATTTTTTCCAGTAGAGTTATTTTCCGAGCTGTTGGGCTGTAGTCCTCATTTTGTAGATCCAAACATTTTGACTGCTTAACCCAACCCTTCAAAACCCTGAAATAGGCACAAAAAATATAGAGGCAGTAAAAGAGTTTATAATATCTTGGCTCCCAGATGAACAGCACTAACAACACCAACAGTGAAATGAGAAGAAGAATATATCTCACAAATAAAACATATTATGGATTTAACAAGCACCTGGCATCTAGCTTTATCTCAGAAAGTACGAAATGCAAAATTTACAAAACACTCATCAGGCCAGTGCTGACATATGCTTCAGAAACCAATAACAATGACAATGACAAAAAACAGCGAGAGTCTTCTACGTTGCTGTGAAAGACGGATTCTAAGAACAATGTTTAGAGGAGTACAAGAAAATGGAATGTGGCGCAAGCGCTATAATTATGAACTATACCATCTTTACAAAGAGCCGGATACTGTCAAGGTAATCAAAATAGACAGGCCAAGGTGGGTTGGACACATAGAGAGAATGGAGGAAGGACAGCCTACGAAACATATTTTCTGCTAGAAACCAATGGGTAGACCCAATAAAAGGGGAAGACCCCGAAGTAGATTCAAAGGCCAGATACAGGAGGACCTCGGAAAGCTGAACATAAGAAACTGGAAAATTAGAGCACGCAATAGGGAGGAATGGAGTCGATTCTTGGAGAAGGACAAGACCCACCAAGCGTTGTAGAGCCACAGCTGATGAAACATTTTGATTGCAGCTGCTGCACTCATCTTCAGTGGTCTTCCGTTCTGCCAATCAGATAGCAGCACTTACCCGGACGGCTACACGATTGCAACGGTTTGGGGTCGCGTCGTCGTTTAGTCGCCAGAGAAGAAGAACAGAAGACCACTCAGGATGACTGCCGCAGCTGCAGGCCAGTCGAAACGTTTGGACTGACAAAAAGAGGACCTCGGCCCAACAGCCTGAAAAATAACTTTACTGACGATAATTCTGGTCGTGAAAGCTTGAATGTTATGTTGTATTTTTTGTTAATTTCTGCTATGACGTGAGACAGCAACCACATGTAATCTGCAGAGCCTAGTTCTTCTTATCATCCGCATAAACGTCACCTTATTCCTGTTGAAGCGTCAGTTATCTCGCGCAGTGCGTGACCATGCGCTGTGTTACATTGCAACGCAAGAAAACGTATGACTTTTACGTTGACATATATTAAATAATTCGGTATTCTATATCAAGCTATAGAGGAATCTGATCCAGAAATCTGTGGTATAAATCTGAGACAGGTTAATGTTTCCATGCACTTAGGAAGATGGCTAACAGCTGATGGAAGAAACATAGAAAACGTTAAATGTAGGGCAGCTTACACGTAAATTTTCTATAGACGCTTGGTACAATGGAGGAGAGTAGAATGTCCGCAAACGGACTTGATTTTGAAGAGGCGTACCTCGGTATGAAGACGAGATGGCAGCGTTATGTTCATGCACGTCGGCAGGACGTTGAAGAAGGAAAAGACGTGTCCAATCAGACTCCCTTTGGACGACGTAATATTGTTTATTTCTGTATGGGGTCACGGAACTTTTAGTATGGAATGGTGCATACGAACACTGAGATGTCTACATGTGTCATTTTGGATTCATAGGCTATATATATAAGGAAAATACTTCCCGCCAAATGAGACGCAGCATACAAAGTGATCGATGGATTACGCTTGACGGTGAAAATTGATAAATCGTAAATATCAACGATAAAAATAACGTTTGACTTTGACCTTAGTGACAGCTGGTAATAGAAAGAAATATATTGGTTGGACGATGCTGATGATGTAAATTAATAACCACTACAGTCTTCCGATTTCTGATAACTGATATTTGAGATATGCATGAAGACAGCAATAGTAATGTCAGGTGGAACGGTCAGAATACTTCGACATTGTTTCGTATGCAGTATGCTAATCTGCCAGCACTGTTAAATGAACAAACTATTTAAACTTGAAGCTACCTTCAACAAGAAAAAGGGCAACGTCAGTATTAGAACAAGAAGGACGTTTGTCAAACCTTTTTCTATGGATTGTGGTTCTGTATATGTCAAAGTCTTTGACAGTTGGTATAAGAGAGAAGGAGAACAGGCTGGAGGATTTTAAGGTTTGGTGTTGAAGACGGTTGCCGAATGTTTCATGGAAATAGAAAGCTTCGACTTTATTTAACTGGAAACCATATTGGATATGATAGGAATTATGATATCGATGTTAAGTTTGGTAAGTTCCAGACGAAGTGTGGGACAATCAACCGTATTATGATATCGATGTTAAGTTTGGTAAGTTCCAGACGAAGTGTGGGAAAATCAACCGTATTATGATATCGA
Source organism: Magicicada septendecula (assembly GCA_034769895.1). Taxonomy (NCBI): domain Eukaryota; kingdom Metazoa; phylum Arthropoda; class Insecta; order Hemiptera; family Cicadidae; genus Magicicada; species Magicicada septendecula. Next base: position 68,086,178 of record CM068370.1, on the reverse strand, counting down.
TGTTAAGTTAGGTAAGTTCCAGACGAAGTGTGGGACAATCAACCGTATTATGATATCGATGTTAAGTTAGGTAAGTTCCAGACGAAGTGTGGGACAATCAACCGTATTATGATATCGATGTTAAGTTAGGTAAGTTCCAGACGAAGTGTGGGACAATCAACCGTATTATGATATCGATGTTAAGTTAGGTAAGTTCCAGACGAAGTGTGGGACAATCAACCGTATTATGATATCGATGTTAAGTTAGGTAAGTTCCAGACGAAGTGTGGGACAACAACCGTATTATGATATCGATGTTAAGTTAGGTAAGTTCCAGACGAAGTGTGAGACAATCAACCGTATTATGATATCGATGTTAAGTTAGGTAAGTTCCAGACGAAGTGTGGGACAATCAACCGTATTATGATATCGATGTTAAGTTAGGTAAGTTCCAGACGAAGTGTGGGACAATCAACCGTATTATGATATCGATGTTAAGTTAGGTAAGTTCCAGACGAAGTGTGGGACAATCAACCGTATTATGATATCGATGTTAAGTTAGGTAAGTTCCAGACGAAGTGTGGGACAATCAACCGTATTTTTAAAAACAAGGTACGGCGAGTCACAAAATTATAGTTTTACAAAGTTATGGCAGTCCCTGTACCGTCCTATGGATGTGAATTATGGACAACAACCAAGAAGTAAGACTGTAAAATACAGGCCTCGCAAATGGCACTCTTAAGAGGAGTTAAAAGGTGTTATAAACTTGACCGTATAAAGAATGACGCCATACGAGAAGAGTTACAAATTTTTAACACGAATGAAAAAGTAAAAAAATGCAAACAACGGTGGAAAGAACACTCAGAAAGAATGCCAGATTCCACACTGGCCTAACAAGTCTGGAAACACAAGTAGGACACAGATGTGTGGGTGGACCTAGGAAGACGTGGCTGGAGGAGTTTTAAAGGAGGAACAGGCAGCACCATGCCTATGCCATGCTGTAAAGATGATGATGATGATGATAAAGCCTTGAAGAGTGAAGAGGTCCTGAACAAAATAAATGCAAAACGTGGAAACATCTAAATACCAGAAGAAATAAATGGATTGCACTATAACTTCTTAACGTTATAATATCGGGAACCTGGTTAATTGGCTCAGGTCAATTAATCAGGCTGCCATAATATTATCAAACTCATAATTAACTGAAATATAAACAAACGCTAAATAGGATCCCGTGAATTGAGGAATATTGACAGGGTTTTGTAGATTTATTCACTCACCTTTTTGGACCATGACATCTCTTTATTGCATACTGTTTTAACATCACAGAAGAAAAATTAGCAATGTGTATATTAAAGATAAAAACATTTGCACATCTTGTACAAATAGAATTAGTGTAAGTTATGGGTGAACATAACTTGTACTACCCTCGGATCCGAGTTGTTTGTTCCTGTATATGATATTAAAAATAATAATCTTTATTTTGTGCCATCTGAAGAATGGGCTTATTTAACTTTAACGTGTTATATTCATAAAAGCATTAAACTTAACACATATTATTACTAAGCATGAAATTACAATTTTATGGTAATTAGGTCAGTCTTCCGTGTTTTACTTTACTCTTATTTTGTTATTTAAGTGTCTTTCATGTATTAGTTTAAGTTAAGTTCTGAACCACAGAAGTAGAACTTCCGTGTCACCTGTGTGTAACATATCCTCGGCGAATCGGCGCTTCTATCGGTTGTGCAGGGTGTCTTGGAGATCTTCTGGCTATCGTGTGTTGGTGAAATTTGATGTCATTCCTAAAGATGAGTAGTCTGTCTGTTCTGTAGATTCTTGTGGTCGGTTTTTGGTGGTAACTTTCACTGGTGTTCACATTGTTGTACCGCACATATTGCTTATGGTTAACAGTTACATTCTAAAAGTTTAACATCACATTTAGGTGATGTTAGTTATCTATAGAGATGTCATCGTCGCACACTCAAGTCATTTACAACATTCACATCATCCGGCTATTACACAAGCTTTTTCTAATTTACATGTTTTATATTGTCTACATAACTTTCTGTACGCTGTTTCACCAGCGGGAGTCTCTGATTCAACTGAACTAACTAACTATAGGGGTAATGGGGCTGTCCGCGCGCGGGTAGTTTCTCAGCGCGAAAAGTAGTTCTCAATTATTATTAATTATTTTCCTTTAATTTGATTACAACTTAATTACATTACTCTTTACTTTTATTATTCTTTTATGTGACGTGGGGGCGTTATGGATTTATTGAGTTTCTTAAATCTAATTTTATTAACTCTTGGAGATCTTCTGGCTATCGTGTGTTGGTGAAATTTGATGTCATTCCTAAAGATGAGTAGTCTGTCTGTTCTGTAGATTCTTGTGGTCGGTTTTTGGTGGTAACTTTCACTGGTGTTCACATTGTTGTACCGCACATATTGCTTATGGTTAACAGTTACATTCTAAAAGTTTAACATCACATTTAGGTGATGTTAGTTATCTATAGAGATGTCATCGTCGCACACTCAAGTCATTTACAACATTCACATCATCCGGCTATTACACAAGCTTTTCCTAGTTTACATGTTTTATATTGTCTACATAACTTTCTGTACGCTGTTTCACCAGCGGGAGTCTCTGATTCAACTGAACTAACTAACTATAGGGGTAATGGGGTTGTCCGCGCGCGGGTAGTTTCTCAGCGCGAAAAGTAGCTCTCAATTATTATTAATTATTTTCCTTTAATTTGATTACAACTTAATTACGTTACTCTTTACTTTTATTATTCTTTTATGTGACGCGGGGGCGTTATGGATTTATTGAGTTTCTTAAATCTAATTTTATTAACTGCCACATTGGCAAATCGGCATGTTACTACCGGTTTGGGGCATGGAGAAAAGGTTCATCAGTACCTTATTAAATTATTTTAGTATTATAAATTTTTTATTTATTTGTGGGATTTAGGCGTATTAAATCGTCACAGCACGTCTAATAAGGCATAATAACCAACACAAAAGGTAAATTAGAAGAATGGACACAATTCATGAATGGTAGGACACAAGTAAATAAGGGCGTGGTAGCTGCAAGTTACAGCTAAATGAAGAAGATGGTATTAGACAAATAAATCCTTTTGGATGCCAGCATATAGTTACCCTCCAATCAGAGGATTGAAGACCAAAGGAAATAAATAAATGAGAGACCGTCATCAATTCTTAAAGTAATGCAGAAAAATACCATTAAATAATTTTTACAAACTGAATTATCACTAACATATTCCTAAGGTTTTCACGGCCGGTGTCAGTTGTATGATTCAAGTTATCCGGGCTGTTTGGCCGTGGTCCATGGTTTTTTGCCAAACCAAACGTTTCAACAGCTCCAATGGATGCCATCATCAGTGGAATTTTAAAAAATCCTGAACGTAGGGTGTTCACGTCAGGCCCACAATACTGTGGTAAAGGCTCAAACCTGTGGTGTGGACCATTACTACAGTACTGTGATAAAGGCTCAAACCTGTGGTGTGGGCCTTCACTACAGTACTGTGATAAAGGCTCAAACCTGTGGTGTGGGCCTTTACTACAGTACTGTGATAAAGGCTCAAACCTGTGGTGTGGACCATTACTACAGTACTGTGATAGAGGCTCAAACCTGTGGTGTGGACCATTACTACAGTACTGTGATATAGGCTCAAACCTGTGGTGTGGACCATTACTACAGTACTGTGATAGAGGCTCAAACCTGTGGTGTGGGCCTTTACTACAGTACTGTGATAGAGGCTCAAACCTGTAGTGTGGACCATTACTACAGTACTGTGGGCTTGACGTGAACACCCTAAGTTCAGGATTTTTTTAAATTCCACTGATGATGGCATCCAGTGGAGCTGTTGAAACGTTTGGTTTGGCAATAAACCACGGACCACGGCCAAACAGCCCGGATAACTTGAATCATGAATTATCACTGTTTGACGCCACTGTAGGAAAATTATTCCGGTTAGCGCTTTCAAGCTTCACAGCTCATCGTCAGATCGGAAATGACGATGATCTGAAATTTTCCGATCTGACGATAAGCTGTGAAGCTTGAAAGCGCTAATCGAAATATTTTTTCTACAGTCGTATGCAACAGTGATAATTCCGTTTGTGATTATAACCACTACACAACTTTCTTAATTAAATAATTTAAAAAAAAAAACAGAGATAAGCTGAAAGATACAAAGACTTTTCATGTGTGTACCTTGAGATATTATATCTTTAAATAGCATTAGAAATATTAAGAACATATAATACGGTCAATATGAAAGATGTTGTGTTTGCTATTCTTCCATTAGACCCACAGTCTTATATATTTTTGGCTTTCTGTGTAAGAACCCGTAAGAAAAATGTAAACAATCCCGAAGAATGCGATTAAAAAAACGTAATTTGGTAAAAATGTCTTAAACCTTGGTAAAAACGTCTAAAAATCAGTTTACATCTCTCCATAGTAATCTGATGGTCGAATGTACATATATTTTTTTTGAATATGCGCATAAGATCTTTCCTTAGGTAAAATAGTTTGATAGTACGCCAGAACGACTCCGTTGGTTGCGTAATTTTTTTCCGCAATATGTTTCACTTAAACTACCTCCCAAAGAGTACTGCTTTCCTTCATGAGTTTGTTATATAGGGTGATTTTTAACCTATACGCTAGCACAATTCACATTTTAAATAACATATTTCTTTCATAAAGACACACAGATATTTGTAAATACTCAGACAGACAGTTTACTAGAAAATAGTACTTAGCTTAATTACATTCGCAGCAAAAGGACATGAGACAGTAAGAATATGCTATAAGAGAGACATGAGATAAATAGAGAGAGATGGGAAACAAAGAGATAGAGAAATAGAGAGAGAAAGAGAGACAGACAGAGAGCGGAGTCGTCACTAAACAGGTAATAAATGAGGCAGGGATTGTACACCAGAATACATTAGAGTAGTATAGTTGCCAGATGTATTTCGGTCGCGGAATTGTTTGCGCGAAAATGCGGCCGAGTTGCCCACAGTAACTAGACTTTTGTTTGTAAATACCTACCGCGCTACATGTAAATATTCACTGCCCGCGGTATAAATATACTCAAACACACAGTTTTAACATGTTTAGTGAGAAAATTATTGGTCGCGGATATAGAGACTCGGTAAATTTACCGTTGGAATTTACTTATCGATAAGTTTTGCTGATTTTGTCTTCGTACAGTAATAAACATTCTAAAATTGTGAAATTTCTAGTGTTTGAAAAGTTACTAAAAGAGTTGTCGGTGACAATAATTAATTGTAAACATCTCGTGATTTCGTGATAACGAAAAGTATTGTTTACGGAATTAACACACGACGACGATGATTCATTGCAGAACAGGCAACAACGATTGGCGATGACAAAGTTAGAACATGCTTTAAACACCTTACTGACTTCAAACTGAATAATTATTGCTATATTTTTTCTGTATCGCCCATCTAAAGACCACATGCCAATTTCAATTCTTTAGTCTTTGTTCTTTTCTTTTTCTCCAATATTCTTTCGTCTTTTCACTGTGTCTCTTCTTCCTGTCTTCAGTGTACTTTGAACCTGCATTTTTGTCTCTCCTACCCAGAACTACTTCCATTTTTAACACTTTTTCCCGAAAAAGTGATTTTCTTAACGCGCTGTCTTTTATGTCAACTAAGTATGTACTGTAAATTTCCTTTTCGTTTAGTGTAACATTATTATTATAATTTTTTTTAATGAAACGTGTATTTAAGATTTTATTTTAATATAGACAGCATTTTGAGTGGTTGAAAGACGTTTTATTTTCATGTTAACTTCTTTAAACATTGAGACTATTTGAAAGGGAAATAATGAGAAAGATATACGGCCAATAATGGAAACAGGAGAGTAGAGATGTCTTCAAAATGCAGAAATTATTGAAAGATTGTAGCGGGAAAATATAGTGCGTTTCATAAAGGTAAGGCGGTTAAGCTGGGTGGGACACGTGGACAGATTGTCACAGGAGAGACTGCCCAAAATAGAAACACGGAAGAGAGAAGAAGAAGGGGCAGACCCAGAAGGCGATGGATACATGAGGTGGAAGAAGAAGACAGGTCGTACAAAACTGGAGGAACGTTGCAACAGAGAGAGAGAGAGAGAGAGAGAGAGAGAGAGAGAGAGAGAGAGAGAGAGAGAGAGAGAGAGAATCTGTAGGCGAGTGGTGGTAGAAGCCAAGGGTAAACTCCGACTGTAGAGCTCCGGAAGAAGAAGAAGAACTTTTCTAACCGCTCCATATTCCTGAACGTAGTCGAAATTATATTTTTGTTCTGTTAATCCGGATTTTCGTCAATCCGGGTCCCGTCAAGTCCTGATTAGCGGGCTTTTACTGTAAATAATTAAACATCTTCACTTTCATTAGTACTCTGGCTTATCAAAGTAGAACATGTTCACGGTACTCTACAGTGAATTTCAGTGCTGTATAAAAGCATGTAAAATCACCGGCGACAATTAATTAGTATTATCAGCAACCTTCTAAGTGTCATTAGAGTAATCACACAAATAAGAAATTGTGAGCATCAGCTAGGTGTGTACCAGTGTGTATTCTTTAGAATATTGTGTCGCTTTATCAACACAGCGTAAAATCTTCTTTTTGGTATGTGGACATTTTAATAATCTATTTATTAAACAGATTATGCGGCAGTCCCTGTACTGTCCTATGGGTGTGAATTATGGAAAACAACCAACAAACGAGACAGTAAAATATAGACCTTACAAATGACGTTTTTAAGAGGCGTTAAAAGGTGTTATAAACTAGAACGTATAAGGAATGAGGCCATAAGAGAAGAGTTACAAGCTTTTAACGTAAATGAAAAATTAAAAAATTACAAAAACTGAGTACCTTATAGTAGGCGGTGAAGGTACCTAGAACCTAGAACTAGGAACAAAAGTGATAAAAAATATTAAAAACTTCAAGTATTTGGGTGTAACAATGACATCGGATGGTGACAGCAACCAAGAAATAAAAGTAATAATAGGACAAGCTAAGACAGCAACAAAACAATTAAACAGTCTGCTTTGGAGTCCACGAATAACAAAAAACAATAAAATCAGAATATATAAAACTATAGTCGAAAGTATAGGCCTATATGGAGCAGAACTATAGGAAATTAATAAAAGAAGTAAATCCAAAATAAGGGCTATGGAGATGGATTACTGGCGGAGGTGGTGTAGACTAACAAGACTAGATAGACTGAGAAATGTAGAGATAAGACAAGCGATGGGAATCGACCTTCACATTATAGAAACAATAGAAGCAAGAAGACTGAATTGGTTCTGACACCTAAAAAGAATGTCGGATGAGAGATGGCCAAGGAAGATATGGGAATGGACTCCACCCTCTAGAAGAAAAAAGGAAGACCTAAACATTCATGAAAAATGGACGTTGAAGATGCAATGAACGCAAGAGGACTTACAGAAGAACATGACTGTTTGCACCAGCACCAGTGGAAGCTAGGATGCGAGCCGTAATGCGGCGCCAGCCGTAATTAAATCGCCTAAAAAAAAAACAGTGGAAAGAATACTTAGAAAGAATTATTTTAGATCCAGACTGGCAAAAATTTTGGAAATACAAATCTATAGAACACAGATGTGTGTTGGTAGACCCAGGAAGAGATGGCTGGAGGATTGTGAAGACGAAACGGAACAGGCAACACTTTGCCTATGCCGTCCTGTGAAGATAATGATCGTGAACAGATCATGTGATATTACAATTGTTAGTATAGTTTTTTATTATTTCCCATAAACGCTTGTTTTCCAATAATATATAGTTGCAAAATTATTTGTGCGTACAGGGAATATGTATTTGTACAATCAGTTCAAAAATATCTGACAGCTGTAAGCTCGTTTATTCAAATCCGTATTTCAATCGCACAATGCCTGCTGAATCTGTCAGACACACGCACAAAGGCTGCTAAACAAGTACCGGTAAGTACCTACTGTCAATCGATAACCTGTCATTTATCGATTGTAACTCGAGGTTTCTTGCCGACGACACACCGAGAGTGAAGTATAGCTGGGATTATTTCCAGTCTTTAGAAATGAAAATTTATAGCCGGTGAAAGTGTTCACAGTAGAGTTGAAAGGGTTGAAGGGTTAATGATGATCCTTTGGTTTGTGTTTGAAAGGGAATTTTCATACGATTACCATATGCATTGATGTGACTCGCTGCTTAACCCTCAGGGATCACCTCATTATACTTTCATATTGCTGATCGCCTGACAAGGAAGTTGAGAACTGAAGTTATTTACAAACAGAATTAACACTGTTGCACACCACTATAGAAACATTATTCCGATTAGCGTTTTCAAGCTTCACAACTCATCATCCGAAGCTTGAAAGCCCTAATCGGAATAATTTTTTTATAGTGGTGTGCAACGGTGTTAATTCTGTTTGTAATTATAACCACTAACACAACTTTATTAATTAAATTTTCTGATAAGATGTGCAATCGACGACAAGTAATGGACGACAGCAATAAGATAAGTAAAATCTTTAAATATCTTAATTAAAAGTCAAATTAAAGAAAGTCTTAAGTGAAATATGGTTTAATAAACAATGTCTGGCTAATAATGTCATTCCGAAATACGCGCAAGTTAAAATTAAATAAGAACGCGGCAGCTAAAATAAAGTAAAAGAACAAAGTGAAAAGTTACGGATTAAATTAGAAATAAGGTCACTTTACTAGCTGTTATCGGCACGGGAATATTTTACTTTTAATAAGTATTTTAATATAATTTTTATTGTCTATGTCTATATGGCGTTCTGTCAGCTCGTATAACAATTTTGTATTCATTAGTCAAATTCTCTCCAAAGCTATTTTCAATACTTGTACTATTTTAACTTGTACTAAATTATTATGTTGGTGCAAAGCCTTTGGATATTTAAAAGTAAAGTAAAGCCTTTGGAGATATTTATAAATTACCTCAAAAAAGTTAGGTTCTTTATTTTAAGTGTTACTGATTGTAGCGTGACAGATGTTTGCATAATATTGAATGGCAATTGATCATTAGAATAATGAAGTTATAATATTTAAATTTGGAAGAAAGCATTAAGTCTAATATAAATAGATTAATTCATAGCAACTGTGGAAAGAAATCATTATTATAAAGAAAATCCAAGTTCAAGTAAAAGGAGTTACTAGTGATGAGTCATCCAAGACCAGTATCATGACCAAAGGTTTTCAAGGTATAACCCAGGAAGGTAAAAAAGTAAATAACAAAGCAGTACTGAATATGACCAAACCCACAACGAGGAAGAATAAATAGAAGAGAAACCCTAAAATAAGCCAAGATCAACCAATACAGGTGGTGTATTTCTGAATTAAAGAAGAAGATGGAGAAGATCCCAAGAAACCTGATGGCAACAAGAAGATGGAGAAGATACCAGCCCCAGAAGGCAGGAGAAAAGAAGACTGAAGAAAGAAGAAGAGGGCAGCATCCTGAAGAAGATGTCATGCTCTTATAAAAGACACCCAAATCCCTATATCCCCAAAATAAATATCTAAAAACAAAAGTATAACGAAATAAAAACCACATGTATATAAATTTAAGAGAGAGAAGTGAACAAAGTAAAAGTTTCCTGTGAACTAAGATGAAACAATAATATAGTACCCATGGAACAAATCTCCATTGAAAAACGCTAACCAATTTATTATGTTGATAAGACTATACGACCATTTAGCATTAACATAATATATAAGTGAAAGTGAACCAGTGATAGTTTTGGGTATTATAAAAAATGAACCTTGTGTTTCATTCTTGGCAATCACAAACATTGGATGCAATGAAATATGCATTTTTCAATGACTTAAAATGTATACTGTGACAATATGTTGTTCATAAGACATGAATCTGTTTAAAATAACATTTTGTTTTACATGAAAAAAGAAAAACAGAGTTCATAATACCTTTTGAACAATTAATACTATTTATTTGTTAATGACAGGGTACAATTCCCCAAAGACAATGTAAAAGACAGTATAAAAACTGTAGAATCCTACTTATAATAATAGTTAGAAATAAGAATATAAATATAAGGTTTTTTAATGTATATAGTACAAGAATGTTTAAAAATGTTTTAGATATAAGGCCATTTGTTTGGGTCTGAAACAACTAACATCAGAACTATAAAAATAATTACCACTTGTAAATAGTAGAGAGTAATTAAGATGTTAGTTAGTACAAAACCTTTTTTATAAACCATGTTTCCATGTTGGAAATGGGAATTTTGTTGCAAAATGTCTGATTTGAAGACAACCATTTATTTAAAAAAAATGTTCTTTATTCTGTTTAACTATTATTTGTATTGTAACCAATACTAATTGTTTTTGTGTAATTTGAAAGCATGTTTAATTTATAATACTATTTGTAAAAAGTCAGAGAGGGTATCACACATCATATATTGTTTGTAAATTATTTTGTAAGAAAAATTGTTAAAAAATCATAGGCCAAAAGAATGGAAACCAAACTTCATCAAAACAGAGAAATTGCTCATTTAAATGCAAATAAACAAAAGGGGTTTAGACAAAATAAACTTGAGATCATGCCATATAATTGCACATACCATTTAGAGAGATTTTAATAAATTATATTCAGAATTATAAATAAAAATAAAATGACTAAACTCAGAGATTTAGACATGGGAGTCATATATTTCAGAATAATGTTTCAGAATACAACTAATTCAATTAATTACCAGAAAATAAGGGAATAGGAACCTTTTAATACAATATAGAATTATTAATATTAAATATAACTGATAAAATGGCTGAATTTACATTATAACAGGAAGTAAATTTTGGAAATGTTTGACTCTTCACAGTATACCAAACTGAAAGTGAAATTACTATTTTTTGGACAGAAAACACTATAAAATGGCATTATTTAATCTGCAAATAACCAGAATGAACTGAAAGATTAATTTAAATCAAATCTAGTGAATAAAAATGACAAATAACCAAAGTTTAGGCATTCATATAGTGAAAATATAAAGTATTCACAGGATGTGAAAATATTTTTGAACAATGTTAAGGATAATATTATATGGGCTAAGAGTTTAATTGAAACTGGAGGAAACAGTTAGTTAATTATTGGTAGTTGAACGGTTAACATGACATACGTTTAATAACGTGGATAACCTAACCTATAATCGTCATACAAGCGAGTGTATAGTGAGTTATTGTGAAATCGCGAGTGACTTGTGGAATACTTCTAAAAACTATCATATTATAACAGAAACAGTCAAGAAACACTCCATAAACACAGAACAATACATATCTACTCTGAAAAACACCACAAAACACTAGAAAACTGTGTAATACATTAACCCAAATCAGTGATGGAATCGGGGAAAGTGTTTGAACTAATAATTATACGAATACACTAAATACAACTCAGAAACAGTACACTAGACACTACACAACATTTTACAAGAGATTCGCAGACATCAGAACAGGAATACTACAGGAAAATCTTTTATTTGGAACGTCCAATATACGAATGACATCTCACTAACTTCACGGCGGCCATTTGCTTTGACGATTTCAGTGCCTTCTTCTTGGTTCAGCACAGCTGTTTGGTGAAAACAATTATTATATTTACAATTTATTATTCAATGTCTGTGTTTATTAATAACTATTAATTTGATTGTAACGTTATACTTTTTAAATATTAGCCCGATTTCTCTGACTTTGGTAATAACTGGCTGTTTAAAGAACCCTATATAATTTTTATAACATATACTTGTAACTTTTTTCGATATCCTGAGAATCGATACTAATCGATAAGAGTCAATATTGCTGTTACTTAATAAAACATTAATACTTTTCAATACTTAATAGTTCTTTATTTCTTCAATAATACTAATTACCAATAATATAATTCTAATTGATAATCTACAAGGGCTTTACCACCCGTAAGTGAAGATAACCTAAAAAATAGAAAGGTAAACAAATATCGATTGGTTTACAGACAGTCTTATGAGTGGTGATAGATTATTTAAATTATACTAAAACTTTAATAAAAATTTTCAGAAGAGCATTACACTGTTTAAAACTTCACAGCCCTATATTAATTAATTGATCCTAATTAATTAATTAATAAAATTAAAATTTTTTTTTTTTTATTTTTTTTTTATAAACATAAATTTTTTTTTTAATTTTCTTCAAAACAATAATTTTTGTTTTGAAACTTTCGGTGAAGCTGAGCATATATATTTCTTCATCAACTTTACGCTACTCGACCGGTCTTGCTACCATTGGGACTCGACCAGCTGGGAAACTTAAGGAAGTGTTTCAGGCCAGTAAGACGTCGAGAGCCACACCAATTAAACATATTATATTGAACTTGATTACATCGGAGTCACATACTCCATAATAGCTAATATCATCAACACACATCAACTTACATCTTTTATAATTTTATTACATGATATATAAACATTGTATATAAAGATTAAACGTTATGCTTCCTCAACCATGCTCTTATTTATTTCAGCAGTAAACTAAAAACCAAAAACCGTTGTCAACTAACCTCACAAATGAAAACAACACACATTTTCGCTTTGCATTAGGAAATAGGACAATTTACAATATTGGTACACTTCTTCTTGCACACATCGTAATATATCGATACAATAGCGTATTAAAAACACCGAAAATGTACTGCAGGAACGGATAAATGTACAGTTCCGATGCCGCTAAATAGCATTTGTTTATTTACTTGTTACTACGGTAATTAATTCTGGTCCTCATGGTGTTATTGACATCTTTATACGCGTCAACGAAAAGGCATAATTAAAAAGGCCTAAATCGTCCGAACGGGGCAAAATATCAAATTCCAAATTAGACAGTGTCTTTCGCCTTGTGTCAAAGATTACCTGTGCAAAATTTGATGGCAATGGGTGTAATGGTGTGGATTGTACACATAAATCCTCAGACTTTGAGTTTTATATATATATATATATATATATATATATATATATATATATATAGATTTAATAATGTTGACATCAACCGTGTAAGCTTACGTTATAAATTATTTAGAAAAAACCGTTGATGCATTCAAAAACTGTCGTCAGGTGTACCCCAATTAGATAGGCAGACGGACAACAAATCCCAATCGATCGAGTTAAAAACTAAGATCTCGCTTCGCTAGTTCAAAATTGAAGTAAATATCTTAAATGTTACCGTTGTCGCAACAACGCAGTTAGCAAATGAAACACAATGTAACTAGAAAGAGAAGAGTGATGTAAATAAATTATCTAAAGTTTATACTGTTATCGTTCTGTTTTGTATATCGTTTTCTGTTGTGTTTTGTTTGTTGATTTCTCTTTGATTTTTCCTTAGTTTCACTTTTCTGTTGGAAAACGGTCAAATGAGTTTTAAAAATTGTCAGTGGTAAATTGTTTTGACGCGTTTTTGCATTTACTGGTTTCCAACAAATAATGCATTCACTTGTAACAGCCGATAAATCGAGCAGACAAGTGTTCCACTGAAGTGTTTACTCAGTACAGCTGATACGGTAGCGTTTTGATGAATTACAAACACATTTAGTATAAGCAATCAAAATGTTTGAGTTTCCAAGTATCCAACTATAAAACGTTGTCTTCTTCTTCTTCTTCTTCTTCTTCTTCTTCTTCTTCTTCTTCTTCTTCATTTGGCATCACAGACTGTGGTGCTTCTTGGCCTACACGAGCATGTGAACCCACTGGATCCTACCTTCAACAAAGTAGATGGCCAAAAATCTAATGTCTTCCACAACGACATACCTCTTTCGATTGTAAGGCGACTTTCGCGTCTCTTACCAAACAGTGTTCACCTGAATGACTTTCTCTATCGTGCTGCATCCATGTGCCAGACTTTACCATTGTTTTCTCTACATTTTTATGTACGCAGACGATGGAAGGCCTTTGTTAAGTATCCTATATATGTATCCCACGGTCGCACGGATCGTCATGTTGTAAAGTGGAAACAGAACAACTGACATCAGATGAAGTCACTAAATACAACACTAATTAGTAAAAAAAAATGAGAAAGAAATCAACAAAGGCACTCTTATACGATAACTTAAGTTAAAAAATTTATCTTAACACTAAAGATTATTATTATACTGAAGGTTAATATACTGTGCATATCATGTTGTACTTTTCGACTGAACGTTGCGTAAATATTATTCTTAAAATGAAAAACATTACTTGTTACATAATATATTACATATTGTCTGTATCGTAAATGTATGTATACTGAAAATAATAAGACGTGTGATATGATTCTATTTGTGCTAATTGTAAATATCGAGTCCATATAATAAAATACATAACAAACACTACTACTCCCTCATTTAATTAGTCGTTCACTCTTGTTTGAATCTTAATTCTTTGTAGCAAAATCGTCCTTAATTCAAATAAATAAGAGCAAACAAACACGTAAATAAACATTGAATCCGTTCACTCGAAATTTTTTTTTTTTTTTTTGCTAGGTGAATAGACAATAACTATCATCCCTTCGTCCCTTTTAAACTATTCACAAAATATTTTTAGGGTTTAAAATTGAATGCTACTGCCTAAATTAAAGGAAAAACATTCTGCCTTAGCTCTAAAACAATTTTTCTCTATTTCTGAGTAGTCCAGATTCCAAATCATGGACGAGCAAAATAGATTCTCTTACGAAGGTCTGACTGATCGCCGTATGGTACAGTGGAAAACAAAATATAAGTCACCAATCAACAGCTTTAATTATCACGATTAAACAGTTTGTAATCAACAAGATAGTGACTTACAACAAAACGAATAAAAATTGTTCACACGCAATAAACAATTTTAATTGAGAAAGTTGTGTTAGTGGTTACAATCACAAACCGAATTATCACTGTTGCACACCACTATGGAAAATTTATTCCGTTTAGCGCTTTCAAGCTTCACAGCTCATCGTCAGACCAGAAATAACCTCTGGTTATTCTGGGTTATTTCCGATCTGACGATGAGCTGTGAAGCTTGAAAGCGCTAATCGGAATAATTTTTCTATAGTGGTGTGCAATAATAAGTGTCAACCAATATAAAACACAATTGTATTACGAACCACACTTTGTAAATCGCCCGACAATAATTGAACTAAGCGCCGCGGACTGCCTATATTTATACCCCGCTGAAATTCCAGAACCATCCGTACTACCCATTAGTGCTACACTACAGCGTAATTGCTTGAGGCCTTGACACAGTGCGCGCGCCGGTGAAGTCTAGAAAAGTCTCGCTAACGCATGTTGATCACGTAGGCACACAACAATACAGCCGGATTCCACTGGAACATCCGACAAACACGTAGAATGATCTGCAATGGTGTAACACTTTTCCGCGTTACGTATAAATACGTTTTATCGTATACTGTATCGATCACGTGTGTGTATAATAATTTATTATTGTACAGGGCGTTAGGACTGACTTCCCGGACAACGTACAGTAAGTATTAAAACTGGCCCACTGACTTCGCATCGGACGGTATAAAATTACACCGTCACACAGCGGTACAAGGTTGCCATTTTGCATTTTACGTATATGTGTATATAGCTTGTGTGTGTGGGGGGGTACGGAGGTGTACGGTAAAGGAAAACTATATAAGACGTGGATGATTAATTTTCCGCCATATGCATTGGTGTGATACACGCGAGCCATGACCGCGATTGTTGGGATTTTCTCGGCAACAATAAACAGACGGAAGGTGGCACCACATTATGAAGAGAATACTTCAGCGCGGTCATGGCAGAAACTACTGCTGGATCCGATTCAGGCAACGAAAGTCACCCGTGTCAAGCTCAACAAGCAGACGCCACTCATCGCAGGCGACCGCTCTCCGCGAGGCAGAGAGCCTCCGTGCCTGTAACCAAGGTAACAGAGACAAGTAGCTTGCACAGCATAATGTGGCACTACTGCTGGAACCGATTCTGGACTAAGTGTATCCACAGGCAGCCATTGAGCTCGACCCAGATGCTGCAGTCATGCACCGGGTGCAAAGACGCCCCGCTACTATGATGCTACATGCTACATGGAACCGATTCAGGCAACGAAAGTCACCCGTGTCAAGCTCATCAAGCAGACGCCACTCATCGCAGGCGACCGCTCTCCGCGAGGCAGAGAGCCTCCGTGCCGGTAACCAAGGTAACAGAGACAAGTAGCTTGCACAGCATAATGTGGCACTACTGCTGGAACCGATTCAGGCAACGAAGTCACCCGTGTTAAGCTAATCAAGCAGACAACACTCATCGCAGGCGACCGCTCTCCGCGAGGCAGAGAACCTCCGTGCCTGTAACCAAGGTAACAGAGACAAGTAGCTTGCACAGCATAATGTGGCACTACTGCTGGAACCGATTCAGGCAACGAAAGTCACCCGTGTCAAGCTCATCAAGCAGACGCCACTCATCGCAGGCGACCGCTCTCCGCGATGCAGAGAGCCTCCGTGCCTGTAACCAAGGTAACAGCGACAAGCAGCTTGCACAGCATTATGTGGCACTACTGCTGGAATCGATTCAGGCAACAAAAGTCACCCGTGTCTAGCTCATCAAACAGACGCCACTCATCGCATGCGACCGCTCTCCGCGAGGCAGAAAGCCTCCGTGCCTGTAACCAAGGTAACAGCGACAAGCAGTTTGCACAGCATTATGTGGCACTACTGCTGGAACCGATTCAGGCAACAGAAGTCACCCGTGTCAAGCCTATCAATCAGACGCCACTCGTCGCAGGCGACCGCTCTCCGCGTGGCAGAGAGCCTACGTGCCTGTAACCAAGGTAACAGCGACAAGCAGCTTGCACACAGCATAATAGGAGGAGAGAGTCTAAGGATGGGAAGAAAGGACATTTTTCAGAGATAAACTCTTGGATTATGGACAGAAGTTACCGCGAGAATGGCTTTATGGTAGGTCATCAAGAATCACCCGAGGCGTTTGACCCGAATCAGTGGTGGATGTTATGAGGTGTTGATGGTCCTCAGGCATGGGAAAGATGAGATCGCAGCTGTACCAAAGAGGTGTGCTAACGACCCGACAAAAGCAGTTAAGGTAGGAACTCGAAGACCTCGAATTCATCATCTTTGACAAATTTGACATAAGTGTAGGTCAGTACAGACCTGACAAACAGAAGATACAGTACACTCTCTGTAATCCGGCACTACGGTAGTCCGATCCCTCCAGTAGTCCGGCGTTTTAAGGCAGGTACTGGCGAGCGTGATGGGGGAAACAAGTCGTTGACCATAGACGTCAGTTGCATCATTAGTCCCTCGCTGTGTACAGTGCCGTTTATTTGCAGATGCTTTTTTTTCTTGCAGTAATTATTTGCCGTGTTTACGTAATTCGTTAGTGCAAAATGTCGTCACAGTGCAAAAGAAAACATTAACATTACTTTATAAAAAAAGATTTACGGCAACACAGATGCTGAACTGCACGAGTTGCGAGATACAATCGCTAAGAAACTAGTAAACAAAACAGACGATTTGACAACGGACAATGTAAACAGTGGTTGGCGGGTGACGAAGATGAAAAAAAAACACAGTTTATGACAGACAATGAAACAGTCGATGTGATGACCAGAGAAGAGGAAGAGGAGGAGGAGGAACAAGAGTGGGAAGCAGCGACAGCTGTTCATACAGTAGGCCATGATACACAGTGGACGCCTTCCTAACGTCTATTAAATGGACAGAAGAAAGTAGCATGTCTGCTTGTGAAATTCTCGTGTTGAAAAAACTGCAAGAAGAAGCGTTAAAATGTGTCGTTTCAAGCCAAGAAACAGAAAACAATTTTCAGCTTTTCCATTCCAATGGGATAGGCTCTGCGAGTTTCATTTTTTTCTACGTTTGACTAAGTTATAAACATAAAAATAATTTGAATAATTTTAAGAGAAATATAAAATAATTTACTACATTTTTAATCCGATGTTTTAATCAGGTGTAAGTTTTTTCATGTTTTAACATTACGTAAAATATTCGCTACTTTTTATCATTTAAATGCGTTTTTTCTAATATCCTTCCATTAATCCGGCATTTCCGCTGATCCGGCACTACCCTACTCTGGTATCTGTCGGATTAGTGACTGTGTACTGTAGTAACTTTCGCGCGCAGAGCCAGGCGGCTGCGATACGAGAGAAATGTGACACTGCGAGCCTTGTCGAGGCTTTCGGTCACGTGGGCGCCGGTATGCTGCGACGGCTGACAGTTGCAGACAAGTGCTACACACTTCAGAGTTCCCGATACCACAACTCGGATTAAACTGTGCGTAATATATATAGAAATATTACGGTGTGACGTAGGCGCCAGTGCTCAGAATGCTGTACCCGTTCAACGCCTCACTCCAGAAACACGCGGGCGTGAGTCACAATGAATACTAATCGCGTTCCACAATGTAAAAAGTGTTCATTTTAACACAAGTGCGCTAAAGCCCATACGCACTTAATAAATGTTGAATATTATTTTTAAATGGTAAAAGTTACCCTGCAGTGTAAAAATCGGTATGCAGAACCATACATGACTTCCATGTTCTAATTATCAAATTATTTTTAATATGTCCACAAAAATGCAGAACGAAACCAATTATATCAGCATGCTTTTCGTAAAAACGCTGAGAAAGATAATAAAAATACGAATTGTACCTAGTTGTTAATATTTAAAAAAAATTAATTAGATTAAATTATCTTTTTTTAGACAACGCGAAAGAAAGCGAATACCGCCCAGCGTTTGTTATCTGTGAATTTCTGAATACGAAAAGTTATTATTTTCTTTACGTATCCGTGGTTACATAGCATAGAACGATATTAATTGTTAATATTTTATTAAAATTTTACTTCCATGTTCCATAAGGAAATAAAACGGCAGATTCTGATTGTACTACCCTCAAAACATGAAAAAAAGTCATTTTTCGAAAAGTGTCTGTGTGTAGAATTTTTTCTATGGCAAACGATAACAGCCGCAAATTCAAACAATATCAAATAATTTTTTGCATACAGTAGTGAATTGTAAAGGACTCAAGGTCTATTGTTTTTGGTGAAGATCGGTTAAGGGAAAGGGGCAGTTTACCAGCAACGTTTTACGTTTTAACAAGAGTAAATTGCTTAACTTTGATAAATAAAGTATCCTGAAAAGAAGGTCATAATAATCCACTGTAGAAAGGTAGATGAAATATCTATAAATGTAAAGGGTAGTTGAAGGGGGGAGGGGGTAATTTTAAATAAATTAGAATGGTAGTTGATGACAACAAAGAAGTAGTGTCTATGCAAACATTTAATATCACTTTAACAAAATTCTATATTTTTCATTTTAATTTGAATCACGTATGAGTGAAAATATATCGTTCCTGCAAGCAAGCATATCTCAATTATGTAATGTTTACTTTTCGAAAGTTTTATTATTGTGATTA
This sequence comes from Magicicada septendecula, assembly GCA_034769895.1. NCBI lineage: Eukaryota > Metazoa > Arthropoda > Insecta > Hemiptera > Cicadidae > Magicicada > Magicicada septendecula. The sequence continues at coordinate 68,066,750 of CM068370.1, read as the reverse complement.
CCGCAATAAAAAGGCCGGCAGGACACACACACACACACACACCCACATACAAAATTCGCGTTATTTCTGGCCTCATTCATGTTTATTTTATTATGTTTGCACGCTTTTTCAATGGAAAGTGCCGAAACTCACACCAACACAACGCGTGCAAGCCGAAAGGTGGACATCGATTTGCTTCCTGTGGATCGTTGGGCAGTGTTGTTGTATTAAACCAATTAATACAATCTGTGTACTTATTTCTATTATGATATGAGAATTATAAACTAATATGTGCATGTGTGTATGTATGAAAAATATTTAAATATTTGTCTCCTTTGGAGAATTGTTTTCCCTCCTTGAAAATATTTTGACCTCCCTGATGGCTAGTTATTTACTAGCCTGTGTGGAATATAGCGTTATGACATGGATCAGAGTGGTGGGTGTTAAACAGGAGACACAAACGTATTAAGGAAGAAATATTTTGCTGAGAAATTTAATAATTATACGAGTGAACAGAATAGTCGTTCAGGAAATCAGAAGACAAATGGAAAGAAAGAAATCAAGACTCGATTTAAAAAAAAAAAGACTAGTATAGTATTAACAGAAAAGACTGATAACACTATAGACATCCCTCGGCCCCTCGCAGCGAGAGTCCAATTTCATTACAGGAATCAGATCGCTAGCTCTTCGTTCGACCTACAGACATTTTATCCAAAAGTACAGTCCTTCCTCACGAAGGTTGAGGATAGTCTTAATCCACCTGACATGGTGGTACCATCTTAGCTGATACGTAATTTTTTCAGGACTCAAGCATCCACTTATTTAATTAATATTTAAATAATTTTAAATATAAATTGTAAGACATGGAAGTCATGTATGTGGTTCTCCATACCGATTATTTAAGTTTCCGGTCGAATAAAATTATACCATTAATACAAAAAATTACCCCCTCCCCTTTCAACTACCTTTTTCATTTATAGATATATATGTCATCTACCTTTCTACAGTGGATTATTATGACCTTCTTTTTAGGATCCTTTAGTTATCAAAATTAAGTACTTTACTCTTGTTAAAACGAAAAACGTTGCTGGTAAACTACCCCTTCTCCTTAACCGATCTTCACCAAAATCAATAGACCTTGATTCCTCTATAACTCGGGAGATATGCTAAAAATGATTTGATTATGTTTGAATTTGCGGCAGTTATCGTTCGCCATAGAAAATATTCTACACACAGATACTTTTCGGAAAATGACTTTTCTTCATGTTTTGAGGGTAGTACAATCAGAATCTGCCCTTATCTCGAACACGATTTGTTTCGCCAAATGACTTTCCTTCGTGTTTTGAGGGTAGTACAATCAGAATCTGCATCTCGAACACGATTTTTTCGCGATCATCATACTGTACTTCCATTTTCTTACAAAACATGGAAGTAAAAACTATCAGCATTATGAACATTTTAAATACAGTTTATATTTCTCATATCATGTTTGCCTACCTTAGGTAACACAGTTTTGCTAGTGAAAAAGTTTGTCTACTTTTTGTAATAAATAAACATGAGAACTCTCTTACTTTATACCATCCTGAGAGGTATCATCATCTGCAAAACGTTTGTATCCCACCTGAAAAAGAAAATAGATGTGTTAGAATGGAACGTTATTTGAACACTAACATGCTAGAAAGTTATTAGGATACATTGTACGTGCATAGGAAACACTATTCGCCAAGTCATGAATGTCGCAATCTCGGGAACTTTAACCTATGGATTGGTTTCTTATCATACGCTGAAATTTCCCACGTGTGTGTACCCTGTTTAACATAATTTCTACATCACTTCAAAACTCCGTCTTCAGCCTGATACTACATCTAACAACCGCTCTTCTAGCCCTCGCAAGACTAAGCACCTATAACATCCTGATAATGTTCAGTAAAATTATTTTCCGAGCTGTTGGGCCGCGGTCCTCTTTTTGTAGATCCAAACTTTTCGACTGCAGCTGCGGCCGTCATCCTCAGTGGTCTTCTGTTCTGCTCCTCTGAAGTGCGACTAAGTGCGGGCTGCTATCCGATTGGCCGAGAGCTTGGCCAATCCCGTTGCTCGCCTGTGCCAACAACGGAGTTAGACGTTATATCCGTGGTAGCGATCCGAGAGCCTCTGAGTGCCGGATACCAGGCCTTATTCATCCTCAAGCACTCTTCCTTCCTGTTGAGGCTGTTATTGTGTTTATATATCTGGATCGCTTCCCGGTGTAACCGCGTAGGATAGCAGAGGATAGGATCTTCGTCTTCTCGAACTTCACCACGTGGTCGTCATTGGGTGGTCAAAAAATCACGCAATCCAAATGGATTTCTTGACAGGAGAGGTAATAGAAATTAGCGAAATTAGAGTTATTAGAGTTATAGCGAAACTACTCCGACTTTATATAGGGTTATCATCAGTCTGTGTGGATGAGAGGGAATTTCTATCAAACTACGGGATTCTATCAGTACTTAAAATGGCGTCTGATGAGTTTCACAATTACATTACAAATCAAGATATGACAATGATCTTCTTAACCGAGTAGGCAAATAAGATCCGTGGTCTCATAGATCGTTGTATTGTACAGTAGAAACAAAATAATTGACACTTATGAAATAATTAATTACCATCTTTAATTAGTCACAAATAACAGTTTGAAATCAACAAGGTACTCTCATACAATAATTCATATTAAACTTTACCACACGCAATAATAATGTCACCTTATTAAATAACGCATGAAAATTATTAACGCATTATTATTTAATGTCACCTTATTAAATAATGGCTCCTTATTAAATAATCACTTTCCACTAATCCGCAATAATCACTTGATCCGCACTCTACAATATCGCCCGGTGTAACTGACTGACTAAACCAGCCGCCGTTCCTTATATATACCCTGCAGAGGTTCCATACGTAAGTGCACGACCTTGTCAGAGACACTGCACCCGCTCGGTTAGCAGAGAAACGTGTAGAATGTTCGAGAGTGTTACGTAACTGTCGTAGCAGTATTATAAGAATAAGATATTGTATGCTTTTATTTTTAATTTACTTTTTCTTATTAATGTTTAAAATTTGTACTTATAACTGTTTTCATAAGTACTTATAACTGTACTTAAAGAATTTTTAATTACCATAGCGTCTCGTTAAGGAAATGATACAATTTTACAATAAATAACAGTACTTTCCCATACCTACTGTATCTGCACTACATTTTCGATGTCTTGAGTACCGAGATAGTATTGATACACGAAGAAGAAGAAGAAGAAGAAGAAGAAGAAGAAGAAGAAGAAGAAGAAGAAGAAGAAGAAGAAGAAGAAGAAGAAGAAGAAGAAGAAGAAGAAGAAGAAGAAGAAGAAGAGTGCAAATCAGTGACAGCTGGTGGTTCCAAATTTTGGTGGTTGCAGTAGTTGGCTGAGTGTTTTGGGGACGGGTTAAAATACGTTAAACTATCATAATCACAGTTTAGTTAGTTTTAGTTTACTTAATTACAGTTTATAATTACTACAATTTTATAACCTCAAACTACGGATAACGTTTACCTTAAATCAACGTAATCATTAATCCTGACACAACTTACAAATCAAGAAAGCTGTGCTGATTTCATGACACAACTAAAGATGCGCTACAACGTGGAGCGTTGCGGAAGCTTTGCAACCACCAAACTCACATATGGAACGTAGGGTAGTTGTGAAGAGTAGCGCACGTCCTCCCATAGGTTTGTGTAGTAAGCTCTGCCATTTACTGTTGAAGTTGCAATCGGTCTACAACCACCAGCCTGCACGCTATATTTGAATTGTACGCAAACATAGGTTATGATACGTTTTCTGTTGAAACTGATGGCATTTTTAACTGGTTAATGAAGTTTCGTATATTATTTTACAGTTCAGTTATTTTGTATTGGTGGTTGTTCAACGTTGCAACCATAACACCAGCCGCCACTGGTGCCAATTGTAAATTATTTTATTGTTGAAGTAATGCAAAAGTATGTAGTTTGTCGATGCGTGACGTTAGATAACTCTGTTACTTTTTTTTTAAAGGAAAACAAAACTCATGTTTGGTAAAATATAACTTTTATTGAGTGAACAACAATGATTGTAATAGATTGAGACTCGGTAACAATCTCTGCACGCATAGAAATGCAACTAATAGCAATATGAACTAAGCATTGTTGTGATATTCAAGAGTTTACTTCTTCTTTATTCATAAATATGCGGGAATTACATTTAAGGTGTTGTTCATAATATGGGTGTATTTTATTACTGTGGGATTATATTTAAATCTAATCTGACGAAACTAACATTGCGAACGGAATCACTAGGTTATTTTGGAAACGTGTTGCGATTAAAACAGAATGTGGTGGACTTGGGTGTACTCATGATAGAGGTAATCACGTGATACTTTTTGTGAAGTTCGTCTGGGTTAACCAGTGCTCCCACAAATGCCTAGTTTCTTCAGTTGAGCGCAGCGAATTCTAGTATTCAGTTTGAGATATTGTAGGCGCCAGTGCGATACGTGTTTATTCTTTTGCAACGTTTTTGAAGTGAAAGGTAAGGAATATTTCTTATATGTTTGTATCTGTTAATAAGACGTGCATTTTGATTCTACCATAATTGTAATTCACTATATTAAGTATCAAATTGAGTCTTAAATTGTCGGGTAATACATACTGAATACGATGGTACATATTTTGATAGGTTATTGGCGGCGTATACGTTGTAGGACCTTATCTCCGGATCGTAGTTTCTTAAACATTTTGTTGTTTTCCAAGTAAAGACGCTTCCTAGTAATGTACAAATTTATTTAATTTTTGACATTTACTTATGAAAAAGACTTCCATTAAACACAAATCTTCCAAATTGTTTTCTCCTAAAATTTTAGATAGATTTTATTTCCTGCATTCTATTTCTCCTTACGATTTTAATATTAATGGCGTTTTAAATTTTCATGTTTTTTGACCGTATGAGTTTAGCTTTATTTTATTTAAGATTTTAGACGTCACGAGTGTGTCTGACGTATCACGAGATTGCCTCAATCCAGGTAAAGTCGTAATATCACGAGTATAGCTGAGTGTTGTCACGAGATTACCTGGAATATCACGAGATTACCAAGCAAGAACATTGTTTCGAAATTTAATTAAAATTAATATAATACGTTGCTTTATCAGAAAAAGTTTTAGTGCGGTAATGTCCTTGGAAACCATTCTTTCCAAAGATTGAAACAGAAAAAGAATTAAAATTTTTTGGTTGGCACAGTTGGTATTTTATATACTTTATCACGATTTAACCCAAGTTTACCATATATTGTACCTTTACGAACAGTACTGTAACCGCATACACGTATGCATAAATATTCTAAAAACATTGTGAATATAGTACGGGACCAGAGAAAAGCGACAACTACAAATAGATTTTGGAAACAAAAATTTACGTGTAAAATTTGCTGTTCAAAGTGAAAAGCGAGTTCTGTCACAAAAGGAAAGACATGTGTAGTAACCCGCATGTTACTTCAATTTGGGTTTTTTTATGATTTACATAAAAAGCTAATATTATTTTAATGGTGTATTGGTTTTCCTGAGTCCTTTCAGTTTACCTGTTAACCTAAACTTTAAGTAAGTTTTCTTAACCTGTTAACCTAATACTTTAAGTAAAGTATTTTCTTCGAAATACTTTAAATTATACATTTGCAAGATAGAATAAGAAATGAGGATCTCAGAGCAGAACTCATAGTAAATGACATAAATAAAATTGTTTAAATTTACAGAAGACAATGGTGGGATCATCTGTAAAGGATGACAGAGGAACGATTATCAAAGGCGGCACTTACAAAGCCAGTTTTTTTCCAGTTTTGTTAGTTTTATTACAGCCATCTTAATACCAACTTTGTCACTACTTATTGCTAACGACCTGAAGATGGTGGGGACACAGAAGGGCCTCGTCAAGAACGAAGTATTTAGCAGTGTAGCAATAAGTAGTGACAAAGTTGGTATAAAGCCAGTGGTAGAAAAGACGTGGGTCGTCCGAGGATGAGATGGGTGTCAGAACAGGTTTATATAACCTAATCCTTGAAGATAAGAAGAAGAAGACTATAGTTCCGCACTAATTATAACACATATATCAATTTCCACTAATCCGCAACAATCATTTGAACCGCATTCTACAATAACACTAGGTGTAACTGACTAACTAAGCCGGCCGCTTACTTATATAGATCTTGCAGATGTTCCACAATAATTTTCCATTCTTTTGCCAGCGTGCCAGCATAATTGGCGTAGTTAAGAGTGCTCGAAGTTACTTGCGTGCAGGCCTTGACAGAGACACTGGAACTGCTCGGCTAGCCGAGAAGCGTGTAGGACTACTACGTAACTCCACCTGCCGACCTTTCGGGTCCGTAACATAATTGGCGTAGTTAAGAGTGCTCGAAGTTACTTGCGTGCAGGCCTTGACAGACACACTGGAACTGCTCGGCTAGCCGAGAAACGTGTAGGACTACTACGTAACTGCACCTGCCGACCTTTCGGGACCGTAACATAATTGGCGTAGTTAAGAGTGCTCGAAGTTACTTGCGTGCAGGCCTTGACAGAGACACTGGAACTGCTCGGCTAGCCGAGAAACGTGTAGGACTACTACGTAACTGCACCTGCCGACCTTTCGGGACCGTAACATAATTGGCGTAGTTAAGAGTGCTCGAAGTTACTTGCGTGCAGGCCTTGACAGAGACACTGGAACTGCTCGGCTAGCCGAGAAACGTGTAGGACTACTACGTAACTGCACCTGCCGACCTTTCGGGACCGTAACATAATTGGCGTAGTTAAGAGTGCTCGAAGTTACTTGCGTGCAGGCCTTGACAGAGACACTGGAACTGCTCGGCTAGCCGAGAAACGTGTAGGACTACTACGTAACTGCACCTGCCGAACTTTCGGGACCGTAACATAATTGTCGTAGCACTATAATATTCCTAATAATATTGCTAAAAATGATTTGCATGAAAACTAAGTTACATGGTAAAGAAAACCAACTACACTCGAAAATAAACAGTTGTATAACTAAATTAACACGCTTTCTATTAGTTTACTAAAATTGTGTGCGATATTCACTACATATAGATACCAAATATCGCATAATCGAAATATCGAAAATTAGTGCAAATACGTTTATTGTGAAAGTACCTAACTGACTCAAGACCTATTGATTTTGGTGACTGTCGGTTAAGGGGAAGGGGTAGTTTACCAGCAACGTTTTACGTTTTAACAAGAGTAAAATACTTAATTTCGATAAATAAAGTATCCTGAAAAGAAGGTCATAATAATAAACTGTAGAAATGTACATGTAATATCTATAAATAGAAAGGGTAGTTGAAGGGGTAGGGGGTAATTTTTTGTATTAATGTTATAAGTTTATTCGACCAAAAACTAAAATAAAAATCAATAAAATGTTAACAATTGATATCGTTCCATACTGTGTAACCACGGACACGTAAACAAAATAATTTTTCGTTTTCAAAAATTCACAGATTACAAACGTTGGGCGGTATTCGCGTTTTTTCGCGTTGTTTAAATAAGAGATATAATCAAATTAATTCTTTATTTTTAAAATAATAACAACTAGGTACAATTTGTAGTTTATCTTTATCAGCGTTTTTACCAAAAGCATGCTGATATATTTGGTTTCGTTCGTTATTTGATATATTTTGATATTCGTAATGAATTAGAAGAAGGAATCATGTATGGTTCTCCGTACCAATTTTTCAAAGGAAACAATAATCATTTTATTACTTATGACATGCTGACGGCACGTATTTTTGGTTACTGTCTGCCTACAGTTTCACGTTCTACAGACAGCTGTAACTCAAACACGAATGTAGCGTTTGTTTACTATCAAAATTGTTCAACACTAAGAGCGCCGGCCAACAAATAAACCTGTTCAATCTGATATTGTCGCTACGTTAACATGTGGGACTATGCTAATTATTGAACGAGCAAAGAGTGTTCTCAGTTTTGCCTCGACCATTTGGCATTTGTCTGTCTGTCTATATAAGGCATGTGTCGGGATAATTTTTGAATACATCAACAGATTTTTGAAAAACTTGGCATACATGAGATTACCATTATCCTACAGAGCACTTATTGTTTTTAAGATCGATCCAGCCAAAAATATGGAGGTTTGTGGCAAAAATGTCAGGCGTACAAATCTTGAAAAAACGTAAAACCCAAATTGGATATCAAATTAACGAAAATGTAAACCTATTTTATTCCATGTTCAATAATAAAACGGAAGTATGGTGATGGCGAAAAAAAGTCGTGTTCCAGATAAGGGCTGATTCTGATTGTACTACCCTCAAAACATGGGAAAAAGTCATTTTCTGAAAAGTGTCTCTGTGTGTGTCCCTGTGTCTGTCTGTGTGTCTGTGTGTAGATTTTTTTATATGACGAACAACAACTGCCACAAATTCAAACAGAATCGAATAATTTATTGCATATGTACCCGAGTTATAGAGGACTCAAGGACTATTGATTTTGATGAAGATCGGTTAAGGGGAAAGGGTACTTTACCGGCAACGTTTTATGTTTTAACAAGAGTAAAGTACCGTACTTAATTTTTATAAATAAAGTATCCTGAAAAGAAGGTCATAATAATCTACTGTGAAAGGTAGATGAAATATTTATAAATGAAAAGGGCCGTTCAAGGGGAGGGGGTAATTTTCTATAACTAAAAATGATAGTTGAAGTGGGAGGGGATAATTTTTTATATGTGTACTACGTTATCGGCAACAAAGAAGTAGTTTGTTGTTAACATTCCTTCCCGGGCTGTTTGGCCGTGATCCAATGTTTTCTGCAAAACCAGACGTTTCGGCAGTACCATCGACTGCCATCACCAGTGAAAATCGAGTGCGCTAACGTGAGGTGGTATACGTTAGTGACCACAGTACTGTGGTTAAGTCCGAAGACAGAAGTAGTTTTTATGGGAATATTTCATTTTAAAAATGATTTTAAATATAAATCTTAGAACATGGAAGTCATATATGGTTCTCCATACCGACATTTAAGATACATCGAGCCAAAAATATTGAGGTTGGAGCCAAAAATGTCAGGCGTACAAATCTTGAAAAAATGCAAATATCCAAACTGGATATCAAATTAACAAAAATGTAATCCTAGTTTTTGAACCCGATTTTGACTGGGAGTTAATTTCAACTGATGACGACAATCGTACTTAATATGTCGGACTGATGGGCATTGTCACTCGACGTAACCACGTTACTCGAACCAGCGTAATGCAACAACCCATTGATACTATCGGCCTTCATGCCTTTCGTGTATTGGTTGATGGAAATCAGCTAACGTTACACGCCATCGTTGGATATTACGTCATTAATCAATATTTATTGAATACCTGTCCACGTTGATCAAGATAAAGTTCGCATTGGCTGACGGCTCTCGTTTGATCCGGTTAACTGAACTTTGGTAAATAAAATTCAAAATTCACTGTCACGAACAGTTCAGTGCCCAACTGTCAAGTCAATCACTCGTCAATGTTGCTGTGGGGGTGGGCAAACAGTAGCGAAACCTACTCTCTTTAACTGCACGTATACAAGCTACGAAACACGCGCGCACAGATGCCTATGTTTACTTTAAACATAATTTTTAAAACGAAAATTCTATTATTTCTTCTTCTTCTTCCGAAGCTCTACAGGCCGAGATGACTATTAGCTTCCGCCACCACTCGCCTCCAGTTCTCTCTCTCTCTGTTGCAACGTTCCTCCAGTTTTGTACGCCAGTTCTCCGCAAGTCTTCCTCCACCTCATGTATCCATCGCCTTCTGTGTCTGCCCCTTCTTGTTGTTCCTTCCATGTTTTCATTTACCACTTGCTTGGGCAGTCTCTCCATATGTCCCAGCCAGCTTATTTGCCTTGGCTTTATGAAGCGTGCTATATCTTCCCGTTTCACCAATATTTCATCAGTTTCAGCATTTCGAAGGCATCTCCACTCTCCTGCTGCCATCATTGGGCCGTATATCTTTATCACTGTTTTCCTTTCAAATAGCCTTAACGAGTTTATTGATACAACCGTGAGTGGCCATGCTTCAGCTCCGTAAGTTACGACTGGTCTGATCAAGCTTTGACGTAAGTTCTATAGTTCTTGTGGTTACTATAATTATTACAAAGATACTAATGACATCTATAGTGTGCCTCACATAGCGGTCCATCATTTTCATTGCGTTCAAGTGTTTTATTTTCCGATAAAGTTTGTTGAAATTTTCTATACAGTCTAAAACAAATTTTTCCGCAAAAAGATGTTTTGTTGATTATTAGAAAAGAAAACATAACTTTTCATGGCAACTTTTCACAATTCTTCAGTTTTAGAGTGCTTGCGTAATTCGTTTATAACAGACACAACATAAAAATATGACAATTTTTACTAAGGCGTGGTCAATGTTAAAAAGTATAAGATACAAACGGCAGTACGCAATAAGTAAATAAGAAACCAGAACATTTTTAATAAAATTGCAATGGATTTGCAGCAACGATGCAAGTCGAACGGATGCAGTGATAAATGACCAGTACGCATTCCTGAAAAAATGTTTTGATATTTTAAGAATTTCTTCTTTAATAACCTTTTTACGCACACATCATTATTAATTTTATAGTCGTACAAATGTTCGTTTACTGAAACCCACAACAAAAATCACAAACAGTCAACTCTTCGTGGCCAGTTCAAAACATACACTCCCCCCTCCCCTAACGAATCGAACAACTTAAAGCTGATTAGTTAACAAACATTTACCAAGGTTTTAACAGAGATCTCAAGCTCCGTCTTTTAGGAAGACCGCAAGATATTTCTCGTACAATATATTTCTCTCTCTTTTTTCCTTTATTCTCTCCTACTTTCTTGCAACAACAGCTGCATCGCTTTCTCTTTTCATATATTTATCTACATTCATTTGTCTACACATTCCTTCCCCTTTTCCTCTTTTCCATTTTTTCTTTCGCTACCTTATTGCTTATTTTCAGTGTTGCCTCTTCTTCATTGTCCTTTATCCGGTTCTAAATTCAACGTAAAACGTTACAAAAGTCCTTAACAACTTCCCCCTTTACCAACTTTCGGGTCTCCTGACAAATCTATACGTTAACATAGGAAGATGTTTTGTATTGACTGTCACCTACAGATTAACGTTTGAATAATTATAACCGTCAGAGATAACTGATAACACCGGTGAGAGAGAGAGAGAGAGCGATGCGCAGCCGATGTTTGCTTTATACCCAACACGCAACATTAACGGAAGTACTCGGTCTCCCCGCGTAATCTCACTCCCTCTGTGTCATGTTCTCTGCTTATCACTCTACTCACTGCGTTTATCTAAGACAGCGTTATCACGAACGTTAATACAGTCGTTATCTTCATGCTATTTGGAATTAATACGAAACAGGTGTTACTGTACCTGGTGAAAGCCACAAATGAAGCAAAAAATTGTAAATTTTCACGTGTTTCAATCATTTGTTCCATAAAATGAGAGTTTGGTTGGATTTGCAATTTCTTCTTCCTCTTCTTCTTCTTCTTATTATTATTCTTTTGCTCTACTTCTTCTTCTCCTCATTCTTTTTCTTCGTCCTCTACTTCTTCTTTCTTTTCTCCACCACCTCCGCCACCACCCATTCTCCTTCTCCTTCTTTTCCTTCTTCTCCTCCTTCTTCTTGTTCTTCTCCTTCTGCAGTGGGATTGATAGGTTGTCGAATCCAACGACTCCCTGCGTCTTATCCCTTACTTGACCTCCGTGGATCACTTTTGCCTCGTGGACACGCGTCTCGTACCGACTTTATCCAATATATCGACCGCCATATTCTACTTATATGCTCGTCCTGTTCCTCATGTCTTCGCAACACCCAGTCTGCCATGTCCTCTATATTGCACAGACTCCGTGTTTCTTGGCTACGCGTACGATTTCTTCGACTCTGCTCAATGTGAGTGTTATTAATTATACGGGAAGAAGTCTTGGAAACAGTAGTAAAAAAGTTAACTTTCGAAAAATGTTAAGGATTAAGAGTTCTAAGTCGTAAATCTGCAGGAGATTCTCCACAGGGGACATCCCCTTACTGTCCGTGGGTGCGAGGAGGTTTGCGTGCTCTGATAAGGTTAAGGGGTGGTAGTGTAGCTACTGGAACAGGCCTCGGACGAATATGTTCCACAACGACTCACCTGTTTACCAATACTTTCCCGCCTGTCCCTACTTTTCCCTGCCAATAATTACACGTTCATTGTTTTTGTCGGGGTCGAAGAGCTGCCCGATTGGTCAACAAAGCAGTGGCGTGGCATAGATACATAACAACTGCTGCCGGTTGTGACAGGCCTAAAACCTAACCTAAAAATTAATTCGAATTTTTTCTTGTACCAAATGTTCTTTTTAGAGCATTTTCTATCATTCGGTGGGTGAAGAAGAGGGTCTCGGTTCAACGGGATCTGACTCTCATTATACTTACACAGAATAAATCAGAACACAAATAATCGTATTAAAAATAATAAAAACAAAGAGAGAAACATAACTAAACGAACATAACACAAATAGGTACGTAATATCTGTACGTCAGTTCCGAAAAGGAACATAGCTGCTAACTGAGCGTTTTGCCGGTTTATACAGCGGCAACACATTGGACGAACGAGTGTGCCCCCCCTTCAGTTTCTACAGTGACAACTACTACGAGGTCAATGATCGTACGCAGTAAAACATTCCCGATGTCTGAGACAGTACAAGTGCCCAGGAGTCCGAAAGCAATGCTACGCTTTTCTTCAAGTTTTCCTGCTAATATTGTTCGGATTTCAAATTATTCAATAACTTAAGTACTTATTCTGTAGTATAATTAATATTTTTATCTACGCTACGAGTGCTTCTCGACGGATCATGCAGTGAGTAAAAACGATATGTTCATTCCTATAAGCTTTAACTGAAATTTCTGCGACCCCCAAATTTAGTTACACAACCCCATATGTCAGAATTTCTTCGCCACTCCCCCTCCAATCATTTATATTTTCATTGATTGGAAAAATATTTATATCATTTAAGGTCTGCTTATTCCACTTCGCAACACTTCCTGTGCATTCTTTTACACACTTCTATGCATCTGACATCTTTCTTAATCAATATCCACGTAAATGCTCGTACGCATTAACCTTGGGATAGTCATGAACTTTTAAAATTTTGGTTGTTTCTCCTGTAAGGCTTTCCCTCTTAAACCTCTCACTGTTATGCGGCACATGCCTCGGAAATTTATGAAGTTTGTTATTAACATATCTGTCAAGGTCGTAGCTGACATCACAACGCAGACAATTAAAACGTTACACTTTTCAACTGAGCTGTCATTAATTAATATCTTTGAACCAACAGTGAAATATTTCATAACACTAGTTAATGGTTTATTTTATTCACTGTTTCAAAATCACAAGAAAACAAAAAAGTAAAGTTTATTTAAAACGAAGCTGTGAAAATTACCTACCAGCGTACTGTGAATTATCAGTTGCAGTCAGAGAGTAATCCCTTCTGTGTCGCAACTTGTATCATTACTGGAGTCAGCATTATTGTTGATAAGACTCTCTACAACGACGTCAGTAATGTGGACCACTTCCCACAGCTTGACTGGCTCCTTGACTATATCCTCGATACAATGACGCCACCTGTCCGCCGTTGTTTCATTTACCGCCTTGTCTATCAATTGTTCAATATTAGACAGCTCATACGTTGTGTCGTGACGGGCAACATATTTTTTCAACTGGCTTCATATTACATCTTTCAATAGGGCTCAGAATACAGTAGTAGGGAGGAATTCTCAAAACGGCATGCCCCGATTTATAAATGGTAAGACAACACTCACATGACTATACGGACATTCTGCACATGCGCGTAACACATTACTGTACTAACAGTGTCGACGCCGCTGACCAATAGCGTTTCAGATTTGCCACGTGGGTTTGTTTACATCAGGATTTAACAAAGAACGGAAATAGTATACATTCTTAATTCTGTCCATCATTCTGTATCGTAATCCATCTCCATAGCTCTGATTCTGGATTTATTTCTTCTATTTCATCATCATCAACCGTGACTCTACAACCCTTGGTGGGTCTTGGCCTGCTCCAAGAGTCGATTCCATTCCTCCGTATTGCATGCCCTGGCTTTCCAGTTTCTTATGTTCAGCTTTTCGAGCTCCTCCTCTATCTGGTCTTTGATTCTACTTCGGATACAGAGGACCACTCATTACCACTCTGGCAAGCCACTCATTTTTTACCACTCATTCATTGGTTTCTGGTAGAAAATATGTTTCGTAGACTGTCCTTCCTGCGTTCACTCTACGTGTCCTTAGCCTGTGTATTTTGATTATCCTGACAATGTCCGATTCTTTGTAAAGATGGTATAGTTATAATTATAGCGCCTGCTCACATTCCATTTTTTTGTACTCCTCTAAATATTGTTCATAGAATCCGTCTTTCACAGCAACCTAGAAGTCTCTCGCTGTTTTTTGTCATTGTCCAGGTTTCTGAAGCATATGTCAGCACTGGCCTGATAAGTGTTTTGTTGATTTTGCATTTCGTGCTTTTGAGGTGAAGCTAGATGTCAGGTGCTTTTTTAATCCGTAATATGTTTTATTTGCGAGATACAGTCTCCTTCTTATTTCAGTGTTGATATCGTTAGTGCTGTTTATCTGGGACCCAAGATATATGAACTCTTTTACTACCTCTATATTTATTTTATTTCTTCTATTTACCTTTTACAATTCTGCCACATATAATCCCTTTTATACCACAGTAGCACGTATATAAACCCGTAAATCGGAAATGTTCCCGACGAGCTGTCAGAACGTGTTGTAATTAACGACACCGACAAGAGAAGTACGTAGAAGTGTTGTTTCTCACACGGCACGGGGAATGATGCGTTGTTTCTCACTGCATTGTTTTGCTAACAGAATTGCTAAGCAACCCTATACAGCTGACAGAGTACTCAATCTCTCTTCTCTGTGTTCTGCAATACGACTCCCCCCCCCACACTCTTATCGCTTACTCGTTGCTTAAGCAACACAATACAGCGCGTTATCGTGATACTGCAACAACGGCGTCGTAATCATGTATCTTGTTATTTCAGACAATAATACAAACGAGTGTTGCTATACTAGAAACAGAAACAATAAGGGAACAGGGTGTAAAAAAAGAAATATGTAAAAAATATTACCATAGAGGCAGCCCAAATAGGGTGTTCCTTCCACTTCTTCTTCTACTACGACTGCAGCGCCAGCTCGACTTGCTTGGGGACTGGACTGATAACTGGAGGGTGTCTCTTAACGCGACCAAGAGTGTAGCCGTCGAATTGTCTAGGCGACAGAAGCACCCTGCTAGGCACTACGCATCGGCAGGACGTACTTCTGCTAGTCCAACGAGGTCAAGTACCTCGGATTACACCTTGACCGTCGGCTCACCTGGCGTACCCACGCTCAGAGAGTTCTTAAGCGAGCATCCGCTCGTCTAAGCGTACTGTTTCCACTCCTGATCAGCTCACCCATGACCAGGAACTTGGGCAAGATGATCGTCGGCGCGTATTTGCTGCCGGTCATTACTTTAGCTTGCCCGGCCTGGGGTTACCTCGCCGCAATGCTTAAAAAGAAATTTCAAAGCGTCCTCGACATTGATCTTCGGCTAGCTGCCAAAGTCCCCCCGTCGTTTCTCATCTGGCCTTCTGAGGAGAGGACTTAGCGTCCGATCCTTAGACGACACCTTCAGGCGACTGGCACGCAAATTTTATGCACGTGCGGCGAGGTTCCCAGACAAAGCTCTTGTGGCTGGGCTGGGCAGGTACCGTATACGTCCAGGTGATTCGTGGAAACGCCCTCGGTGTATATTGCACTAGTGGAGGCTAGCACAACAACCGAGAAACGCCCTGCTACAGAGTACACGCCCTACTTGGGCAGGGCCACGAGGCAGGAGCTCCAGAAGGTAGCTCGGAACTCAGTTTCCGTAGTAGTTCGTCTCTGCGACGCACGACCGCGCAGCCCAGAGTCAGTCAATCTTCATCTACTGGGATTACAACCCACTCTGGGTTTTAGCCTGTTCAATGATTTTTCTCCATTTGGTCCTCTCATTACACAGTTGTCTCCTTCTTATCACCATATTTCTCAGATCCTCCTCAACATTCTTTATCCGTCTCTTCCTTGACCTTCCTCTTGATCTCCAACCTATTGGTCTCCATTCTAGAATTTTTCTGGGAGCTCTGTGTTTTTTCCATAAGCAGAGTCTTTACCTGCTAGAAATCACCCATCGCTTAGAATATGTCGTTACGTATCTATCTGTGTATAGTTCTCTTTTATTATCCCTTTTCTCTTTACCTTTCACTTTTTTTCTATATGCATGACTTCATTATCAAACTACAGGCTGGTTTCGCCCTTAGTTCTCTTTAGTCTATTTTACTCATCACTATATTTATTATACCCTCGTTCTGTTTAACTATTAAAAGATTTTTCAGTTCCTTAGAACGTCAAACGAGATTTCGAAAACACTGTAGAAGTTTTCCGACTCGTATATATCTATTAAACAATTCGTAGGCTCGTAGGCCTATTTATTAAAAAATGTATTTCAACTCCTCATTTCCTAAATGTTGCGGACGAGATCTACTCTTTTAAGTCTTAAATTATAAGAAATGTATTTCTAACGACTTCAGTAACAGTGTATTGCGTTAATTGAAAAACTTATGATTAACACAGTTTGAAAAGGACGGGAATTTGATGAGCGGCAGTATGCAGCGCAACCGGTGAAGTATATTTGTAAGGTTCGCTCTGTAATTTAAAAACCAATAAAGATAAAACATTGGGAGGTACAACAGAATTAAACTTGAATCTTTCTGTACAATTGAGTAGCTTAATGTATTAGTCTATCTTGAATGGGAAAAAGGTTTTTCGCAGGCTACGTTTCACGCCTCATGACTGAGAAATATTAAAGTTTGATATGAAATTTTACTTTATATTTTCTTATTACAAGGATATTATTAAATTAAAATAGTATGTGCATCATGTACGTGATCTGGACTACATGAAAAAAATAGTTATTGTTAAAGTGTAAGAACTTTTTGCATAAGAACGCTTTGTGTTTTAATACGTATAAAATCGAGTTTGCGATTGGATTGTTTTATTACGTTTATAGTTTTTGTCGACTCATTGTTTTGGGGTAAATTTATTTAAAATATACCAAAATGTGAAGAGAACACAGTGCAAATAATAAAGCTTTAGTATCTGGGACATCTCATGAGAAATGAACAGAGATTTTACTTATTGCGGTCCATAATACAGGGAAAGTAGTTGGAAAGAGAGGAGTTGGGCGACCGAGAATACCATGACTGAGAAATTTAAGGACCTAGTTTGGCATGAATACAACTGACATATTCCGTGCAGCAGTACAGAAAGTTAAAATAGCGTGTATGATATCCAACACGCGAAACGGATAGGAACTATGACAAGAAGAAGAAAACGTGAAGAATTGAAATACTGTTAATACTGTGTACATTTTGTAGACTTATCTAGTACTTTATTTTTATCGGTTGATGTTTTCAAGTCGCGTAATAGTAGGGAACTTATAAAACCCATAAGCGCAATGTATTTCCCTATCACGCCCATCAGGCTCATCAGACTGTGGAACCAAAAATATGGGAAAAAGTATGATCTGCTTGACAATTACACCACACACACACATATCTGGGTGATCTTGTAGTTCCACGCGTCAGAAACCGTTGCAATTAATCGTGCCTGGCGCCGACAAGGAGAATGCTTTGTCTCTGACACACGACACCTGTGTATCGCGTTGCTTTGCAAACACTATCGGCAAGCAGGGCTTGATTTCAGCAAGGGCGTTTCGGATCCTCTTGAATCAAAAAATAAATTACCGAAAAATATATGAAAAGAAAACCTAATTATTACAAAAATTTACTATTACTTTTTAAATTGTGCCCCTCATCAGCTCCATTAACAAAACTAAACATTTATCAAAATCAAACACCAGCACAATCTTTATCTTAACTACTATCGTTCAAAAAATGTCCTAATAACGTGTGGAGAAAATTAAACAAAAAACTTGCTTCAAAATTAAAAATACATGAAAGGTAACTAATTGGGAGCTACCGAGAATATGTGCATTCCAGAATTTTTCCGAAGAGTCTTTCTACCTTGAAATATGCTATTGAATGAATAGGAATAACTTCAAGTGAATGTGAGAGGGCTGATTTCTGGCCATCATACAGCATTGGACACACAAAGAGTACGGAAAGGTCAAGAAACAAACAATATGACGACACTTTGATGAAACTATGGAAACTTTTTTTAAATGTCCGAACAACCGAAACCATCACTTAGAGTTTGATTGAGGCTCCGGGATGACGCCACCATGAGTGACATGTTTTCGATTCTCGTGCGGCTAACCTGACGATGAAGCTCTTTAGAAATATCAGTAACCTTTATTGCCTTTTTTAGATACAAGTTTATACGTATGTTACATATTTTATAAGGCTTTAAAAATGTAGACCTCCTTTGTAATAACCTTGTACGCTAATGTAAACTTTGTTTGGATGTAAACTTATACGCTAATATGAAATATAAGTATATTTGTGTCTGTAAAATATTTGAATTGACGCGTTCCGGCACCTACAATTTTAGAAATCAACCACTATCAGTAAGCAACCCTAAAATTTGGGGGAATTGCTCAATCCGTCTGCGAGCTCTACAACCCCCCCCCCAAACTCACTCATCGCATTCGTCGCCTCCCACTCAAACCCTCCCTTGTTGTAATCAAAAAAGCTTTATCACTACAACGCTCCAACGACGACACCAGCGTCATTATCTCTGTTATTGTTTCAGCCGTTAATACAAAGAAACACATCTGTATCAGCGAGGACGCAGAAACAAGACGACAGAAAATGAATTTCCACTCGTTTCATTTAATGCCGTACAAATGAGAATATAATTGCATTCGTTGCGTTGCGCTCAGAAGATTATTCACTTCTTCCACTCTGAGACGATGTACCATAACTTACGTTATAGGAAAACAAACATTACAGACTAACCTGTAGGCGTGAGTAAATTCTATTCTAGTCGTAAACGTGAATTTCTTAATTGATTCACAATATAACGTACATCGTTAATTGTGAAAATCAAACGTTATTCTCTCTCTCCTACATCCTACTCTTCTTCGTTTTCTTCTTTTACTGTTCATTTTATCGTCATCGTCGTCGTCGCCATTATATTTATTTTCATTTTTCTACTCTTTGTAAATAAACCTTAAAAGGAAAAACGTTTTAAACTTTCTGTTTCTTTACTTCTTTTACTTCTTATCTCCTTCTTCTTCCTCTTCTTCTTCTCCTTCTTCCTCCTCTTCTCCTTCTTCTTCTCCTTCTTCTTCTCCTCTCCTTCTTCCTCTTTTTCTTCTCCTTCTTCTCCTCCTTCTTTTCCTCTTCTTCTTCTTCTTTCCTTCTTTTTCCTCTTCTTCTTCTCCTTCTTCTTCCTCTTTTCCTTCTTTTTCTCCTTTTTCCCTCCTCTTCTTCTTCTTCTTCTTCCTCTTCTTTTCTTCTCTTCTTCTTCTTTTTCTTCTTCTCCTACTTCTTTTATTTCAGATCGGATTTTGAAATGTCAAGACAGAATTTTTTAGTCTTAGTTAAGTATTTAGTATTGTAGTCTGTATAACGTTTCAGTGACTGCATAATGAATATGTGACAAAAAAACAGTTGGCGATAACAGGTAACAGAGACTTATGAAACAGTGCTACAAGTTTATTGAAAAATGTAACAGTGATTTCAACAAACCTTAGCTTGTCACTGCTCACAGTTTGTGGTGAGCAAGTAGTTTCCAATTCTGTGAATTTAATGAACATTGTAAACTTTAATAATGGGAATTAAGATTTTGTTGTTGTTGCTTTATTATTGTTATTATTATTACTTTTTATTTGGCTTCTACTTCTTTTTCTTCTTCTACTTCTCATTCCTCCTCCTCCTCCTCCTCCTCTCCTTTCCCTTTTCTCCTTCTCCTTCGTCTTCTTCTTCTTCTCCTCCTACTTCTTCCTCTTTTCCATCTTTACCTTCCTTTTTGTATCTTCTTCTTCCAAGTCGTTCCAACAGTGTTTGTACTTTGCCTTTCTACTCTGCCTCGATTCACCTCTCCTTTTTTCCCGCCAATTGTCCCTGATTTCTAATTCCCATCCTTATAAAAAACCTGTGACACTTCTCTCCTGTGACACTTTCCCCCATTAACATTAACGTACGCTTTACCATTTCTACGTTTACGATCCTCTTTGTTCCACACATACACACACACACACACACACACACACATTCCCTCAGAATTCCTCTTTGTAGAATAAACTTAAACCGCTATATTCGATAAGACTACTTAAGTTTAGTCTTTGTTGTAGTTAGGATGGACTTTAGCAATTTTCCACTCGTCCGACCTCGGGAAAGTCGTCACACTTGGCGGACACATTCCGAGCAAGAAGCCCGCAAAACTGTCAGTCGTTTGTACCAGATCCGACCCCTACTTTGCTACTTTATGATCCGTCGCCTAGGGAAAAGTATTGTCTCCACGTGCGCGATGGTTACGTACGCGATCCCTAAATGCGCCCATTTCGCTGAACCCATAGCGCAAGCTTCAGTCCCTCCTGGACCGAGGACTGCATTGGGCACGTGTAGCCCACTTCCAACCAGATCATCAGAGGATCCCCTGAACGTCACCATACGGACACTTTCCATAAAGTTCTATCGCTAGCGTGCCCGCTTCCAGAGCAATCCCCTAATTACCGTCCTCGACCGCAACCCATCTGTGTCAGGTGAATCCGGCCTCGGCAAACACTCAAGCTCAATTATATTCTAATTGAAACCTCACGCCCGGTAGCAGGCCACATCTTGGAGACGTATGGTCCCCGCGGCCGGAGGTCTACAGTAAGCTCGGGACGCGGCAGAACATTGGGCGACGGGCAAGAATATCATCTCGCACAACCGTCGGCCATCATCCTCACTCATCCGAGATGTGCCTTAGTTTCCCAACAGTTCCAAGAGACAAAGCTTTAACTAAATTGTCAATTATAAATTGTGGTTTGTAGATATGAAACGTAGCAGCATTCAGGACAACACTGCAGTTAACAAGAAAATTATTCTTGTATAATAAAATGCCCTTATTCTACTCAAATTTACGTATTTAGTAAAGTCAAATCGCCCTTGAGAGTGCGCTACATACAAAAACGTGATATATATGCTTTCCCTGATGTAAGTTCAAAGCATTTGCATTCTACAAAGCGGTCGTAAGGTGACATTAAGTAAGACGGTCAGCGTTGCCACAAATCATATCCGCCTGTCGCGATCACAAGGGCCCAAACTTAGCCAAGACACACTTTACCGCTACAAAATTGCAACGTAATGGCTTTGAGTGGAAAGTAAGATACGCGGCACGTAAATTAATGTGATGTATTCTGGGAAACGTGTGTCTGTCTGCAAGGTTTGATATAACACTCACCTGTCGGAAGTACAGCCAACCTCATATACATTTCTAAAAATAAACACAACTAGCGAAACTGGGTTACTTAGTCTCTGAGCGACCCGTACTTCTCGCCACATACCAACCCCGCCTGAAGTAATTAATTTGCTTTGTTACTAATTAGTACGAATAATAACAATTACGATGACAGTTTTGTCATTTTAACTGTTTGTATTACAGTGACATATTTAAATACGAGGATTGTCTAAAAAGTAATGAGACTGATAGTATAAAATTATTTATTGATTTATTAACTACAATATAATTTTATCTCCTTCAAAGGAGTTCCCTTGAGGAGCCACACACTTACGGAGACGTTGTTCCCATTGAATGAAACAGTGCTAGAAGTTTTCAACTGTCAATGCCTTTAGCCGGTCTGGCAAAAACTTTTAGATGTTCTCCACACTTCCAAAATGGCGGCCCCGAAGTTGGCCTTTAATTTTTGAAAATAGTTAAATAGTTCAAATCATGCGTCAAAATTTAATGAACTGTCTGGTGATATAAATTTAGTTAATAAGTAATCATTCTCACCGTCAAACGACGATCATACTTGTTGAGATCTCTCACTTTCAACGCATTTTCGCCAGTTCGTGCTGTGCTTGGTCGTCCAGAACGGTGTTCATCCTCCACGGATTCACGGCTATCCAAAAATGCTTTGTGCCATCTAAAAACCCGAGCCCGGGATATGGCTTCATCTCCGTAAGCTTGTTTTAACTGTTAAATGTTTCTGTTGCACTGTCTTGGATTTTAACACAAAATTTGATTCCATAACGCTGCTCAATATTACTAAGCTCCATTTTTGCGACATGAGACAAAACACACTTATAAAAAATATGGCACAGCCAAATCTGTTAAAGCTAAGAAGCTGAAAATGTTTACAAATGTAAACAAAAGTTACAGCTATCAGCTGTTGTATTGTTGGTCTCACAGTGTTGTCACTTTTTGGGGGAAAAATTCAGTCTCATTACTTTTTAGACAAACCTCGTATATAAAATAGAATGTAAATACACAAGCTGGTAAGGTATCCAAAGTTGAGCTCCGTTTGGCCGGCAAATAATTACTACAATATAGAAAAATATTATCATATAAAAAAGGAACAAGAAATACTAAGAAGGTTTGAAAGAAAGATCCTGATGCGTGTTTATAGCCCGCTTAAAGAGGATGACGAATGGAGAATCAGAAATAACCAGGAATTAGATGAGCTATTGAATCACAAAGACATTGTAACATTCATAAAGGCTCAACTGAATACAATGGGTAGGTCACCTAGAGTGGATGGATGAGCAGCGTATGTCAAAGAAAACGCTGAGGGCACAGGTGTATTAGAGCAGAAAGAGTGGTCGACCTACGGTGAAATGGTTAGATGATGTGCTAGAAGACCTTAGGAAAATGGAAGTGAGGGATTACACTGAGATGGCAACGGATGGGAGACTTTGCAGAAGTTTGGTGTTGAAAGCTAGGGCTTATGTTGGGCTGTAGGGCTGAAGAAGAAGATAGAAAAATATTTTATTATATATTAGAGATAGATATAAATTATTTGTATGCGAGTGTTATTTTTGTTTTGTTTACTTAAACAAAGTTGTAAATAGCGATGTCTCTGGTGTACGTTTATGTTAGTTTCACTGTTTTAGCACGACGATCCATGTTACCGTCCGTCGTAACAACATAATTAGTACATTTACGCAAGTATTATGGACTGTATGTAACATACAGACTCATATACATACAGAAACACATACACATACACAGTATCGTAAGTCGTAAACAGAACCTACTCCTGCGTCGGTATAAGACTACCTTTGATTGGGGGGGGGGGAAGACTACCTCGACGATTTGAATTCCGATTTACATCATTACAAATGAGATACTCAAGATTTTCGATATAATTATTTAATTCAATCACTTTCATAATTATTTTATATAAACATATTTTATAATTATGTTTCAATTAATTTAACATACATCCCAAAATACAATTCACAGAAGAAAAAGAAAAACATAACAAAATCAACTATTTAGACATAACCATCATAAGAAACAACAACCACATACAATATGCAATATACAGAAAACCAACTTCTACCAACATCATTATACCTAACCATTCTGACCACCCACCACAACATAAAATTGCAGCATTCTATTCGTTATTTAACAGAATGTACAAAATTCCCCTAAACAAACAAGAAACTGACAAAGAAAGAAATACAATATACAAAATTAGATATGAAAATGGATACAATAAAAATACTATAAACAAAATAGAAAATCAAATCAAATATAAAATAAAAACTGAACAATTAAGAATTAATCAAAATGAACAACACATAAATAATAACAACAACAAATGGGCCACATTCACATCCATAAATAATAAAATGACAAAGCTAACAAAACTATTTAAAAACACAGATATAAAAATAGCATACAAAACTAATAAAAATAATTTACAAAAACTAAATAGCCCACACAACAAAGATAATACAACAACTAACGGTATATACAAAATTGAATGCCAAGATTGCAATAAATGTTACATAGGACAAACAAAAAACAGCTGAAAAACGTTATGTTGAACACCTAAACGCATACAAAAAACCAGAAATATATAAATCCAATTTAGCCACACATGCAATAAACACAGGACATGAATTCCCAGACATAACCAATGTGACACTAATAAAACATATACCACACAAAGGCACCATAATGAAAATTTGGGAAAATTTACAAATATACAAACATAAAACACAAAACAAACTAATACCTGAACAAATATAAATCAATACAAAACATGACACAATATTCAAAGCACTCAACATCGAAAATACAAATACATATACCACAATCACACACAATAATACAACTTTAAAATACCAGAGACCAACAAGGAACCTTAATAGCATCCAGCCTACACACAAATACTTCACCAGACGCAAGATCGCGAAGGCTGAGGATGAGAGCACGGGAGCTCTCGAAACATGTTCCGAATAAGGAAAAATAACATCTTGAGGTAATATAAATATAAATTTAAAAAATTATTTAATTATAATTAATTCTTGTTTTAACTCACGGAACTAGTTTCGAAATAGGCTTACGTTAAGTGATTATGGAATTTCTAATAACTCTGGAGGGAATTGGTTCCCTGATCCCAGGGGCGTATTTACGCGGGGTCGAACACGGGACCAGACCGTTCCCCCATAGGGTAAAAAAGTTGACAAATTTTGTCAATTTCCTAATTTTTTCAGCTGTTTTATTGTATTTTCAGCTGTATACAATAATATATAAGAGTTCCAGCTGTGTAACTCTTTTTTTTTACATACAAACAGGTTTATTACCCCGCATTTGCATATACATTTCAAATATGGAATATAGGAAAACCAATTCAGTCAATAAGTATCTTGTTGACTTACATTAAGTAACAATGTTTCAATAACGCGTGTATTTATTGTGTTACTACTGTTTACTTAATGGGACTGATTATACACACTTTAAAGCTAAAAATCTTGATTAATGTTAATTTCTTTTTTTTTTGTATAAAGCCGACCCGATCCCGAACCACCCCCTAAGACAAAATTCTAGATACGGCCCACTCCAATATCCTTCACCGAAGTTACACCACTGAACACACACACACACACACACACACACACACACACACACACACACACACACACACACACACACACACACACACACACACACACACACATACACACACAACATTTGTAGAGTATTATCTGTAATTATTCTTTGTACTTCCCATACACAAGTGCCGAAGATGACAATAAATTTGATCTGAACATCGACACAAACACTTAAAACTGTTGTCATGTATTAAATCCGCTGCTTCTCGCCTTTCCCTACGTGTGTATGGCATTTGTATCCATCACATCACGTACAGCAAATTTAATTTCAAACAAAACAACCGACGGACTTTCGCGCTGCACCGAAAGTCAACCGACTTTCGGTTAATTAACCGAAGTTAATTAATGTCCCTACATACGTTTCTGTAGACTTGGTTTTGCTCTAAACACGTTTCGTTCTACTGTAATTTAGTTTTCCCACTTTACATTAAACACTTTGCGCGCTGAGAGAAGCGTAACACACAGGAGTAGTATCTTAATTATTGTCTCCAGCAACAGTTTGACAATTACTATTGACCATCGTTACAACAGAGTTCATCTGTGGCAACAGCGGGAACAAGCAATATCGTTGTCACCGATGTAGACAGTTTAGTTATCATCATCATAATCATCATTATCATCACAAGAAGAAGAAGAAGAAGAAGAAGGAGAAGAAGGCTCAAAAGTTTTCTCCTTTTAACGTTAATTTACACAGAGTAGAAAAAGAAAATAAATATAATGGCTACGACGACGATGACGATGAAAAAGAATTAAAATGAACCGAAAAAGAAGAAAACGAAGAAGAATCCGATCTGAAATAAAAGAAGTACGAGGAGGAGGAGGAGGAGGAGGAGGAGGAGGAGGAGGAGGAGGAGGAGGAGGAGGAGGAGGAGGAGGAGGAGGAGGAGGAGGAGGAGGAGGAGGAGGAGGAGGAGGAGGAGAAGGAGAAGGAGAAGGAGAAGGAGAAGGAGAAGGAGAAGAAGAAGAAGAAGAAGAAGAAGAAGAAGAAGAAGAAGAAGAAGAAGAAGAAGAAGAAGAAGAAGAAGAAGAAGAAGATACGTTAGCAGTAGAAGCAGAAATGAAATTAAACGGCATTAGAATTCAGTGGAGAGACTTTTGACATTATTTACGGGTAATATCTAATGTTATGATTTGAATACCTTTTGAATGCATCAACCGATTCTTGTAAAACGTGCAACGCATGACCAGACGTTTACGCTACAGACCTGTATTGTTTTTTTTAGATTGACAACTCTAAAAATAAGGGTGAAGCAAAAAATATTGTAAAAATTATTTTACAGTAATTTGGGGATAGAGGAGACAAAATTGTAAAAAAAATTGCAGTAATCAGTAACAGTTGCAGTATGATGACAGTAATCATATAAGGTAACAAATCAAATGAACTTTAACAAAACTCAGAATATCGTGACTACTTTTAAACTTTTTTTAAATTTTGTACGCCAGAGACAAAAAATTAGTTTTTTTTTTAACAAAATCGTCAAACACCCTGTGGAGTACCAAGTTAAAGAGAAATTTTAACCAAAATCTTAACATAGTGTTCGTTTTTAAATTTCGAAATTTTACTACCCCATGGCACAAAAACGAATAAAAAATTTGAAGAAAAAAACGTTTAAAAATCTAACCGGTCGTAAGACTAACCCCAATTTTAATTCAAATCGGAATGTAGAGTTTAACATACTATGAAAGTTGTTTAACCTTAGGGGCACCACGGGGCAAAACTGGATTTTAAAATTGTAAGACAATTGTAAAACTCTGTATAAAGAGTCAAGTTATGAGAATTAGAAATTTTATTCAAAATACACAGTAGGTATTTTTAATAATTTGAAGTAATAATATCTGTCAACGGTTCTTGCAAATCTTTGATCGCCTTCAGAAACTTTGCAAGTTACGTTTGCAAAAAAACTGTACATCTTGTTATTTGAATTAGCAGTCTCTGTAATTCCAACTTTGTCGTGTTTACTTGCTGAACTGCTACCTGTCATGCTCCGGATGAGGCCTTTCAGTATCTCCCCGTTATCAAGCCTTAAAGCACTTGTCGTAATTCAACAAGCGGTTTTGCAAGTAAACACGACAAAATTGGAAAAAACTCTATGTTGTTATCAGTTATGTATGGTTATGTATGAAATAAGTTAGACATATGCCCATAAATATCTGTGGAAACATACTTAAACGTAGAAACTAGGATTAAGTCATTTGTCATTGAGGCATTGTGGTTGTCTTAACTAAAAACCAGTGTAGTAATTTAGAATTTTTAGTGTTTATTGTATACTGAACAAGCTGTTCAGTATTCTACACAAAACAGGAGTGCCCTATAAAGAAAGAAGATTGATCCAGAATCTTTACAAGTACGAGACAGGTGTTGTTCGATGTGGAAACCATTAAGAGGAAGCGAACATTGAGAAAGGAGTAAGACAGGGATGTTCTCTGTCTCCATGTTTGTTTAACTTGTACGTCCAAGAAGCGATCCCTAGAATAAGAGAAGACGCCCGTCTCGGAGTAAACATACACGGGGAAAAAGTGGACATGCTTAGCTTTGCAGATGACATAGCAGTGACTGCAGAGAGCAACGAAGATCCGGACGAAGATTCTTGACACAATGGATCAAGTAATGAAGAATGAATTCAATATGAAAATAAATAAACAAAAGACTAAAGTCCTAGTCTGTAGGCTGAGGAAGAAGATCCAGTCAGAATAACTCTTGGGAATAATGTTCTCCAGGCAGTTAAAGAATATAACTATCTAGGAAGTAAAATCACAAGTGATGGACGTAGCAGTAAGGAAATTATAAGCAGAATTAACCAAGCTAAAATTGCTTTCAACAAACAGAAAAACCTCTTCACTTCAAACACTATCAACCTAAAAATAAGGAAGAATCTAGTAAAGAAACACTGTGGAGTGTTGCCCTATATTTGTTTGAGTGAATATTGGACAATTGGAGAAAGTGACATGAAAAGACTCCAAGCGTTTGAGACCTGGTGCTACAGAAGAATATTCAAGATAAGCTGGAGGGAGAAGATAACGAATGAGAAAGTCTTTAGAAGAGCTCAGGAGGAGAAAAGCTTTCTACGAAATTTAAAAGGCAGACAGGCTAAGTTTATAGGGCATATACTGCGACACAATGGATTGATTAAGTGAATAATAGAAGGAACAATTGAAGGGAAGAATCACAGAGGACGACCCGTTAGACTACATAAAACAGCTTATTGTCGATGTGTACATCACATCATATTCTGAGTTGAAAAGAAAAGCAGAGAAGCATGAAAAACGGCGAGCTGCTACCAACCAGCCTAGAAAACCTAGAAAAGAGTGTTTATTGTATAAGTGTCTGATTTTAATTTGTTATACTGCCAAACCAGTCTGGAAATACAAACCTGTAGTTCACAGTTGTGTTGCTAGACCCAGGAAGAGATGGCTAGAGGATGTTTGAAGGCGGTGATTTTTTACGAACTTGCCTGTGCCGTGTTATAAAGATTGTGATGATAAAGATCTAGTATTTAAATTTACCTAATTAATAAACTAATTGTATTTTTATCAAAATAGAAAGCGAGGTCTGCAGGTCACGGAGCTTACTAGTAAGCCTCGTCAAGATCTTCCAGTAATTCGGCAACGGATCGTTAAATCTTATAAGATACAATAACAGCCAAAGAAGGCAAGGAATTTTAAAGGTGTAGATATTAATATTAAATTTCCACCACGAATACTGGCTTGTGCACGATATTTATTCAACAATATAAAAATAGCCGATGACAAGTGGACAATGTGGGGCCGGAAACGGGCGTTGGAGCGTGTTCCTTGGCATATATAATGATGACGGCGAAGATGATGATAAGAAAAGATGGCCAATAAATAAAGAAGTAAATTAGTAAAGAAGTAAATAAATAGTTTAGACAAACTAGAAATTTTGGAAACACGAATTATTAGGAAAATATTAGGCCCATGAAAAACTTTAGAAGGTTGGAAATTAAGAAGTAATGATGAAATATATCAAAGTATAGAAAGTATAACAGGAACAGTGAGAAAATAAGACTATTATTTTTTTGACATTTATATAGAATGGACGACAATAGGTTAACAAAACAGAACTTCAGTATCTGTGGGGAAAGAAGTCAACATCAAGTTGGATTAAAGAAGTCAAAAAGGATTTAGAAAAAAATAATATAAACACAGAAGAAGCAATTGAAAGAGACGTTTTTCGGGAAAAAGTGTTAAAAATGGAAGGAGTCCAGGATAGGAGAGAGAGAGAAACGCAGGTCAAAGTAGACTGAAAACAGGAAGAAGAAACACAGTGAAAAGATGAAAGAATATTGGAGAAAAAAGAAGAAGAAGTAAATATAATTCCAAACAATTATTGTGTCAAATTCTGTCCGAGGCTTTCGGATTATTGAGTAAATTGTGTCATAAAAACAGAAACACTAACTCAGTAACGGGGCCAAGAGATTATAAAAACAGAGAGAAAATCTAATAGGGACAGTAAGTAGGACAGACATTGTATCCAAGACGCCTGGTATTTGTATCCAGAATGTGTTTGCACAGGAGAGTGAAGAGCGCGTCTTCCTGACTGACACAAACAAACAGCAGTGAGTAACGGCGCGCTGGTCAAGTGTTTGTTTGTCTGTCCACTGAAGTAATATCGTCTCACATACCGACCCCAACACACACACACACACAGATGGGTACCCTGTCCAACATGTCATACCAACTACGCTACTCAGACCAAGACTAAGTACAGTTTGATAAGAGTCTGTAACATGAATACAATTGACGTCAAATAGCCTACAACTCAAATACAGTACTCCCTCACCAAACATGAAGGTTTTGTTCCTACAGGACATCTCGATTGGCCAATCCAGTTTGGCAAGGAATTAATACGAAAACATTTATTAGATTACTTGATTACGACAACTGGAAACATGTAATAGAAAATATAAATTAGTAAATGTTACCAATGGAACCGACCTAGAATAGCCGAGAGCCTTCGTCCCCCCCCCCCCGCCTATTGTGGCAGGTGTTGTCTCAGTCAAGGTCGCACACAAGTAGATTCTAGTGTGTTAAAGAACACTTGAAGGAGGGAAAGCTATACTTGACCTCTGTGCGACCTATAAAAGCAAGAGTGTCTGGCGTTGTCAAGTTGTCAAGAACAGTTACGTGAGCGATTTCCTTAGCGCGGATCGAGTGTTTGTCGAAGTATTGTGTGAAGTGTTATAAATTGTGTGGAACTCTATTATTTTACATTATTATTGCGTGTGGACAAATGTAACTGGAATTATTGTACGAGTTGATTACGATTAATAATTGTGATAATTAAAGATGGTTATTAGTGACTGCATGTATCTTGTTTACCACTGTACCATACGACGATCAGTTAGACCGTCGTAACGATATAAAAGTATTGTGCACCGCACAAAAAGGCAATCTGTGGGATATTTATGAAAAATTTTGTATTTGTCTAAAACTGCAATTGAAGATCCATTTTTCTACAAAATTCCCAAGTTTACTTAAACATTTATCATAAAGTGACAAGAGTTTTTTGAAGCCATTGCTGAAAAATTACTGTCCAACACTCGATAACCGTTTCCGTGTTACATTTGGGACTTCTTTAAGGTTCGGGCACACAGAACGCGATCTGTCGCGGCGGTCAGCGATACTGGATCTCAACGGGAAGGATCTCAACGCATTACTCAAGTTGTACTGCGTAATATTGCATTATCTCCGTCAGATAGAAAGCGATCTGTCGCGACGGTCTAGACCGAGGCGACGAGTGGTATGGCTGTACAATTTTACAAAATTGCCGAGCGGGCAGGGCGATATGGTCGACGAAAACATAGAAATTTTTATATTTTTATATCGTACTAGTCACAACAATTACAAAACCCTGGTAAAAAAAAGCAAAGGCATAGGGTGAAATAGCAGCCGAACTGGGTGAGATAAATAGCTGCCGAAATAGCAGCTAAAAAGAGAAAGGTGAGAACGGGCACCCTTGTCATACTTCACAATTGATGAGGCCCACACTAGGAGTTGTTCTTGGTCTTCCTGTCTCAATTGAGATTCCGTTTTCCACATAAAGACTCTGCATGGCTCTAATAAAGTGTTTCTTTGCCATTATTGCCTACATCCTGTCTCTATTCGCTCCAACAAAGTCGATGAAATTTGGCTTCCCAAGTCGATGAAAGCAACTGTATGTGGGCAACCGGTATCCTCTGCGCTTTATACCAACCAGGGCTATTTTAAAGATTCAATCTAAACACGACCTACCCTTCCTGCAACCATTGTGGGTCTCTGAAAGAATAGTCTCCGTGATGGTTACACATATCGTTTGATGTTCTGTTATTGTTTCTATCAAAACCTATAACATTATTCAAGCAGTTGAAGTGGTTTAGAATAGTTGTTGCTACACACTACCTCTCTTGAATGGCGAACTTCTAGTTTACCGATCTTACTCGGCTCTATGAAAAACCATCACCTTGGAGATCTGTAATCCAAAGTCTTTGCAGATTTGACTCAGTGAGATAAAATATAATAATAATAATTACCATCACCACCCCAAGGACTAGGCCTTAGACCTGTTCCGGAACCCATCTCCTCCTCGGTCTACCGACATCTCTCTTCCCAGTAGGGTGATAACCCAAGGCAGCCACAGATAGACGGATATCAGGCATGCGGTTCAAGTGTTCACACACCATCTCCTTCTGTGGTCTTCAATCTTCTGCTGCAACGATACAATGTTTAAATCGCGTC